>OY744611.1:41546484-41606484 GCA_963556255.1 Allolobophora icterica
TCTCTTTCTATCGGCCGGGGCGATCGGCAAATAATGCAAAATCTTAATTAGAGGCAGAAATTATTTAATACAAATTCGCGTTTCGTTGCTCGGCATGCCCTTGCCACAGTGATTACCATACTCACGCCGGTTGCCATTCAGACCTACCCATCTCTACTCATATCGTATGTACGGTGCTCGTGTTCCTCTCCTGCATAGCACTGACGGCCGTAGAAATATGCGCACTGGTTTGGTGTACGGACGGCTGTACCACGTACAGGCCAAAGCGTATGATTATGTACATAGCGAGATTAGTAGTAGGGGTAGGGTGTGCCGCAGCCGACTGCGCACAGCCGCGGCTGCTGCTGGTGCTGCACGTTGAGGCAGAAGGCAGACGATGCTTCGGCGCCCGAGAAATTGACGGAGCAGCTCTGCATCAATGAAAGGCAATAGGACAATTGCATCGAGTCCGGTAAGTTTAATAGTATTCATGGAACTAGTCGAAGGCTGATGCTTAATGTTAGGTGTCTGAGAGTGGCGCAAGTCGGCTTAAATTATAATAGTTCTAGTGCAGTTAACACTGTTAACCCAGGCAGAAGGAAGAAGATGGTAATGTTCTGAGGCGTAACGTGAAGTAGAAGATATCACGTATATATGGCAACGATTGTTCCAATCAAATTACGTCTGTTTTCAATCAAAGTGTTACAAGTGTAGGACTTTATATAGTTGTATATTTTATTAACATTCTCTGCCCGGCTACTTATTTTTAAAATATATTTCGCCATAATTGGGCAACACGAAAATAATAGAGACAGCAAAACACAACAGAAAAAATAATTAATAGGAAAGAGAAATACCAGAAATACAAGAGAACTGCCTAAAGAAAATACCAGTCTTGTTTTCAAGACCTTAAACATCAAGACCAGGACCAAGGCCAAGACTTTAAACCTCAAGACCAAGACCAAGACTTTGAACCTCAAAACCAAGAGTTTTGGTCTCAAGATCAAGACTTAAAAAAAACGAACTCACGTGCACTCCAGACAAGTTAGACCTTGGTCTCGAGGACAACAAAGACTGGAAAATAAACAAAAAAGATGCTTTTCGACTGACCGAAAACTTTAAAATATTATATTTTTCTGTCTGTGATTTAATTTTAATGTTTTGTATGCATTGCTGTTATACGTAGGCCTATAATGCTATGATTACTTATCTTGAAGGTTTTCTTATATCACACCCGATGTCGTTTACCTGTTGACGCAAGGACGCCACAGTACATTATTAATATTTGAAGGCGCTATATAAGGAGGGTGTACGCGTGGGATATCCAGCCGATCCGTGCAGCAGATGGCGGGAGGGAGGTGGGTGAGTGGGCGGTAGCTGCGGCTGAGGCGGTCAGTCGGCGTGGACACAGCTGGTCGGCGTTGGTCAGCTCAACGATGACCTCAAAAGAAAACGACTACGAAATAAGATATTCTATCAGGCAGACGTCACCGCAGACGCCGTCCGCTTCCTTATCGGTCCCTCTGTCCGTGGCTTTGTCTGTGTGTCTATCGGTCCACCCCTCTGTCCGTCGCACTGTTTGTCTGTCTGTCTGCCTGCCTGTCTCTGTGTCTGTCTCAGCATAAGATTATGCTTGCTCAGCGACAAATAGGAACGATAGGAGAGGATGAATGGATGGATGGATGGATGGATGGATGGATGGATGGATGGATGAATGGATGGATGGATGGATGGAAGGATGGATGGATATAAGGACAGATGGCTGGATGCTTCGGGAATCCAGTCTTTATGGGTGGATGAATGGATGGGTGGATGAATGGATGGATGGATGGATGGATGGATGGATGGATGGATGGATGGATGGATGGATAGAAGGATGGATGGATGGATGGATAGATAGATGTATGGATGGATGAATAGAAGGGTGGATGGATGAATGGATGGACGAATGGAAGAAAAGAAAAATGTATGGGATAGGATACAAGAAATATGAAGTGAAGGAACGGGATTTTAATGCTGAAAAGTGGGAGAGAGCTAAGGGAGAGCTAAGCGCCACAACGTTCGAAATGGCTGCCAGGGAAGTAGGAAAACTCACTCTCATACATGCATACATGCATATAAACATACATACATACATGCAAGCATACATACATACATACATACATACATACATACATACATACATACATACATACATACATACATACATATATTTACATGTATGAATGCAACCATTATGATCTGGCTCACGTGCATTTGATTTAAAAAGGCATAATTACTGAGGCCTACCGTGCGGCAACTGTATACTACCCTGAGACATGTCAGTGATAAATAAGCTATGAATGTATGTATGCATGTATGTATGGATGTATGTGTGTATGGATGCATGTATGTATGTGTCCATGCATGTATGTATGTGTGTAGGTATGTTACCGTATGTATGTAGGCATGCATGAATGAATATATTTATGTATGTACATGTATGTATGTATGTATGTATGTATGTATGTATGTATGTATGTATGTATGTATGTATGTATGTATGTATGTATGTATGTATGTATGTATGTATGTATGTATGTATGTATGTATGTATGTATGTATGTATGTATGTATGCATGCATGCATGCATGCATGTATGTATGTGTAGATGGATGCACATTAGATCTGTATGTCATACGCTCCTGGGCCTGGCTAAGATGTACTCGACCAATCTGCGCCTTGAAACAGGGGATCTTTTATGGAAAATTTATCACTGCACATGCCACTGCTGTTCAATAATAAAAATCATAAATAATTATGAATTACAATTCATTTCCTGCACAATAAAGCCTTTCATCACTGCACGTTTTGTGTATCACTGCACGCTAAAACAAATCCTGGAAACAATCATTAATATTAAAGACTGGATTCCCGAAGCACTCCCTCCCCAATCTAAAAAAGCACTGCGGATCCCCAGGACTGTATGTTAAACTCGATGAATGAAATGAGGAAATGTCCACGTCATCTTGATACATCATACATACATACAATGTATTGACACATTAAGTTGCAGCTATTTCTATCAGTTTCGCCAACTCAGGGTAATTTCGCGCTCTCTGACTTTTCAACGCTGCTGTCATACTTATTCACGTATTTTTACGGAGCAGGCTTGACTACTGCTCATCCCTCTACGCTGGTCTCCCGCGTTTTCAAATTGGGCCGCTGGAGCGAGTCCATGCATCGTGCGGCTGCACGTCCTATCGGTTGGGCTTGCCAAAACCGATTACATGCGGGAGGTACTGCACTAGCCCCCGTTCCCATATCGCATCTCCTTCAGGATTTCCTCCTTGGTTTGGCGATGCCTTTTGGGCGTGGCGCCTATTTATCTTCGAGAGCTCTGCGGCCCTGCTCGCTGCCTCCGCTTCTTTGCCCATGGGGACCTGATCGTTCCTGTCGCTCGTACAGCTTCTATGCAGCGCCGGGCTTTCTCTGTGATCGGCCCATAGACATGCAACGGACTGGCCCTGGAGATGCGCCTCCTCCCCAGGGTTCCTTCCTCTTCATTCTATCAGTTACTCAAGACTACGGTACTCTCTTCCGCCCGGCCTGTGTCGAGAGCGCCTCTGAGTAGAGATCGTGAAGGGTGCTATATAAATTCTGATTGATTTATTGAAACATACATACATAAATATATACATACATAAATACATACATAGGACCTACATATACATATATAGACCTAATAAATATATACATACACACATATATATACATGCACTCATACATACATACACACACACATAATGCATTCATACGTATGTATTTATACACATTCGTACATACATACAATAAACGCATATATGGAATACGTATACATAGGCCTATATATGGTGACCTTACATCCTAAGGTCAACATGTATACGCGCAGTTTCGCAAAATTGGTCTAACAATCCTATATGCTGGTCAGATTGGTAAATACAGATATGACGATGGCGTATGCACATATATACATACGGGTTGAGTTATGGCTCGTGTCAATATATCTGGTCGTAATTATATTATTATAGAATAATATCGCATGATTTACAATATTAGGCTGGATTTTGGCAGAACAAGATTTTCCCAACGTAGTTCTGTTCGGCCCACGTAAATTGACCCGATAATTCTTACACATTAACGATAATTACCGCCGTTGCCTAGACCGATATGACCAAGTTACTGGGTGCAAGTTCTACTCCCAGGAGATGATGTCTGGTAGAACTATACACTACATCCGACTACACCAGAGAAGTCTGCCTTCTTGTCTCTAGCCAAACTATAGTTGATGAGCGCTGCCATTACTACCTTTGGAGACCTGTTGGTACCTCGCTTCTGTACGAAGATGCAGGCACATCCCGCTTTCTCGTGCATTGGACCATTCTCCTGAAACAGTCCACCATACGTACTATTTCTGATTTCACCACAAGCTCAAGAGGAAGTTTCAAGCCATCTTAAACGCGAAAGCGCGGGACCAACAGATCTCCTCGGGTCATTGATGGAGGGTGCTTTTCACGATGCATCTTGCTGTTATAGTTAAAATCAACAATAAAATAGCCCTATATAGAAATGAAGAATTTTCTCGTTCAGGCCAAAGGTTTACCTCAACTATTATGGTGTTACATTCACAAGAGTAATGTACGCAGAATCAAAGGCTTCTTTTTATGACATTAACCAATGAGAAATTACCGTACAAATTCACCATCCTTCAACACCTGGGATCAAATTCCATTTAACATCTTAAGACAAACCTTTTTAGTTCTGGGGCGGGAAGATGGTTGAATGGTAACACGCTGGAACGAAGATCAGAAGGACACGGGTTTGCTAGGCCTACCCGCTAGCCCCATAAGGTTGGCTCTGCCTTTCATCAGTACTTGCTATGGCGCCACTGTACCTGTGTTCAGCAGTGCTTTACACGATTATGGTAGTAGGCTTAAGACCCTAACAGGTGATACAAGTTTTACAGGAGTCGAATTAATTGTATACGGCAGCCATGCAAGGCGCCCATCTGTCCTACCGCCCAATTTTACAGTCGCCCTCTAGCGAATGCGATGATGATGTTGGAGTGTCGGATTAAGCGCCGTTGTGAGATTCTTTAAAGGCGTTCTACAGCCAGGTGCATGTATAGGCCCCTACATACTTTCGTGACCTTCAGGCCCGCCGAGAGGGAGGGGCAAATGCCCAGGGGCCCGGCGATTTTTAGGGGGCCGGGCCCGCAATCACCTTTATAAACGATTTTGCTGCAGCTAAATCCAGAAAAGTTGCTTTTTGATTAGCATAAATTTAAAATTAAGAACTGAATCAAATCATAGTTGTATATAAATATCATTATGTTCGGTCGTACATGCACTTTTATTCAATTTTTAAAATTTTTCTTTTAAAGCCTAAAGATAGTTTAGAGCAGTGGTGCACAACCTTTTTTGGCCAAGGGCCACTAAACAATTTATTTGAACCCTTCGGGGGCCAAACAAGTGTTGACTCATCTTAGTTTGGATGAATGCATCTAAAAATTTAGGCCTATGAAGATGGTGTGTGCACTAAAATAAGTATAAAAGTAAATATAAAAAGTTATAAAGGGAACTCCTTGTATTTCTATATTACTATAATACTGATGGTTTTCTAATGACCACAGTGCGCAAGTAACTGTAGACATAATGTCAGTGCTGGCTCATAAATAGTCGCTTTTCCTGTTGGACATCACGGGCCACATGATGACTCGTCGGGGGCCAGATTTGGCCCGCAGGCCGGACGTTGTGCACCACTGGTTTAGAGGCCCGTGACTGCTCTGCATAGGGGCCCGGAATTTCTGTCGGTGGGCCTGGTGACCTTTGCAGAATGCACCCTATGTCTGACTTAGAACAGGTCTTTGTCCTGACTTCAAAACCGCACAGCCTACTCTTCTCCGTCCTTCCGTCACCTTAATAGCCCAAGCTGCTCCGCCCCATGGAATAAACTTCCGTCAGAATTACAATTATTGGCCCCAGCTTAAGAAATTAACATTCCGTCCTCGAATCCACATGACATTGTATCATTTGGATATTTTGCAACGTGACCTGGCTTTTTCGACCTGTCTTCTCAATTGGATTTATGCTTTTATTTCACTCGAAGCTATCGTCTTGGACATTGACATTGTTATAACGGCGCAATAGATTTTCCATCAAAATCATTTTAATTTTGATATTTTGAAAAACTACATTACACTTTTCTTGTCCATGACCCTATTATTGATTGTGGTAGACTTTCACTAACCTTGGCCTCTCGCACATCTGCAGAGGCGTAACTTTAGCCTAAAAAGTGGGGGGTACCAAGCAGGGCTGTAGTCGAGCGTATACGCGGGTATACAGCGTATACTTACCTCTAGAGAAATTTGAGAGCGTATACTCATGGCTGTAGACGAGGGTATACGCGGGTATACAGCGTATACTTACCTCTGGGAACGAAAATTTTTCAAAAAAGAGAGGTTTTTAAAGGTTTTTAGGGCGAATGACTAAAAAAAAAAAAAAAAAAAAAAAGGTCATCAACTTTTTCAGAGACAAAATCGTAAAAAGTCTGAAAATTTTCTGAGAATTGGTGAAAAGTCTGAAATTTTTCCTAAAAAAAGGTCTTCAAATTTTTTTTTACGCCGCTGGTCACCGGTAGCGTATACTCACCTCAAATTTTACCACTACAGCCCTGGTACCAATACCTTGGTCTAAAAAGTGGGGGTACTAATTTCTTCTCCACTTTCATTTTTCGCATGATAACCATTTTGACCATATTCTCTGCCAGTATTCTCATTGATTTTGGCTCTCGATTTATCTGTGTATCTAAGCACTTTCATACTTTTGGCGGAGATTGCGTTCTCTGGGAAGGCACAATAATAAAATATTTATTGGCATTGTTTAAAAAGTGGGGGTACAGTACCACCCAGTCCAAAAAGTGGGGGGTACGGGTACCCCTCGTACCCCCCCAAAAATTACGCCTATGCACATCTGTATTGCAATAACTTGTGTAAAAATGATATTCCAATGACGATCACTGTACCTGTTATGGTCTCTAAAATCGGATGAACACACTGGTCAAATCACGTCCACGCCTCTCAAAAAGCCAAGCTTTTTGCTGGCCCGATATTTATGTTCCAAACATGGGCGTTCGGAAGAGGGCGCAAAGGGCATTCCCTCTGGATTTTGTGCATATTTTACAAAAATTAAATCTTTTGGTTATTATGATTATTACAACAGTCCCAACACGATTTTCAATGCGAAAAACCACAATTATTAGGCTATTTATTTTTAAAGTTGTCATGTGTTCTCTGTTCATGAATAGCTCCCTACATAAATTTAGACCCCACCCTGCAAAAAGTCCTGCAATGCCCATGGTTCCAAAGTTTTAACTTTAACATGTATCATTATAATTATACATTTAATTATTGTCATCTCACTTGCAGTTTTAAATTTAAACTTAATGTTGTTCAATATCTAATCTTTAATCTGAAAGTTTTGTACCCTCTGGAAAGTGCCACCCCAGGTCATGGCCTTGTTGTTGTTGTATGTAGAAAATCCACCACAGATTTATCAAGAGACTATACACACTGAGGACACATTCAGCAGATTGTGTACCATCTTGAGGAACAGCCTGAGTGTTCAGACATCTTCCTTGGGCTTCCAAGTCTATTTTTCCACATATCAGGGATCAATTTTACCCCAGATAGAAATATTAGAATGATTGTACTAACAACATTAGTGCTGATTAAAACTTTATTGACAATACTACAGAAATTCAAACCAAGAAATCGTGAACACGCCATTAGCAAGAAACCGTTAAAATGAAGCATAATTCACACTATCGAATATTGTTGTTATCGTTATCATTAATAACATAAGCATTCAGTAACCATCAAAACAAACACCATCAAAAGAGAGAGAGAGAGAGAGAGAGAGAGAGAGAGAGAGAGAGAGAGAGAGAGAGAGAGAGCGCTAGAGATCGCAAGGAGTAATTTCCTCCTAAGAAACCACCAGTTCTTGCTAAAAAAAACCTTTAAAGTATTGTTCCACCCAATCAACCTGCATTGAGAACATGTATACAAATCACTCACAGCTGCAACCCAACTCAACACACCTGCATCTCCGTGTACTATTGGCAAGTGATTTTCCAGTGAGTGTCCCCGACCACTCCAACCTCTACTAGTTTCCAGTGATCCTTCTGTTACTCCAACTACTGGCAATTCTCCAAATACAATGCTTTGGTTTCCAAAGATAAAGGTTACATCAACTTTGATGCAGTTGCTACATCAACTATTGGTGCACATCTTACTCTGGCTCACAGTACTGTGTTTTGAACTCTTAAATATCGTCGAAAAAAATATGCAGCTTTTAGTAAAGTCTTAATTGGACACTTTAAAAATCCCATCTGCAAATTCAACTCCGGTACGGAAGATGCTTTTCATGATACATCGTGCAAAATAGACATGCTTGTTCAGGCCATAGTTTTTACCTGAACTCTATTACGATACATTTACAAGAGTAATGTATGCAGAATCGCAGGCTTTTTTTTATAAAATTAACCAATGAGAAATTACAAATTCAACATCCTTCAACACTTAGGACCAAATTCCATTTAAGTTTATGCTATGTTGAACAGACTTAAATTTTTGTACCAAATTTCTTAGAAACTATCCATCTACAAAGTCCTAGTAACAAGCGCTAACCCATGTTGCAGCAAAAAAACCATCAGTAATTTCTGTATTTGGCACATCGCCCACAACATGATTCATTGACAACACCCAGAGGCTTTCTCCGGCAAAAACAACTGCAACACAACACTAACGTAACCCCTCTCTTTCCTACGCTATGGGTACAGCATTTTACATGTGGGTGGTAAAATGCTGAAAGTGAGCAATCAATTCGGTGATGAACAATCTTGGCTCATTTCAGCCATTTGACTTGACTGAGCAAATACATTCGAACAACTGAAAAATGCCAGTTAGAATTTCCCAGCCTTAAACGTTTCTCGTGAACAAAATAGTTTAATTGTTTATATAGTAAACACAAATCGTGACTAAATGAATACCATTAACATTTGAATTACTCAAAACCACATTCTACATTTTGATTCAAGTTGTGCTTGAAGCTTAAGGTAAGAGTTGTCTCGAGTGTGCTTCTGGAATGTGCCTCGGGGTAAGGTTAGAACAATAAATAATAAAAATAAAAGTAAAACCGTTATATTTATTCCACAGGGATCATATTTTGATCTCAGCCACGAAATAGTAACAATAATTTCCAAGTTCCAGTTAAAACTGCCAAGGCAACGAGCCACAAATCAAAGCAGGTACTGATGAATTCAACCCTTTATTTTGCGGCAATGACACCAAGAACATATTCAAATTACTTGTGAGCAACTGTTTCAAAGAGTTGCACAAGTTTCTAACCCATCAAATCCTGCATAACCATTAAATTTTTTTCCAAAAGTCCGCATAAACAAGACTACACAAGGAGGCATGAAACTATGAATAAGATGTGAGAGTAGTATACCACGACACCACCATTTACACCGCTAAAAGCATTAGAAGCAAAGCCAATGAACAATCTGAAATCACGACAAATGACAAGAACTCATGACAAAATTAACCTGGTCGTTCTCCAACAGCATTGCCTCCAACTGCTTTCATCTCCTCTTGCTCAAAAAGCACTTTTGGCTTGCTAAATTCAAATGAATAGTAAAATAGACCAATGATTTGATTTTTAATGAATGGTAATTTACTCACTGCACAGCTCCATCATACTGATGAATCCTTTGGCTAAAGAGCCAATACAGCAATGACGAGACAACCTATGTTACTGGTAGCCCTCATTGATAGTGGACACCTGATTTTACATGACATATCTCGAAGCCAGATAAACAGCGGGGTTCCCGAAGCAATGACGCCCCAGCAGTGTTAGAATACCAGACACGCTGAAACCCACATGCATTGAAATACCAGACACTCGAGCGTAAATTATTTCCTACAGTTTCAACCAGACACTGCAGACGTCTTTGCTTGCCCACACACATCAACATACCCCTCATTTGAATGTCATTTGTAGCATGGGAACTTAACTCCTAGTGGTTCCTATACCTGGAAAGTAGCTCGAGTCACAGATTCAAATCGTCATTCCAGATGAACCGGTAATGGATTTACGCAAACTTAACGTTCCTTAATTACCAACCAGAAATAATTAAATTAACTTCTCTCTGTTCATTACAATTGATTGCTAGTCTTGTGCCAGTCAGTGGCCATCATCATAAAAACGCATACCCTTGCTTAGCAGAAGTAGTTTAGAAAATTAATTCATCGGAAAAATTAACCAGACAATTAGAAGCTTACTTAAAGTACACCGATCAGTGTGCATAGTGTCCGACTATACAACATATAAAACTGTGAAGTCAGTTACAACATTCCAAGACCTGTAGATGGCATCACTGTTTGGAATAAAAGTCAACTGGCCACGTATTAAAACCATACAGCTGGCTCGAAAGGGACTTGAACTCCAAGTTTAGTTATAATTGATGATTACTTAAATGCGAACACCAGTAAAGCATAGGAAAAGTTTGAATATTTAGCTGACAGAATCATGCAGAAACGCAGCTGAAGTTCAGATTTTCAAAAAACATTTCACTAGTTAGAGAATGGAGAAGCTGCAATTGTGCTACAGCATCCTATAATTGAAAGATATTGCTAGCTATTGTTGGAAAAAGTTCCTTCTACATTTCCTAAACTTTTGAAATAGACATGCTAGACTTTCGGTTGAAACTATATCTTGCTTGCAGAACTGTTCAGTCGCAAAACCAACCGTAGTTGCAATCACAACAATTCTTAGTAATTACTTTTACAGCCTGATAACCAACGTGTCCCATGTTATACAGGCCTCCCCTGCAAAGTGTAGCAATTATCAGTGTCTGCAGACAAATTTGGTTACTGCAAAAAACTAAAACTAAACTCCCTTACAACCTGGCTGTAATGTCCGCAATACAATGTGGGCTTTACAGGAAGTCATTGGGGACATGACTTATGCAAACTATGTAAACCAGGCCACACGTGAAAAGGGATAACGCAGAAAGTCAATATTTAGCACCAGACTGCAGTTCTTATAAGACACGTTAATCGATATGGCGTGTTCAATTTATAGTTCTGGGGACAGAACACCGTTTCGTGTTAAGCAGAATGGCATGTAAACCAGGGTGTGAAAATGAGCCAATACTGTACTTCTTTTGAGTTACAGTATGGCACACAGAAGTCTAGCAACAAGAAATATAAAAGAAGACTGAAAGCTAGCAAAGCAATCGAGTCAGAGTACAGGCATCTCCTAGACCAGTTGCTGTTGACATTTACATTTCGTTCCGTTCGCGTCGCAACATACTGAAATTACAAGATATGTAAAAGATTCTAGCGTAACATGTAACCGTAATACTAAAACACTCAACTTTAACTGTAATACTAATGTTAAACCGTGCAAAGCTCATAAATTTCACTCGTCTTGAAGCCGTCACCAAGGACGCTGTCGGGCAGCTGCGTGATTCGAGAAAAAGACCGTCGCAAATCGAAACAAATGAAAACACCAACAACATTCAAGATCCATTTGTCAAATCGCTAGTCTACCGATTCACGAACAATACTTAGGAAAAACGGCCAAAAAAGGCAAAGATACCAATCAATCGGTCAAGCAGTTCTACGTAAACTAGTAACCAGCCCAAAAACCAACGAACCACAGCAATCAACGCAAAGCCAAAGCCGTATACATTCTGCGTCTGAAACCGTATGCTACGTAATGTAATTGCAACCAAACTTTTATATAGCGTCTTTTAGAAACAGCTCTCGAAAAGCACTCGTTATATGTGTTGCACGAAGCCAGACTTTCAAATTGATCTGTTTTAATAAAACCCTAATATTAACAACAAATTCTGCTAAACTTACGACAGTAAGGTCTGGGTAACATATCTGAAAGCCTTAGCGGAAACGCTGTTTTCTGATTTTCAAACCCCAAATGGATGGATGACTGTGGGCATGGTATTCTCCTTATGGTGTACCACATCCAGATAATTACAGGGCTAACAATTACATAACTTCACTGCACCTGCCGGCAATATACCCACAGCATCAAACTGCCATTGTGTCAAGCACAGACAGTTCAGAAAGTTTTTAGGTTGTCAAATAACTTTCTGGGATATATTGGAAGAGTTGCGCTTGACAACATCGTCAGCAAACGACGGAAGCAACACAATGCAAAACTGTAACATGTTGCATCCGGTTCAGTTTTACACACGGCAATTGTTGGCCTCTGGTGATAGCAGAATTTTGTAGGTCAGGTAAGTAAGTAATCAGTCACATGTATCTCTTCACCAACAGAGTCACTCGTGATGAGAAACTGGCAACTTGGCAATACTGAACAATCTTTCGATACGACTGGAAGCTATGACTACAGATGTCTGTTTTGTAGTCGTAACAAATACTGTACCTCAGTTTTTCAACCCAGAACAAAGTGGTGAAGGGAGCTGGAGCTAAGCCACCCTTTACGTCAGCCTTGCATCTGCAAAATATGACATTGCAGACACTGTGGGTGCAGAAGAAAAATATGAAAATGCGGATGGCAAGTGCAGGGTACTTCTCTTGTTAGGGCTCTAGTATCAAACATGACAGTTCGACCACAACCAACCAACCCAAGAAAAAACTCCAGGTCAATTCATTTATCTCAATTCACTCCACACTAATTGAATTCATTCTTCAATATTTAACGAGCAACTTCTGCTTAAAATCACTTTGAAATGTCTAAAGACATTTGCATATATTCTTCATTTCAGCAGACCATTTCTGAGGTCACAGAGCATTCAGAGTCTAACAGCCACTGGACTGGTAAAAACTTTAATAACCGACAAACCGCAGTGCTGTTAAAATCTTCAGTAGTTATACGTACAGAATACTTAATTCATGATTGTTACGGAAAACCGGTTAAAACAACTGATCTTTAAGACCTGATTTTTTTCATTCTATCTCACATCATAGTGCAAAGTTCATGTTCAATCACTGTCTGAAACAATCGGCAACCCTACACCCGCTGACTAACAATGATTAAATCACCGCATTAATTAATTATCCAATTACTTATCGATTAACTTAGCTGAACAGTCAGTAAAGCAGAAAAAACTGTGCCAATCAAGAGACCGAATTAGCCGTAAAACTTTAAAGTAAAAGCCACAAGTGTGTAAATAAAAATATATATTCTATTATAATCATACATAATATATACGCAAGCATGCTCGTTAAACGACAGCACAGAATAGTAATGATGTTAGAGGTAGCTACCGATTACACACCAACGGAACAAAAATAGCAGGCTTCAGGACAGCCACAACAGGAACAAAGAAACCACAAGCAAAACGATAAATACCAGAGTAATAATGTATATGTCTAGAACAAGCGGGCTAATCTAGATAAATTTTGCTGAAATTAGATTATGCAGGCATCAAGCTCAAACTGTGCAATACATACAAAGTCACGGCAGAGGCCATAAAAACACACACCTCGACAAACAACAGACTTGACAAACACCGCCCTACGCTAACGTCGTTTGAATTTCAACAGAGTACGGCAACGGGTGACGAAGGGGTCAGCGCAAGAAACCCGTCATAAGACGAGTGTTGCCAAAACAAGCGATGCATGAACTGCGGCCCTGCAAAGCTCGACATCGCTGAAGAAAAGCCAGGCTCCGTCTCTCAACGACTCCAACAGGCACAGTCATACATGTGCCACAGCGCCATTTACGTCAAGCGCAAAACTCCCAAAAACGCTGATGTGCACAGTCAGATGCTGAAGACAAATTTTATATAACCGCTGTTAGTGGAGAAACTCCTTGGACAGAAACAAAGAAATACTGAAGCAACATACCACAAAGGCAGATGAAACAATGGAGCGGAACCTCAACAGGCACCACCAGACAGGCGAGAAAGTAAAAAATCCAACTGGATAAGATCCAGGCAAAATCCATATGCCTAGTCCAGCCACTAGTAAATATCTGAACGGAAAGGCAGTCGTCAAGAAAGCCGGAAGAAATAATCCAATTCACTCCGACACTGAAGCAGAATACCATCAACTATATAGTATGACACAATTAACTGGCCACGAGGTTTACCAACAAGACAACCAAAGTCTTTGGCAGAACAAGAAAACTGAAGCTTCACCAAACATCTACTGCAGCCTACGCCTGCTTCCGGCAAAGCGAAAACAGGCAAAAATCCTGCTCACAAAAACACACCATGACTCAATCTGAATCAGAAACTGCAGTTCATAAAACACTGTGCAGAAACACAACAAAGAACTGTTCTAGAGAAAACCATCAGAGTGCAAAATAGAGAAAAAATGGTAAGGAGTTAGACGAAGCCTTAACACGACCTGCTATCCAGGAAAGCCTGCGATGGAAACTAGCCATATGGCTGTGACAACAATAAAACAAAACTGTAGCGGCCAACATCGGTAGAATGAGAATGAACTGGCATTGAAGAAATTGGGTAAATAACGAATACCTCTGTTTATTCTTCCAAGAGTTAATAAACATCGAGAGAGACAGAACAGGATTACTACACCTTCACAACCTTGGTATACAGCACCTTAGCCCCAAATCAGAATGTGAGAAAGATAAAAGACTCGATTAAAACGGTTCATGACGTGTGATCTCGATAAAAGTAAAAGCACGCAAGAGAGCACCAACAACGAACGGTCACTCCCCTTCAAGTTCTTGCGAACGAAGCAGCACGTGCATGAGGTCAGCAAAGATTACACTAAGCATACAGAACGTACAGTGGACAAACAAATGAAAAATTGCACAGAAAAGGTATCTGGAGAGCACAGCAAGAAACTGCCACACATAGGCAGTCCTACACCAACACTTCAAAATCCAATGACTAAAACGATACAAAGAAAAATCACCACGCAAGCGTACACTCCAATTCAATCGCAAAAACACGGCCAAAAATGAAATGTAAGCTATTTAAAATGACGTGCCAACAACAAAAAGCTTCAAATTTTTTGCACGTTTTTATAGACGTTACAAGGAAAACACTCCAAAACCAATGGCTGCCTACCACAGCCAAACTCCAACTAGCAAAGCACAGTCAACTGTGCAAAAACTGTTCTGAAGAGCATTTCGAACGGCAAAACGCAACTCACTGCAACTCACCTACACACAAGTCATTAGTAAACAACACACTAAAACTCGTGCACTATAAAAGCACAAGAGGACACGAAAAAATAAGACTTAGCCATCAAGGAAAGCATCTAGAATGCCTCAAAAATGGAGAAGGGGAAAGAAATATCGAAACGACTGTTAGAGCTCTAGGCGAATCAGTCCTAGAGCAGCGAAGCAGTTTATATGTGTGGCTGCGTGAAAGGAAAAAAAACCGACTCCACAAACCGAAAAAACACATCACAACAAAAAGCATCATAGTGACCCACAAAAGGTCTGGTCGTCAACCTCCAAAGTGGCCGACCACTTTTGACTAAACATGAAACACCCCAAAAATCCAGAAAAATCCAAGCCAAGCACATCTACTGTGATCCGGCGAATATATAATAGAATTCGTCTACTAGGTAACAAAATACAATTTGAATAATAATCGGACAGCTAACAAAACAACTAACGGCGACGGGCGGGTCGCTGCCGTAAAGATCGATGAAAATAAAAATCAACAAACGCTCTAGAAGAACTAAAACAAATTCCAGCACAGACAAAAATACAACAATTAAGCCAAACTTCAGCCGAGGCAAGATCACATCTTAAGCACGCCGTGAAACCTGCCTCCAAACGCACGACACCAACTGTGGTAACAATTGAAAAATATCTATATATATATATAATATTTCAATAATAAATGATTTATTTGCTTTTTCTAGGAATAGTAGTACATTTGATTTTCATATAAGATTAGTTATCGCTAAAGTTATATTAATGACTATGGGTTATGATAAAGTTAAATGCTGGATCGTAGAACCAAAAACTGACTACGTGGCACAAGCAAAGAAGGAATGCTTACATGTTGTGTATAATGGCTATGTAGATGGAGAAAATGCAAGAATAGCCAGAAATCCCGACATATATATATATAATATATATCTATATATATAATATATATATATATATATATCCAAGTGGTAAACAAAGATACCAGACCACAAGCCATGATTATATGTGTGGATCAAGCAAAGATTACGTCTTATCTGTGGCACTAGAACGCACAAAACAATCTCCAAACAAGCACAGCGACAGCTCACACAACCACAAACACTCGTACGCAGCGTGTGTGTGTGTGCCACGACGCGTGGACAACACCAACGTCGCACACACTAGGAAATGCGTGCAGCTGGTTCACTACAGTCAGAAATGGCGAGTAAAGTTATCTAGCGGGAAGTTACACTGGTCTACTTGGGCCCTGCTCTGGAAGCTAACCACTGTGACTGACCGCACTTCGACTACCGGCAATTAGATCTGATGATCATCTACGTGCATTACAGTTGATCAGATGATTGAAGAGTCGATCGGTGAACACAACCACAGAGGTCGAGGATGTCTACGGAAAAGGGTAGTAGTAGTAGTCGCAAGATTTCTATTCGCTCTCAGTCTTTATTCGTTCTGCTGCATCTGCTCGACATATTGGGCATGTTCGATTTGCCTGTTAGACGAAGAAGAAGAATAATCATTTTATCTCATACAAGGTTAACTCAGCCTTCATTCCCTAGGTGGCGATTGTAACATGAGCAGTAGTACAGATGGGTGCCTTGCATGGCTGTCGTACAGTTAAATTCGACTCCTGTTAAACTTGTTATCGTCTGTTACTACTATATCATGTAATCTGACTGCATTGAATTAATAAACGAAGATATTACTATTATTATTATTATTTCACATGTGTCGTATTTTGCTAGGTAACATCAAGGCAAGGAAGTTGACATAAGTTGGTCATATTATGAGGAGAGATAAATAATGCAGGGTATATCTGGATTGCAAGCACGTGGTAAGCTTGGATTGAGAACATATGGATTGTCATTGCTGAGGATAGCAGAGGACGGAAACAATTGGAGACGTCAGTTCAAGGTGCAGACGGCCTTTAGAGCAAAGACATGACACACCAGTTATAATAATTTATTATTGCGAGCATACTATTTTTTTGCTAAATTTGCATATGAACTTAATAATAATAATATATTCGTGTTTATTCACAAGCTCACTGACAAACCGCAGTAACATTGAAACATGACAGTACAGTTATCAAGGTCTTATTGAACACACATCTTGGCAGCCTGCTAGGCACTGGCTGATTTTACTGCTCCCCCTAGGAAGTGGAAGGCAACCTAGAGGAGGCTTGCGGGGATCGAACCGCGTCTTTCAAGATCTTATGTTCTTCATACAAGAGTATTATATTACCATTCATCTATCCCCTCCCTCCTTGGTATTCACTATCTGAATGTTGTCAGAATGTCACAACTGTAACAGTTTCTGGAGATCAGTAAATTCAAAGTTTCTTCTCTTTGTTAAAACACAGTTTGTTTCAAAACAAATAAGATAACGAGAAGTGTAGCACTGACCTTCAGCCACTTGTCGACGCATCTAGCGTGAAACTCGTGACAGCAGGGCAACGCACGAAGAAGTTGGCGACTCTCAAAGTCGCACATGCAGATGACGCAGGACGATTGGTCGAGCAGCGAGCGACGAATCTCCTGGTTGAAGCGGTAACATGGTAGCAGGTCAATGTCGCATTTTGTCAATCCTCTTGGCTTCGCTTCACCAAGCCGATCCGCAAGATTGAGCAACGCCTGCAGCACACAAGTTAACGCCACTTCATCAAAACACAATAATTACAGATATTACTGTTAATAGTATTATTGTTGTACTAACATTGTTTAATCTAAAAACACCAGAGAAAAGCATAAATATCCATATGTAAGGTATAGCAATCACTTTACATATCTCTTGTAGAGAGTGACACGGTAAATTTCCCCGCAGTAAAACCGCAGTAAATATCGTGGTAACGGGGACAGCAATGTCAGTTTACCGCAGTAATGGGGTTTACCATCGAGGTAATACTGCGGTAACAGAGAATGAGCCAGCGAAAAAACCGCAGCAATGGTAACCTGTTTTATAGTTTCACGGCCCCTTAAACCCTGGGCTGTCATGGACTTGCTCAGCCATATTGATATTCTTAAATGAATATTGTCGCCTTATTCTAAATTGATAGCCTGCTGGTGATACCAGATGCCTGGTGGTAGACTGTTTCACACAAATGGTCCAGTAAGAGGGAAACTCCTCGAGTCATACAGAATAGAAATATTCTTTATTGATCCAATTGTGAACCGCAGTTTGGTGTACATAAACACAATTATTATTAGTTCTTTTCTGCTGGAATATGCAGGTTGATGCCAGTTGCTGAACGCAAATGATGCCACGTGTGGAATAAAATCAAAGTGTGTATGTCAATGGTAGCCATATCTTACACTTTATACTGTACCTGGGAAGCCAGTGTAATTCATGAAGTGTAATTTCAGTTAAGTGTTCACATGTCTGCTTTTGGGTAGAGATCTTGAAGGGATGCTATATAGTTTATAAACATTTGATTGACTGATTACTTGACTGATTTTTAGATTGATTGATTGGGTTATTCGTTTCTAGTCAAGTGTTTGAAAACAATTCACAGTTCTTGTCACTGGTTGTTCTTGTGACAGCCATTGACAATCTGACTGTGTGCAGGATACATTAAAACTTTCAGTTTCTGCTTGCCTTTATGGGTTGCAGATTTTGTGGTACACCTCAAAACAGAAGTAGTACTTCAGTACGTGCTAGCAGACATCGTCGTAACATGGTTCTGGCTAAGTTCTGGCCTTAGTGAAGTTTTGCCCTACCAGTGACACAAAAACCAACCAAGAACATCATCACAACAAGGTCTACGACGAGTTCTAAGCTTAGATAGTAAAGTCCAGCTCTGCTTTTCTCACAAAGACCAACCTCATAGTTGTCCAGATCAGTACCATCCTCGTGTAGATTGTGTAGACTCATTCGATACTGCGTCAAAGGGGGCCGGCCTAACATTGCCCTGAAACAGACATAGAACCATCATATGCCACATACTCACACTGGATCCTCTTTAAAATGAAGTCAATTCCTAAAAGTAAAAGCAAAGTAACACTACTGCATAATAATTGAAACAATCCCAGTAGCAGACCATTATTCAACAACTTTTTCAAGACAAAATATTACTGAGGAATAAAACGCGAGCAAAATGATATATAACATGTCTATATTTCTAAAGTGTTTGCATTCATCTGAACTATTAACGGTCAAATAATCAAAAACAACATAGCTGCGAAAGAGTTACGGGAATGATCTTCTTCTTCTTATTAAGAA
Organism: Allolobophora icterica; assembly: GCA_963556255.1. Lineage (NCBI taxonomy): Eukaryota > Metazoa > Annelida > Clitellata > Crassiclitellata > Lumbricidae > Allolobophora > Allolobophora icterica. The sequence continues at coordinate 41,565,882 of OY744611.1, forward strand.
TCTGAAAATAAAGGACCTGAAACATTTGAAATTTTAAATAAACGCAACAAATATTTTAATCATAATTATATAATTATAATTACTACAAGTTCCTCAGTGGTACAAGCTTATGTACAGAGTCATCTCTTTCAGCCTGCATATAAACCGGACGTAACCTGCTTCTGCTTCCCTGATCTATTGGAGTTTGACCTGGCTCTCCAATGGATTGCGAGTTTTTTATTGCAATTTTACTCAAAGCGGCCATATACGCAAATTTGTGAAATAATGCCGAAGCTTACAGGAAGTGTAGGAGGAAGCCGGGATATGGCGGAGGCGGTGGATGAATTGTCCTCCATCTCTGTCTTGTTGATGACACACGCCTGTATCGTGACAGTGTTCCCTACATAACAGAATGCACATAACGTTTCCTTAATAACAGAATGCATATTTCACATCCAAGAAAGCAGAATTAATGCTCTACAAACGGCTTTTGACACTATCATGCATTGATAATGACATCAGTTGTATGATAAAGCAAGTACTGTCAGCCACAAGCTACAGCCTGATCCCAAACACTACATGGACCAACTTGCACAGTCTTTGAAATGTGACTGTATATTATATTTTTCTCACCAATCATCAGCTCATTTAGAATCATCATCATCAGTTCCTGAAGTCAGCCATTTGGCAGCTATGGGTACAAATAAATGACCTCCATTGTCCTTTGTCAAGTCCAATGCTCCTCTCAATGTTAGTCCAAGTGTTGTTATGTACGTATTTAGTGTCTGTCCAGTGCAGTCTTGGTCTGCTTTAGTTTCTGTTTCCTGTGAATTTTGCATGCAGTGCATTGTGTGGACTTACATCAAAACGAAAAATGATAAGAAACTTACAAAAAATTCATGCGGTATGGCGTGGACGATGTGATCATGAACCAGGATGGGCGGCGGCGGGGGAGGCTGATGTCTGGCACTTGGCTGCGTTGCCATGTGTGGAATGTTGAGGTAGGGAAAACGCGGCTCAGCCATCATCTCATCCTGAACCTGAAACAATCAAAACAAGGAAACAATTAACACAAGCAGAACGTAAGGTAAGCTAATGATAATTGCAACTGTGCAGATTTTTTAAGAATTCATTCATTCACATGGGATATTTATATAGCGCCCCTTCAGGGTTGTCTACTCAGAAGCACTCCCGACCCAACTCCGGCTGAAGAGCACAGTCTTAAGGTTAGAGTAAAATATGGCAGCATGGACTCCAGGAAAAAAAGGAAAGCTCCACAGAAAGCCTGTTCCAGATTGCAGGGCCAGCAAAAATTGTAAGTCGTCACATAAGACAACAGTGTTCTCATGGTCGGAATGTGCATACCATTGGAAGCCAATGACTTTAAAGTGAATGCGTTCAGATTACATCAAACACACATACAGGCCCTTAGCCAGCCACCCGTCCTTTGGATGGCTGAAAATCACTTTGGACGGCCATAAATTGTTCATGGACGCGACGTCCTAAATGTGATAGGCTATAATGTATAATCTATTCCCCTTCATCTGTGTAACGATGTTCCTTTTCCCACACAAGATACACTTCTCTAGCAGCTATTTATGATCTAGGATACGTGTAATTAAGTGCCAATTAGATGAGGTTGTTTCATGGTAATTGGTAACTGATTTGACTATATAAATACCTTGACCTTATGAATAATTATAGGGGTTCGGATTGATAACAAGTAACATCTGTTCCCTAAGCTATAATAATCAAGTAAGGGAATTAAAAATTACAATCTGAAGTCAACAGATTGTTGTTTGTATCATTGTATATAAAACAAAACTGTTACAATTGTGATCAAAACCCAAAAGTCATTCAGTGTATGGGCATTGAAGACTTTTTCAGTCGGACTTGTATGGTCGCGGCATCGGGCGGTCGCGACTTCATACGCTCACGGCATCGGGTGGTCACGACTTTGAATGCTTTTGGACGCCCTACTCTTTATTTCTGGCTAAGGGCCTGACACACAAGGTTTCTCTACAAGGTGCTTTACATTTTGAGGCAGAGCGCAGTAGTCTAGTGGGTAGCGTGCTGTACTGTAAACCAAGAAGTTGAGGGTTCAAGTCTCGACCAGGGCAGAAATTTCTTCCAAGATGTTCCATCATGCACATTTGAAAGTTCATAACAAATGAGCAATTATTTTATTGTACTTGTATATGTAACAATTTAATTCCGGAAGACCGACAAGACAGGCTACGCATTACAGTTCTCGACAGGTAACCATTTTGGTATATCTTGTGTTTTAGTTGTTTGGGGTTTCTACCCCCTGGTTATTCTTCTAACCCCTCACCTAAGTAACTGAAAGATGTTGGGGTCAGGAATCTAAACCAACTCATAAGCTGTCAGTTGTTTCGTATGTAATATATTAAAAACATAAGATTTTGACCTGCGTTCGTTCGTGTACTTCTTTGGTAATCTGTCAACTTTTGACCAGCTCCCAGTTCTTTTTTGACAACAAAAGAGTAAATTTATAATTCATGCAGAAGCAAAGGTAGTCAGAGCTTGTGAGAACTCCTATCCTTCACTGGCCATAAATCTCAAACAAATAGGGCAATCCTAGTGGTAGCCATGGAGGCATAAACCAAGCAGGCCGAGAGGCAAACCTTTGTCAGCGGGATTTCAAGTGAGGCCCACAAATGGTTATTCAATACTATAACAACAAAGACCAGTTAAACGCATCTCACTTCCTACTTAGAACTGAAGAACTCAACTTAATCCAGGTGTATCATTAATTTTCAAGATACAGATCCTCTAAAACGTGTCTTACTTCCTAATTAGAACGCAAGAACACAAGATAAACCAGGTGCATCATTCATTTTCAAGATCCAGATCCTCTAAAATGTATTTTCTTAGCCTCCACATATTAGGGCGGGCAAACCGTACTCTCCCTCGCTGTCTCATCTTCGCACCGACAGTGTACTCATTATAGCTGATTTAGCTAGGGGCGCAATTGGAGCATAAATCTCGATCCAAATTTCTGCCCTGGCAAAGATTTGAACCCCCTACCTTTCGACTGACAGCCCAGCACACTACTAGACTATCACGTACCCCCTACCTGGTGTTAGAACGAGAAGTAGAAAGGGAGACCAAGACTGTGTGGGGTACATGATATAAAATGAAGACATAACAGAACTCGAAATAAATATGAGAAGGCATTGCACTTGAAAAATGATTAAATGATCAAGTATAGTTCAAGAACTGCATCTTGTACTATATACAGTAGCTAAACGGAAGCCAGTGGAGTTCACTCATGTCACTGACGTGCTTACACTTCAGGCAAGGAGTGGCATTCAGAACAATCCTCACAGGTGTGCTTCTGACAGTGAAGGACTTTTCAGATGGGGTGCTTGATAGTGTAGTGGTTAGCACGCTGGACTGTCAATCAAGACGTCGGGGTTCAAATCCCCAACAGGGCAGAAATTTGGTTCCAGATTTCTGCTCTACCTGCACCCCCTAGCTAACTCAGCTATAAGGAGTACATTGACCATACACTATCAGTGGGAAGATGAGATGGCGAGGGAGAGGACTGGCCACCAGTACTAATATGCCGAGGCTAAGAAAATGAAGTCGCTAACAATTCATACCCATGGCTGCCTCAGGGCTAGCTTACAGGACTGCTAAAAAATAAATAAAATAAACATGCCTTACTATTAGACAGTGTTGTTACATAAGCAAAAAGCAGTATTCTATAAATATCAAAAACTCACACTGCTCTGCTAATTGCCAATATGCTGTTGGCACCACCTGTATCCTGAAAGAACTCTGAAATGATACCTGTAGTACCTGTACTAGTACAGGCATCATTTCAGAGTTCTATATTAATTCCGGGCGTGGTGGCTCAGTGGTAAGTTCGGCGCCTTGTGACCGGAGGGTTGCAGGTTCGATCCCACTCTAGCCGCTGCGTACGGACCTTGGGCAAGTCCTTCACTCGCAATTGCTCGTGGCGCTTCGGCGTGAAAATTCCGGCACAGTATCAAATGCTGTAGTCGGGAGCGCCTCTGAGTAGTAGTAGACTTCGAGAGGCGCTATAGAAATATCCGGAATAAACTTTAAAAAACTAAGTGGTAGTTTGAATAACACTTGCGGGACCCCAAAGCAAAACTAGTTATGAAGACAATAATAATAATAATTATAATAATAATTATAATAATAACTCATTATAGGGATCCCTGTCTTTGGACACCACATCAACAACCTCCACGAAGAACGAGTTTATTTTCTCTAGCAGGCTATAAACAGTCTCTGGTGACAGTAGCTAGGGTCGAGTACGACCTATGACCTACCCTGTGCAAAGTCGGCATTGCTGAGACAAAGTGTGTAGCTGGTGTAATGTGGTTCTGGTTGACGATGTGATGATGCTGGGAAGCCTGTGGAAGAGAGGGAGGTGGTGGATGCTGAGGCTGGGACGGCTGTGGAGGCGGCTGATGATGATGATGTTGCTGCTGCTGCTGCTGAGGGTGCTGATGATGATGCGACTGGTACGACGTGACGACGGGGTGATTCTGTTGATGCGGATTCGACTGCTGTTGCTGCTGCTGCTGCTGATGATGTTGCTGCTGCTGCTGTTGGATCGACGGAGGCGACTGCTGATGGTGATGGTGGTGGTGATGATGGTGAAAGTGTGGCGGCGGTGGGGGCGGCGGCGGCGCCACGAGATGCGGAGGAGGAGGAGGGGGAGGAGCGATCGCGTGTGCGAGCGGCACTTGGTGAGAGATGCAGGCCGGCAGGTGCTGCATGCCGCAGGCCGGGATGTGAACGCTGCACGGAGGAAAGGACCAGGTCGGCTGCGGGCCGGCGTGCACCGGGACCCCGGGCGCACCGCCGCCGCCGCCCGTGCAGACGGGGATATGGTGCTGGGTCATGCAGACGGGCAACGCATAGGGCGCCATTGTCACCGAAGCGTTCGAAGCATTGGACACCTAAACACAATGACAACAACAACACCAATCATTATCCTAAACTATTACCGTCATCATCAGCATCATTAACTGGATTACCATTATTATCGTTATTATATTACACAGTGGTTACGAGTCTGTAACATGGTAGGCTTCGGGACAAGCGGATGGCGCTTCCACGTTAGACTTTGGAACAGGTCGCTGGTGTCTAGTGGATTGCACTGGTCAGATTTCAACCTTTTATTACTAGTTATTAATTATTATTATAATCAGCATCATGGCAGGGAAATGGTTGAATGGTAACACGCTGCATGAACGATGCAGGTTCGATACCCACTAGCCCCATAAGGTTGACTCAGCCTTCATTCACTACGTGGCGACTGTAAAATGAGCAGTAGTACAGATGGGTGTCTTGCATGGCTGCCATACAGTTAAATTCGACTCCTGTTAGACTTGTTATCGTCTGTTACTACTATATCATGTAATCTTACTGCGTACTTGTCAGTTTGAATTAATAAACGAAGATTATTATTATTATCATCATCATCCTTATCTCCCCAAGGTACATATGATCCATTCCCTCAGCATTACAGAAATTCGGGGAGCCCCTGTTCTGGAAAGAGCGCTATCATCATCATCATCATCATCATCATCATCATCATCATCTTCATCATGATTATTATTAATTAAATGTAATCTCTAACCTTATTTTTTTAATTCAGAGGGATTGCTTCTACCTTCAGGGAAATAATAATAATAAAAAATGCATTAGTGGCACTACATAGTCATCGGCTGAGACTCTTGCCATTCCAGAACTAATAAACCTTTCCAAACTAATTTCTCTTACCCTCGACATATACAGAGTGGCGGCGTAGTAAAGTAGTACGGCAAATTAGAGGGTCTGGGTAAAAGTGTATGGCAAAATTATATTTTTGCCATAAAACCTCAAAAAGTGGCACGGCAAAAGCCTTACAACAAACATAGGCGGCGCCGCCACTGGACATATATGATCCTATTGTTTAAAAATGCTAACGATAATTACTACTAATATTATTACCATATTATGTTTTTCATAATCATCATTTTAACCACTGATATAATAAGTAAAATGATAAACATCATCATTATTAATGAAGCTGTTAAAAATATTATTATGATTTATTCAAGCAAAGCACCTTGCCTACATTTAACAGGACGGCATCTATTGATTTACTGTCCAGGTGAATATAATAGATGTTTCCTTCACTGCTATGTCGACTTTGACTTTCTACTCTTCTTTGGCCCTTCCTCTCTCCATCTTGCCCTCTTGTGTTCCCCACCTGTGCTGTCCCCAAGACCTGCCTTTGTCCTCTCCTCTCCTCTCCTACTACTTTGTATAATAGTGTTTAAAAGCTCTACATGTGCAACTGTGGCTTGGATTCCGTCTGCCACCTGTTGATGCCTACAGAAGTTGCTAATTCTCGGTATCTGGCCCACAGCTTAATTTTACCTCCCAGTTCAGTTCGTACAGTGAATTCTTCGATGTCCGTCAGGTCTAGACTTAAGATTCGACTTTTTCGAATTTGTTTATCCCGCCTTTGCCTAACTACGTTTCCCGACTTGTTGCAACTCAACCTAATAATAATAATAATAATAATAATAATAATAATAATAATAATCTTTATTAATTGAAACTGACAAGTATGCAGTAAGATTACATTAAAACATGACAGTATATTCAAGATCTTAATTAAACACAAGGTTTGGCAGTGATGCAAGGCACCACCCTAGAGGGGGGTGGGGTTACGGTATCGAACAGTGATCTAATTCTCTCCTGGCCATTACCATTCATCAATCCCCCCTCCCCAATTATGATCATGGCGCCAAAGAAGTCAACTGATTAGATTAAGTAATAATAATAGTCTTATTGTCTCAGGGCCATCGAGGTTGACCTTACCCTATCTTCACTATTACCAAACGAAAATTTTAACACACTCAAAGTTGCAGCAATCTGAATAAGAGATACATACAAATATACATAAATACAGTAGTGAGGACTTAATTATGCACTTCCGATTTACGTACCATTCTGCTTAGCACAAATTGGTGTTACCTGACTTATCTCCCCCAAAGCTATTAACTTACCATGCTGTATTGGCTAACGCACCATACAAGAACTGCAGTGGAGCGCAAAATATTGCCCTTTTTAGCATTATCCTTTATGATGCGTGGCCTGGTTTACACACTGCTTTATATGGCATCTACCTCCAGAACTTCATCTTAATGAGTCCATATATATATTAGGGTGTGTCTATAATTTGAAGTTTCAAAATTAATATCGGCCAGGTTGTTTTTGTGTTCCACCTTCAGAAACATTAACATTTGCCAAATTAGATGAAAATCAAAAGAGATTTAGAACTGGCGCAAAGCCCGGGAAAAATTACCACTTAGAAAACAATGTCATACATTGTAATTCTCGAAGATCCAAACAATTTCAACACTTAAACATAAAAAATAAGGCAAAAGCACACCAAGAACCTTCAGTTATTTGTCATTACTTAGTCCCTTTAGTGCTTTTGGGAATCTATTTCGATGGTATTCAACCATTTGAAGAACAAATTGTTTCTCTTCCTCATTTCGAACCAGGGCTTCATTGAAGGACTGCATTAGAGCCACTCCTCTCTCCACTAAATCGTTCGTCACTCTTAGGGCGGATATGATGTCTTTCGCCTCATTGAACGAATGCTCTGACTCCCATTGTTGTGGATCTCGATCAAGAAAAGCGTAATCGAAATTGAGGAGCTGGAAAAGTTTGATGGTAGAAGTGGTAAAAAAATGTGATAGCGCTTTTATAGATGGATCATGTATGGGAGGAAGCCTCTTTGGAGGTTCGTCGGATCCCTGATTGTTGCGCATGTTATAGACTATGCGCTGTTTTTCGTCGAAGGTGACTGAATCGTCAAAAAGGCTGAGGCCAACCAAGGTCTCCGACAAATACCAAAGGTGTCGGGAAATGCTGTTAGGGCGACCTGTGAGACTTCCTTGTCTGGGTAAGTATGGATTGCCTTCAAGAATTGTAGATCGTTCCTTGGGGCTTCATTGGGTGATGTACAGGTGGACCAGTACTCCACGTAGGTTGTGGTCACAAAAAGTGAAACTCGAAGTAGATGATTCCACATCTTTTGAGAGTAAGATTGTCGAGATGCCCTCTGGTGTTGTTGAATGGGAAACTGCTCTCTGAAAAGCCACATCTTGATTGCATAAACCGCACATGCCATCCAACGCGCGCGGTGAAATGCCCCTGGGTACCTGAACTTCATTCCTTTCGGTGGAATTCCTCCTAGGAAAATGACTGTTAGTTCTAGTAGCTCTTCGTAGTCGTCTCTGTGGTATTCAGCATTCAGTTGCTGCAGTGCGAAGGTGATGACATTCTCTAGAATTTCTTTGACTCTTTGTGCTGCGTCTTTATCCTCCATTGCTGTGCGATACTTGGTCTGATCGATCTGCGGCCAGAAGTCACGGAAATGACTGAAGAGTTCCAATTTTGGAGACCTTACAGAATCATGCAGTGAAAATACCTTTTCCAGAACAATTTCAGAAACATGATGTCGACAGGCAAGGTTCAAGAGGTCTTTTCCTAATTCCCTTTTCCAGCTTGATGCATACGCCGCCCTTGCAACCCGTGTTACTCGCCGTTGTGTCGAAACACGTGGCCACGATTCTGTTTCCAACCCCAACTTCTGATCTCAGCCAAACACGCATCTGCCATGAAGGCAGCAGTCCCAGATTGGAGTTTGGGGATGGTCAATAGTTTGGTCACATCCTTACCAGATACCATTATTGGAAGACGATCAACGCACACTCGTCCAGTTTCTGTAAAATCTGGCATGATCTTACCGTCCCAGTGGATAGTAAGGGGAACCTTCGGATCGAAAGATTCACGAATCTCAGCTGCTAGGGTTGCACGGTTATCCTTCTTGCTCGATGGATAGCAGAAGGACTGATGATCAGCTCACCAGCTGGTGCTGCATATAGATTGGATGCAGCGAGAGCAGAGAAAATGTGAGAGGCATTCCTGCTGCTGGTTTTGGTACGATCTAGAGCTGCTGCAACATCACGGGTAACTACAGAGATTGTTCCCTTTCGCCGCTTTGGTGGTCTAGCTGACGTTGAAGGTTCTGGTTCTCTTTCTGAGCTATTTGATGACGCCTCTTCCTCAGATGATGTTGCCAACAGAGAAACCTCCGTCGCTACCGCCATGCTTGCACGATATCGTCATGGGCGAGGGAATTATTGTTGTAGACAGATTGCTCCGATCGGAAACCACGACATTATCTGATTGGCACAAACTCATTCGGGGATCAAACACATACTCTTACCAAGGGAGACAGCCACTCGCGTTAAATACCATGCTATTGATGTAGCACCAGGTGTCTCCTCTAGAAAACCACAATAGCTTAATTAATTACTATAATTATGTTGAAGATCGAAAACACGAAGAACAGACATCGTAACGTCTAAAATTTTGGCCAAACCGAGACAGGTCACCGGGTTCCTAATTTCGGTCGCCTTGCGCCAGTCCTAAATGTTCAGCTATCGCGATATAATTTCGGATATGGCGTTTATACGCTAATTGGCATGATAACTCGACCTGGCCGTTAAAAGATCTTTGAGTTAAAAAAATCATGTGCATCATAAAAACACCCTAATATATATATATATATATATATATATATATATATATACATATATATATATAAAATATATATTATACAATATAAGAAAGTCATACATAGCGATAGCTACAATAATATGAGAGCACTCACTCTAACTTGCTCCATGTCGACAAGGAAGGGTCGCTGGGTGCCTTGAAAAGGCAGCATTCCCAAACGTCTTTGAGCTTTCGTAGAAAGCAGACAAGAGTCGATCGTTTCCGAGATGCAACGACAGCGGCTGAAGACAGAAACCATCACACAACTCAAAACCAAAGTCCATTTTCAGCCGACAAACTGATCTTAACATGAAATTCAGCCAAAATACGCCTTCTTAATGACACAGTTTTTGTTCCTTATGCAAAGCTTCACATTTTCATGTAATAAAAATTTACTGAAATAAATTTTTTGTACTTGTAATATCTCACTACTACATTTTGAATTTTAGAAATAAGCAACCAATGAAATGGACTGGACTTCCATTGTGGACTTCTGGTGTTGGTGTTTTTGTACTTTTCTTCTTCAAAATGAATATGCTGGATCAAATAATAAGAAAGCTGATATTACGAGCCTACAAATTCCGGCAATTGAGGCAGACAATCAACTATTTGTGTGTACGGTATTTGCCGAGGCTAATACTTCCGAATAGTGCAGAAAAACCGGATATTCGGCCGAGGCGAATGTCCGAGGTGATTTCCGGTTATGCCCTATTCGACAGACCTGAGAAATCAGAAGTCAGGCTATAGTGGGGATGCAAGTTGAGTCTTTAGCTTACACCTGAATGACATCAAAGAATGAACAGAAAGAAATTAACCGGGCAGTGAATTCCAAAGCATCAGATACGCATAGAGAGCCCAACCTGTCTGCTCACATCAAGATGCAACAGTTTAAACACTTTTCGTATACAGACAACAAACTGAGAAGACTGGCTGCTGAATTCCTGGACACGATTATTGTGGCATATAAAAAAAGAAGGCTGTTCTTTACGTATTTTGGCTTTTGGATTATTCTAACACATCATATACGCTTTGTACCATTCACTAGAAATTTTAAGATACCGGTAATATAATGGCATTGGAGTCGCTTGTCTGAGGTTCTTCAAAGGTTAAACACATGCATATCTTCAATCTTGTTACTTACAGTCTTACATACACACATACATACGACAAAATACTGGATGCAAATGGCTGTGCATAAATTCAGGATTTGAAGTGGTAATCACTCTTGAGATTAACCAAGACGGTCATTGCCTGCAAATGCTGGTAAGGGAATAAAAGATAAGTATTGTTAAACCACTATATCCTAGTATACAATAAGTGTCATACCATATTCTGGTATATCATAAGTATCATACCATATCCTGGTATATCATGTCATACAATATCCTGGTATATCATAACTGTCATACCATATTCTGGTATATCATAACTGTCATACCATACTCTGGTATACCATAAGTATCATACCATATCCTGGTATATCACAAGTGTCATACCATATCCGGGTATATCATATGTGCCATACCACATTCTGGTATATCACAAGTGTCATACCATATCCGGGTATATCATATGTGCCATACCACATTCTGGTATATCGTAAGTGCCATACCATATTCTGGTATATCATAAATGTCATACCATACATATCCTGATATCTGTCATAAGTCTTTAGCACCTAAATTACCCCATGCACTATTCTTTGAGCTATCAACAGACGGTTTGTTTCCATGGAATAATCAACTGGATTTTCACCTGACTCCAAACTGTAACTAACCCAATTGTTTCACTTAGCAACGACCACCAACTGACGATGTCTGACTGATGTCTATTGCGTTATAATCCTGACACCATAGACACATTCGCTGGTTAGATTTTTAAACCACAGCAGAAGGCAAAACGCCCTGAAATTTTCCACATACACCTGGAGAATTAATTGGAAACGATCAGATCTGTAAACTAAAATGTCTATTCTCACAGTGTTAGATTAATTAAGACTTGGCCCCAAATACTGAGACAGGCCCTGAATCATCAAACCTGATGAAATATACACCCACGCCTCTTTGCAGGGTAAACTATAAATATCATGAAGTAACTGTTTTAATTATTATACAAAGGCCAAATTTATTAATGCTACTCATCAGGAAGTAGTAGATCCAAATATGTCAACAGCATCATAACTTCATCCGGTTGAAAAATTCTAATAACCTGACGAGTCATTGGAATATCAGCTGAAGTCTGCCTTTGTTGCCTTGCAGACAAAGACAGTCCCACACAGGCACGGACGCATGCACATACACGTGTCATTTCCTTGCCTCAGGCATTAGGTCTTGGAATTCCCATAACCCCTAGGTTGAATAGGCTGTACCCAGCTTTGGCTGAATTTATCACTAGCCTATCGGTAAATGCCTTCACAGATCACATGCCAGTAGTACTAACAATGCAGTAATAGACTACTGGTATATATATTAGGGGTGTCCAGCAATGCATGGGAAAATTTTTTTTCTCAGATTGGAATGCACATAGGCTCATTTTGTTCATTTTACAATATAATGTCATTTGCCAAAAAAGTTCATCAATGAAATAACTTTTAGAGGTTGCTCAATGAGGCCAAACTTCTAGTTACACTGAGTCTGAAAGCGACAGTAAGCAACCACGAGAGAAAATGCTGTCATCACAGAGAAAATGCTGTCATCACCTGATGTTTCATCAACACTTGACTGCATAAATATATCAGATTAAAAAATTCACAATATTGGCAGCTGTTATTGCCAGAGCATGTGGACAAGACTTAGAAAGTGCACCATTGTCTCGATCAACCGTACGTCATAAACGTTTAGAGCACTGGCCTCTCACACACAGCTGCATTCACCAAGAATTTCAGTCTGGTTGTTCACTTGGCAGCAAGATAATGAAGGACAGCACCAACACAGAGGATCTTAAGGCAAATGTTGACAGGATTGCTGTTGGTGTTACAGGACATAATGTAGAAAGGATACTCTGAGTAATTAAAATTCCTTCTGGCACTGGGCAGGCACAAGCTAAGGCTACATTCCAGTTGTTGAATCTCTAAGAGGTTACAACAGATGTTGTAGGCATGCGTTTTGATACAACAGCATCAAAACAGGGACAAGGCGTGGCACAAGTACCTTACTAGAGCAGTTGATGCAGAAACATTTGTTGCACTTATCATGTCAACACCACATCCTTGAAATCATTATTGGTGAAGTTTTTGCTGTATTGCTTGACCAAAGTCGTGGACCAAACATTGCTCTTTTCGAAAGATTTCAGTAGTTTTGGCCAAACATTAACCAAGCAAACTACAGGTCTTTGAATGATGCCTGACTTCATAATATGCTGCTGCAGCAGCTTCGTGAAGAAGTGTGTTCATTCCTGCAAGCTTTCCTGTCAGACAGCACTGCATATTTACCATGAAAAGACTACCGGTACAAAGAACTGATCGAGCTTACGCTTCTGATTTTGGAATAACCCCTCACAACTCCCAAACTTTACCACTTCCGGCTGCCAGGAGCTCGGCACATGGCAAGGTGGATGGCTAAAGTCATTTATTGCCTGAAAATCTACCTCTTTCGTGATGAATTCAAGCTTACCACTATTGAGTTGAAGAAACTTAGAGATTTGTATTTTTGCAGCACATATCTACGTTCCTGCTTGGATCCTATGTCCATTGGGTGCCGATGCTGCATTTAATGATCTGCTGCTGTTCCAAAGCATCAAATAGTACTCCAACATAAACAACGTGGTGTCACAATCTGCACTGAAGAAGTTAGAAACCATCTGTGATACCTTGCACCTGGACTTGTGCCACTATCATTGTTTTCTCCGAAGGTTTCCAGTGAAGAGAAAAAGTTAATGGTTCAATCAATGATCCGCAGTGGAAGTGATTGGAGCGTACGCGGGATTAAAGCAACGTGCGACCAGTTGGAGAACAAGACATTGCATGAACTGGTGACTTCCTCTTCAACTGTTGCCTTAAAATCTCTTATAATAGACATAGACACTTAGTCAGTCAACGATCCAGAAGCATGGAATGAGATTCCGTCGCTGACAACTGGCATAACAGCCATCAAGTCGCTGAAAGTTGCTAATGATTCAGCAGAGTGTTCAGTGGCTTTGATGAGTACATTTAACCAATCAATCACAAAATCAGAGCAAGAAAAGCAGAAGTTAATACAAGAGCAAGAAAAGCAGAAGTTAATACAAGTTGTTGAGGACAACAGGAAGCAAATACCAGATGCTCGCAAGAACACACTAAAGTCACAGTCTTCAGTAGCTTAATTACGAGATTTCGCAGCATCCAGGGACTCGACTGGATCTGGGAACAGTGAGGCCCTATATTACTTATTAGGTATATGAACTTGTGACTGAAAACTATGAGCCTATGGATCCCCCTATGATTCAAACCATGATTTGGCCTGTGACACTTTTATTTGAAGCTTTGTTTGTTCACAGCTGCTATAAAATTGCATTGGCGAGGCTTTATTTATATATTGAAACTTCGGCCTCATTGAGCAACCCCCAAATATTGACATAGAGACCTGAAATTTTGCAGAAAATTTTATTTCTGTAAAATTAACAATATTAGAGGGTGTGCAAAGTTAAATTCAAAAAAAAATTCTTTTGGACACCCCTAATATATATATATATATATATACTGGCTATATATCCTGGTTATATATATACATATTTATATATATACATATATATATATACATAATGAAGACATAACATCACTTGGACTAACACTAAGGGGGCAATAGACTTGACAAAATGACCCAGGACACTGGGGAACATTTATTTATACCCACCACTGCCAAAAGGCTGGCGTCAGGAACTGATGATGATGATACTGGTATATATAAATATACCATTATATACTGGTATATATATATATCTCTCTCTCTCATCAACTTCTCAACAACTATAGTTCTTGAAGACGTGGCCCACGAGTTTTTGGCTGAAGCAGTGGCCTATAAACCAGTCAAATGGATACCTTTACTTTCCCCCAGAGCTTTTGTGACTCAACAATGAAGAGCTCCTTTCACATATTGCACCAGGATTCAAACTCAAAACACACTGAAGAAAGACTTCCACGTCATCATTTTGCCACTACAGTCCCTTAAACTAGCCTCAAGAAGCAGCCTTGGGTATGACGAGATAGCAACTTCACTTTCTTAGCCTCGGCCTATGAGAGCAGTATCATAGTCCTTGCCCGTCAGCATTGCGAGTGGCAGCAGTACTTTCTGTTCAACGACATTGTGTCATAACAAAGACGATTAGCTTCGCCCTCATCCTTTAACAATGCTTGGGACTGGCACCGCCAGAGTACGGCGACAGAGTTGTACTGCGAGTAAACATTCAGCATACTTATTCCAGCCGAGCTCACTTTGGCTGCAAATGGAGCAGAAATTTTCGAGTAAATCAGCCATTGTTAGGATTTGAACCCTCTGTCATGGCAAATAACAGTTCAGCAGGTCAACTGAACCCCAATATAGTAATCAAATACTACTAACAAATACAGTACAATTACAATATCGTGCCTTCTCTGTGGCTGCCCCATGACCTGGAATGGGCTTCCTACCACACTCCGTCAAATACCGACTGGTCATTTCACCTCGTTTCTTGCTGTCCTCAAAACTGCGTTGCTCGACCGTGGTTGGGCTGGGAGTGCTCCTGAGTAGGCAAGCTTGAAGGGGCACTACATAAAACATGAAATGCAATTAATGACCTACATTTTACAAAAAGTGGAAGGATCGGCATCAACTTGGAAACAAAAGCGTTAAGATATTAGGTAAACAAAGACAGACGGTGGCAAAAGAATTGTTACCAAAGTCGTCATCAATATCTGTGTCGTGAACAAAAACAAGCATGACATCGGAGAAACCAAAACCATACACCTGAACCTTCTCATAATGTATACGTTGCTATAACACGAATTCTGATATTATGCGGCTAAAGATAAAAGTGGCCTTTTATACTTGTAAGTCAAATGCTCAAATTTTACAAAATAGACAGCTGATGTAAAATGCTACTGTTGCTGGATCGGGAAAAGCTGAAAACGTCCCGTCCGCTACTAACAGCTACTATGAGCGCTTCTGACACTTGCTTCAAGATGGTAAACTGTTCGAAGAATGGCAAGTTCATAGGTAGCCAATGCTGCAAATCTACATATTCGAAGCATAGTGCCCGATAAGACTACACCCACGATATTCTTGGAAACAAAAATTGTGTTGCCGGATTCTTTATGGTCTAGTTCTGAAGACTTACAGGAGAAGCATGTGGAAATTTCAGACTGTTCGTGTTTACTTCTTACCAAAATTGCCAGGTTTTTGGTAAAACTGCTTAATGAATTCTTAGTTTAACTTAGCTATATGACATAATCATAAGACGTCCTTATTAGAGCCTGGAAATTAATATGACTCCCAGAAGTAACATCATAAGAAGGTTCCACTGTATTATTATTATTATTATATTACAAAAATTTTTAACACATGCAAAGTCGCAAAGAAATGCGAATCTGAGGCGTTGGTACAGAGATTGCTATAACAGGTAAAGAATTATAAATCACAAGACAATTAGGCCAAGTAACAGATCACGAATTCCCAGTAACGGTGCAGTCAACAGGTAGCGAATTATCAATAACAATTATTCAGATAACTCGTAGACTTATTGATAACATAGAAGAAGGTAACTGATAGAATTATGGACAACAATGATGCAGGCAACAGGTAAAGAATTACTAATAACAATAATGCAGGTAATAAGTAAAGCACTACAGACAACAACGATGCAGATAACAGGTAGAGCATCACTAGTAAAATGATGCAAGTAAAGGTTAAAAAAATTGCCAAAAACAACGATGCAGGTATCAGTAAAGAATGACGAATAACAGTGACACAGATCACAGAAAATTACCGATAAAAATGATGCAGGTAAAGAATTATCGATATCAGCGATGCAGGTAACAAGTAAAGAATTACAGATAACGATGAAGCAGGAAACAGCCAGGGAATCACCGACAACAACAAAGCACAAACTGTTTTAACCATTCAATACGTAAGCTTTAACTTTATCACCACAATTAGCTCAGAAAAACCATTTTCAGCTTATCTGAAGACACACCCCTTTACATCTGTTATACAGCAGTGCTACATAACATAAAATTGCACAATATAAGCGTTTGGATACATACATACATACAAAAACTGTTGCTGACTTAAAACAGTCAACACTAGAACATGAGGTGAATGTTAGAACTGGTACTCACTGTTTGCTGTAAATCAGTTCCTTGAATGCTACTGGCTGTATCAGAAATAAGAAGACATTGGTGATGGTAACTAAGCAGTTCTACTAAAGAGGCCGCAGCGGCTGTGCTAGGGAAATCCTAGTTATAGTCCGGTTTGCTTCAACAGTCCAACGCACGTGTGTGATCTCGTTTCTGATCTCTCGTTATCTCAGTTCTTTGACTGAAAACAGAAAAGCCACACAAAAAATAACAACAGCAGCAGGTAAACAAAACAAAAGCGTCATCATCCCGAAATAACTCTGAGCAACATTCAACCAATCCTTATGTTTCCTGACTTAAAGTCTGTTACCTGCAGGCATTAGTAGCCACACATTCCATATCTGACATTCAGGCAGTCAATGTTGCATGCCACATTTATGTCTTTTCAGCCATTTGAATAAAAGAGGTCATGCTACAGTCAGAATGTGGCCGGTCTATACAGCCAGACAAAACATGAGCATGTCAGTTTTCAAGACTTCTAGCCACATTAAATTGTCCAGCCACACATTCTTGAGTCTTATAAGCACTGTTGCCTGAGCAAGCAGTTGCAGCGTTTGAGGATTAGAGTAATTGAAAAGTGTGTACAAGTACTGAGGTACTGAAAAGCACTATATATTAATGTACTGATACATAAACATAACATTTATGATATTTATAAACATAAACATTTATAAACATAACATTTGTGTGTATATATATATACATACATATATATATATATACTATCATTTATAATAAAGTATAGTATAATAAGAATGTAAGAAACAAAAATACCATTCATGCCCAAGTCCAAAATTTATATATTCACCCACCAAACTTATTGTACTTAACATCCTGTTATGTGGCAAGGGTTGTAGAAAAGAAGTTTATGACCCAAAAGCGACATACATGTATTGAGAGTAAACTGTGCAATTTATGAAAGGCACTGAACAAATTATAAAGAGCTATCCTAAAGGAAATCCAGATAAGAACGATCCGCCGAGTTGCTCCAGTGCACAAAACAAGCCCTATCTGGGTTTCCCATAGCCAAGTGGGAAACTGACGGATGAGAATAAACCCTGGGATGAGGAACAGATAGAGAGGAGGACTGGATGGAGCTGAGGGCACTCGAGTGCTACCCTCTACTCCAGGGCACCATCTGCCTCCGGCCGGCGATGGTGGCGCATCCGAGACAATGCGGGTGAACTGTAAGTGAACACAGGTGGAAGATATTGACGTTCCCGTCACCGATGCCTACTACCTACCTGCATCCGCCAGACTCAGCTGACAGTGAACGCGACATAATGCAAGTCTACGCAAACCACCGCACGTGCCTCACCAATAACCACGCAACCTTCAAGCGCCGCAAGCAATGATTCGCACAACACCGGCATGCTACAGGTTTCGTGTGCTATTACTATTACGAAGCAGTCCACGCGGTGGCCTAACAGTTTCCTACAAGAAGTCAGCCACACAGGCAGTGGGAGATGCTGGCAGCCCGCAGCTGCCGCATCCGGCGCCGCCGCCGCCGAGGGCTTTTCCCCGCAGGCAAGACAATGGTCCGCCAGCTGCAAATGACAACCCCCACTGAACTCCACTTATACCCCTCCTCCCCGCCTCCCACGCTCATTCCTCCTCTTCCTCCCGGTTCTCCTCCTCCCACATCTTATTCCTCTTTCTCCTCCTCCTCACGGAGATTCTAAAAATCATTGCCCGCACAAAGACAAGAATTATGACAGGACTCCGAGCATGGCCCACTCTTTCTAGCGTTCGGCACTCGGCGCACATACTCACAAACACACACACACACACACACAAACACAAACACACACACACACAAACACACACACACACACACACACACCCAAGCAAGCACGCAAGAACAATCGTAATAAAGACAAAAGGCAGCCTCCGAAATCAACGGCTACCGTTTGTGAAATCCAAGACGGTTGCAAAATGGCTGACGACGAGATAACCACTTTCTGAACTAGGAGACAAAAGGTACATCCTCTCGAGTCCACGCATCCGATCAAAGACTACGCTGTTGAGCATCTGTTGGAGTCACTTCCACCGTTCCACGTAAGATGAGCCACACACAGACAAATAAATCAGTTCCTTGCGCAGAAGAGTGGAAGCAGCCGCGAGTACGATCTCTAACTCTCCATGTGACCTTGGCCAAGAAAAACCTGCGGTAAACGGACTTATTTCAATAACTCCGCCACTGCTCAAACTCTGGCAATGCCAGTCTCAAACCTGGATAAAGGAGGAGGGCAACGCTTATCATCTGTGCTACAACACATCGTTGTTAAACAGTAACCAACCAACTTGTTCAATGTTCAGGCTGATTTCTGGTTTGTCCAAAAGGTTGGATTTTCCCCAAAAGGTCATGATTTGTAAAAAAAATTCACATGCAGCGACTATCAGTTGATGTCTTGTACGTACGCACGTACGTACGTACGTATGTATGTATCTATGTATGTATCTGAACACTTATGTAACACATTTTAACAACAAAAACGGCTTGGTTCGATAAGATTAGATTAGGCATCAGCTGATGGTCGGAAAGGTAACCTTTTACCACAAACAGCTTGGTTTAATAACCACCCGCCTGTTACCTCATTAGCTGTACCTGGATTTCACGCCTGTACAGTGTACACACTGACAAAAAGGCCAGGGTCATTTTATCCAGCTGCTAGTGCTTTCAAACCAATCAATATCTCGTTTAAACATCCCTCCGTCCACTTACTACCACCATCGTCTTGGCTCTCGCAGCGCCCATTAATCTCACTATCGAGTGTCTGTACAACAATGCAACAGCAAATTCATCATGTACTTGTCAGCGAGAATGGTCCTTGAAGCTGTGCCACTTCTTGGATTTGTTTGATCTTCAGACTGAACCAACTCGATTCATCAACCGTACGACCTCTCGCTCCTCAGGACTTTGAAACAAACTGCCAACTTCACAGGATAGTTTTGGTATTCAGGCTGCTCACGACGTAGTGAGCAGCTTTGTTTACGCCTTTACGGCTTCTTCCTGCTGAACAATACTCAAGCACTGCCATGATGGTGGGGAGGGGGTGGAATAGTCAAAGGTCCTGGAGCACCCCACTCTAACTTACCTCAAAATATTATCTGAAAATGAAGACATCTGTCAGCTATAACTCATCTGCCTTTTGTCCCATTACTAGAGAGCTGTCCAACATTCCGGTTTAAAACGTATGGTTCTCCAGTTAATAATTTTCAATAAATTCTAGTCGTTGCTTCTGAGTTTACTGGTGCGGCCCTCAGCTTCAAGAATGATATTTTCAGTGGCCACAAAGATTGCCATGTGTCGTGTCAGTGTCTCAGCCAGAGGATTCTTTCACTTTGAAAAGACACTTCTGAGGACAATTACAAGTGCATAATTCTAGAGGGGAAACTTAGTCATCCTTTGGGGCACCCGAGTTGTTACATGCACTTAGGTATAATACCAGTCATATTGTTGTCATCATCGTCCTTATCAACATCATCAGCACCTGAGTAGTCACTTGGCACCAATGGGTGCCAATAAACGTGCTCCCCTCTTAATACATGGTCGTTTATTTTGCTATCCAGCGCATTCTGAGCGGGTACCCCAGTGCCCGTCACTGGATAAAATACTTTAATCGCTGGTTAGTCGCTAGATCAAATTTAACCACTATATATTAATAACTAATGCATATTATTTTTCAACAAATTAAAAATTTACCTGAACTAATGAGATTAAACAGTAACATGCACAAAATAACAACAGATTCTGATATATTACTACAACTTAAATTTATTCATTTGAAACAACCACGCTGACGGCTACCGACGGGATCTTGATTAAAATCTCGTTAATCTTGTGAACAACTTCGCACCATGATACCTCGCAGACAACGTCAGGCCACTCACTATCGGACTACCTTGATCACCTGCTGCTGTGATCTGCCTATGTGTTTGTTTCAACTACGACTAAACTGGGCGATCAGGCCTTTCAGGTCGCTGGCCAGTGTACCTGGAACAGTCTTTCTGCATCTATTCACAGAGCCAAAAGTCTAATGTTTTAAAACATAATTGAAAAGCTATTTACTATACAACTTGCAGCATTGTAAAGCACCCCGAGAAGTAGCTTGCTACAGAAGATGGCATATAAATTGTTGTAATTACATTAGAGTAAAAGGCCAAAGTCAGTAAGCGGAATTGCACTGGTTGCCGATGCACAAAAGCATTAAGTATAAGATCTTAATGCTTATAAATGTGCAGTTGCCTTGTGGGCTGTGCTCCATCGTATCTTAGGGAGTTGTGTCTTTCAGTCGCATCCATTCCTGGCCGAAGATTTCTTCGCTCTGCTGCACAGTGTGACCTGGTTGTTCCTCAACCAGAACATCCACGTACAGCACAGAAGCTTTGCTGTGGTCGATCCAACTTCCTGGAATAGGTTACCTAGAATCTTACAACATGAGCTTTTTAGTCTTTCTTTACCTCCATTCCGTAAGTAATTGAAAACCATTTTTTTCGATCCTGGTTTTCTGTCGTTAGGTCCAGAGGGCCCTGATGTGTTTCTCTGAAGAGGCATTGTATAAATCTGTGATCACAATCACAACAGCATAATTTGATAGCGGAAACTTCAACAGTCATCTAATGGGAGGCACGCGAGTCATTACACGCACTTAGGTATGATTCCAGTCATAAAATTGTTCCTTCCGATTTCCCAATTTGGGGTTGGCCTCAGGATGAGAGTCAGTCACGCAACCTTATACTGCACGACATCCTTCATTCCCTCCATGTATAGGATAAGAGGACAGCCCACTACCTGTCTCCTAAAGACTAAGGAAATGTCTTATTCTGTATGCTTCACTGGTTGCTAATGTCGTCAGTACAACATGTACTACCTTACAGTCCTCGGCCTCACCAGTGATATTTTCGTTAACGAAAACTAAAATTAGAAGTAAAAATAAATGATTTCGTTAACGAAAACTAGAAGTAAAAGTAGGAATTATTTCAGCAGAAAGAACGAAATTAAGAATTGAATTAGGAATTATTTGCCGAACTAAAATTATGAATGAAATTAGGAATTATTTTCAGAAGTAAAATCATTTTACTTCTTGTGGCGCTTAAGTTGAGACGAAGGCGAGTACCGGTAAAATTGCACGCGCTCCAAACACAATCCATTGGAAAACTTCGGTTGAGATTAAGTCGCTGCGCATACCATTTCTATTATCTTTGGTCTTCGTTTTTCTAATAATTGTCCCCACTTAATTGCGTACCAACGACCTCAGTTTCATACGCCATTTTATTTCGGGCTTGATCGTTAAATTGTAAAATTACGAGTTTATCGAGAATGTTGACCGGAAGGAAGCGAGACAGCCGAATTTTGGGTTTATCATTTCGACGAAATGATAAATGTGCAGGCAGATCTACATGCCAAGTACTAAACGGGGAAAATGATGGAATTTGTGGAACAGCACTAGCTGGAGAAATACAAGCAATATAAGTCTTGGAAGGGGGATAGATGAATGGTAACACGCTGGTATAGCCTAAGAGCATTAGATCTTGCCGACTGACTCGAATGAATTCCATCAGCGACTGCATATCGTTTTGGATATGGTTGTTCACACAGTAGGGCCTACCCGATTTCGCTGATACTAGATAATTCTTCGTTTTGTATTAATGATAACCACACGACTCAAAATTCGAATTACCAGCATTGTAAGACTAAAGCTTCACCCCTTGTTTTACTTCAAACAGTTTTTTCTTTCTCGAGACAGGTTTGATGTGCTTTTCTCTGCAAGCGTTGCATATGTACTTTTACAGCACAGAAATTAATAATTATTTGGAAAAGTAAAATTAGAAGTAAAATTATTTGAGAACTAAAATAGGAATTAGAAGTAAAATTATTTGAGAAGTAAAATTAGAATTAGAAGTAAAATTCAAGAGGTCAGAACTGAATTAGAACTGAATTAGGAATTATTTTTAGAAGTAAAATATCACTGGGCTTCACAGGCGACACATGACTGTATATTATTACATCTCAAACCAGATTTTGGGCATGCATGCTGCAATTGAATTTATGGCCCCGATGCAACCTTTGAAAGGGTATCTGGGTCTCCAGAGGCCCGTTTAGAGCCCCCACTCAATATATTATTTCATTTGGTGGAACATCTACAGGTGTTTCTAAAAGTTTGCATCCTTTGCACCGACTAATGACAACACAACCATTTTAGTTTGTATTGAAATAATACCACTAACAGACCAAAGGCAATCAAGATCAAATGGCTAAGAGTTAGGAACTTGTCAGGTCAACTGTGAAATTACAAAGAATTCATGGATCAACCTGTTTGTGGAGGATTTGCTTAAGATCTTACCACAGTCAATCAATCAATCAATCAAATTCGTTTATTCATACATTAAGCTGACACGGATGCAACTTAGACAAACTAGACCAGAGTTTCAAAAACTGTGGGTCGCAACCCAAAAGTGGGTCGCGAAGCTCTGGCAAGTGGGTCGCCAAATTTTTTCGAGAAATATTTATTTTTTGCAGCACCAACATTTGGTTATGATTTGGCTTTAACTAGCTGGATTGCAATAAATTGTAAACTGTTTTTACCTAAATTTCCTATTAATGCTTTAAATTTCTAAGCGCTGTACGTAAATCCGCATATTTCGATACCAACTTACGAAGCAAATATTAGTATGCAATGTTACACAGTGGGTATCGAGACTGCCAAGATATTCACAAGTGGGTCGCGACCCAGAAAAGTTTGGGAACCGCTGAACTGGACTGTAGAAAGAGTTATAGCAAATTAAGAATACTGCACCTAAAGTTACTGAACCTTCCCTTTCCTTACAGCATATACTCGGCACCTGTGTAACTGCAAGGTTCAAAATTTGTCTCTAAACATTTCAGAACATTGTCTTCATTCCCTCACAAAAAGTCCTCATCATTTGCAAATGTTCCTCATAAGTTACGGAATTCCCTCGGGTACAAACAACAGCTACATCTAACCCCTGCAACACTCTTCATTCAGGCGCCCCACTCCTCTCTATGTCCGATTAATTTCAAACCGTTTTTAATACATACTGGATTAAAAAAATTACGGGAAAACCACGACACTCCGGGGAATAGATTAATTCCTTCCTCTGTAAGGCCATTCCCCCTCCCCCATTCAGCTGCAGTAGCACCAGGACCACCCCAACGCGAGAATACCCTCAGCCACTCAGCGGCGCTACCACAAGCTCAGCAAGACAGCTCAGCGGGAACAGTCCACAAACTGTACATACGGTTCGTTCGAGGAGAACGCTCCCAGCAGGAGGCGCCTAGGCCCTTAGGCTCGTCGGCGCCTCCTGCTAGGCCTTTGGGCTCGTCGGCGCTTGCGGTGGCGTAGCTACCGGCGCTGGGATACACAAAAACAACGCATATACGCGTGGAATCCACTGATTCACGTATACAGCAAATCTTCTGACTGACTCGCAGAGGTTAATCGTACTCAACGTCCTACTCCGCTTTGGGGTTAGCTGCTGACCAATCGGATCTGAGTAAACGGGAACCAGGTCGAAGGCTATATTTAGACGGGGTCTGACCATACTCCTCACCCCTCCATTCCGACCTCAGAGGCCAAAGCCCAACTGCACAGGAAACAAATCCTAGCGACCGGACAACAGCCAAAACAAGAGAAAATAAATTGGTCAGCTCCAAGTATGTAGGGTGAGAAAAGGCAAGGTAAGGTGCAGTATTCCTAATTAGCTATATAATAACTCTTTCAACAAGCGTCCTTTGCAAGCATAGCCCTGAGGACAACAGGTATGGCAATACATGAAGGTAAGGATAAGGTAAGGTAAAGCAATGTAAGGGACAGCAAGTTAAGGTAAAGCAACGTAAGGTAAACCAAGTTAGGTAAAGTTAGGTAAGGTAAGGTAAAGCAAGGTAAAGTACAGCAAGTTCGGTAAGGAAAAGCCAGGTAAGGTAAGGTAAGGTAAAGCAAGGCAAGGCAAGGTAAATCAAGGTAAGGTACAGCAAGGTAAGGTAAAGCAAAGTAAGGTAATTCCTAGCTTGATACTTTTCTGTGTCTCTAAATAACTGTCCATACAGGCATGGTCCTGAGAACAAGTATGGTATACATGAAAATATGTACAACAGAACAGGTTTAGTTTCCTTCGTAAGGAGCTACATAAATTTAATTCACCCCACACACAAAACACAGCTTTCCATATTCAGAATATGGGTAAGCCTGACAAAGGAAATATAACAAAGCTCCTCTCATGTTGCCCATTCAGCACAGCACGCTTTTCAAGTGGTAGGTCAAGCATCTTTCTTCAAAGCAACACAGAAGTGTTTCGGTGTACATGACCTAGGCCTAAAAATCATGGTCCAGTTCTAACAAAGATAAAGTGCAATCGGAGATAAAGAGGTTGTGGTTATAGTCACAAAGAGAAGACCAAAATGGGTTTTACGAACAACAGACACTTAGCAAAGGCAGGTGTAACCAAACCGGTAGTTGGGAGCAACTTTAAGTGACCATTATCAATTTCAATTGTACTTAATTTTCAATTGTAGGCCTACACGAAACTCAAAACCCATTTCTTTAAAATCGCTTATCTTGACTAGTCGTTAGGTTGTTAAGTCTTAGAGCGCTGTAGAAATTGTGGTATTCATCATCATCAACACTTAATTTTTTTATGAAGGTACTTAATATAGTGCCCTTTTGTATACACAAAGCACTGTACAATAGGACATGGCTACCTAACTGTGCTTAACAAGTGCATTTTAATATATATGCAGAAAATGAATTCTGGACATTGAAGTCAAAAGAAAAAGAGTCAAAGGAAAGTACAGCAATGCAAAGGAGAACTGTTAAACACACCGGAAGGCACCCCACCCCCAATGAAATCCTGTTTAGCAATTGTGCTTTTGTTGGCCTGATTACAGAAGGGCCATTGAATCTTTGTAAACACAGCTGCAATCATTAGATGTCCCAATTAAATATTTACCACAAAGTCACAACTTCTGTCTGTGTGTCCTAAATTAATTAGTCACTTTGTCTCTGTCTCTCTTTGTCACTGTCTCTCTGCCTCTCTCGGTCTTCGTTTCTTCTGTTTGTTTACAACAAAGGAACCAACCTCCCACGTGCACATGTGCTATCCAGCAGAGATAAAACTTGTATTCCGTAATTCATTCCCCGCTTTCCGCAAATACGACATTGCTACCAACTCATGACGGTCTTCCATATATGCTTCTAAATCATTTCCTCACAAGGCAACTTAAGAAAGAACAAAAGTTTATTCTCTGACATTGAACATCTGTTTTCCAGTTCGTACCTAGGTCACCTTTTTCCAGAGCGTATACTAATAATATGGAAACCAATGCAGCAAGTCGTTAAACTGCAGCAAGCCTGTCTGCCTTACGATTACCTATAAGAAGCTTATTTACAACTTTCCATCACAGAAATCTTAGGCAGTTTGACATAAGATTATTTATCACAGTGCCACGCTCATAAATTATTCCACAATCATACCGGTAGCTAAAAGACTACAATAAAGCAAATCTGCATAAAAACTAAAATTTAAAAAAAATAATCAGAGGAAATAACAGTGACTCTAACCAAATCTCATCTCAGAACTTAAGCAGAGTCAAAACAGGAACGGACAAGTCATTGGTCTTAAAGCAACTTATGATCATGATCTGAGCTTGAAAAAGCTGATCTCCTCAGATCAGAGTTCTACCAACAATCACTTTTCCATATTACAACCAACAAGTCATGTAATTTGCAGAACACGGTAGCTTACTGGTTAGAGCGCTCCCTTGTAACGTGGAGAATGCCAGTTCGAGCCTTCCCTGAAACGGCAATTGTATATGGACCTTGAGTAATCAATACATCCACTCAACTGCTTAGCACCACAGATTGATGCTTGGTCATGAGATAGTGGTGCTTGATAAACGCATAACAATAATAATAACAATAATCATAATAATGCATTTAGAGGCACATTTCCAGATGTGAAACCTGGTACAAGGCCTGATTTCTCAGATGTCAATCTGTAGTAATCTTTCACGACGAGAGGGATTAGTTTTCCATACACTTTAGTGTACGCTCATCATTAAAGGGTTAACTTAACTGCTAACATAAATTTTTGCTCCTGAGGGTTCATCTCTACCTTGGGTAAAAAATAAAAATACCAGTAATAATAATAATTTACTCGTTACAGATTGAACTAAATGAAACCTGTCCAGTTACTACCACCAGTCAAGATAATTTATGTTATAACTAATTAAACTCATAACTCACACCAAACAAGACAACTACCAGTCTACCACCTACAACGTAAGAATAGGCACATCACAGTTAGTGTCAAAACCAACATGTCATCAACTAATACCTAAACGAGTCAAACATGCCCCGTTTAAATTCTGTTTTATCTAATCAGCTCCATGTAGTGTAGTGGTTAGCATGCTGGACAGTCAACCAAAAGGTCGGGATTCAAATCCCCACCAGGACAGAAATTTTGTTTAAGATTTCTGCTCAACCTGAACCCCTAGTCAACTCAGCTATAATGAGCACACCGACCTGTTGGTGGGAAGATGAGACGGCGAGGGAGAGAACTGGCCATCCGCCCTCATATATGCCGAAGCTAAGAAAATGAACTTGCTAACACTTCATACCCATGGCTGCCTCTCGGGCTAGCTTAAGGAACTGCTCTTCTTCTCCTTCTTCAGCATATAATATGTTTCAAATTGCATCACCCAAATCTTCTTAATTATTCAACCCTGCTTATGGACAGTCCTGATGTTTTATAAAATATTTATCTACATTACAAAGTCAAATTTACTAAAATGCTATTGAACGGACTATTAATCTTAAACAAATGAAAAGCTGAAGATGCACTGTATTGAATGTAACTGTAAATAATAACTATTGTGTGTGCAAAATATGTACTCAATGTAACAATGTGAATGGCTATATACAACTTAGACATCACCAACCACTATCAACAAAGCAGTTTCACCAAATTTGAAAATTCAGCAAGGCATGGCAAAATCTTTGGAAAGGAGTGGTGTAAACATTCAGTGGTGTTATGGTATTACACAACAGATTGCAATTATTCTAAACAAAACTGTAATTAGTAAATTCTATCGTGTTGGTGTCTAACGCACTAGGCATCAACCGATGCCACAACAAGTTGTTCCACAGCATCTGAATCCGCCTATTCCATTCCATTTTTATCTAATCAGAGGGGGACATCACGGTGCCATTACGTAAGTCACTGTAACAGAGGAATAGATCATGCCCAAAGTCTGGGTAGTTAAATTCCAGGTCTACAGACTGAGACAGACAAGCAGGACTACGTCAGGGACCTGGCTTTCCCATAGGATTATCAACCCCGTATACTGTACGTGGCTGATAATCCTCTGGGCTAGATAAGTCCTGAGCAGGCAGACTTCAAAAGAAAGATTTCAGTGACTCAGTGAAGCAAATGGCCCAACAGCTGTAAGTAAGAGTTCTTAAACCTAGACATAGGTCCTGTGCTTCCCAAGGGCAGTTCTGGCACTTACCTGAGCCCAGGAGTTTGTTGCTCTCTCTCTCTCTCTCTCTCTCTCTCTCTCTCTCTCTCTCTCTCTCTCTCTCTCTCTCTCTCTCTCTCTGTCTGGTCTCTCCCTTCCCTCGACCTTGTTCCCTTACTTGAGCTAATAAGTCACTGTCTGCCTCTCTGTCTGTATTCCGTTGTCCTCTCTACCACACACAAGCCAATGGCAACCATGCTTTGAGGTCACCACTGAAAGAAATCTAAGGGATTCCCAGGTCAAGGTCACTGCTACAAGTCTCTCCAAGCGATGCAAAACATAAATAAAAGAAATCACCCACAATATTTAAGGTAGCCAGCTGTTTACGGTAAACCATCTCAATTTACCAAGCCCTCAAAGGCACACTTCTTCGGTTCATCAACCTCACCTGTGTAATAAAAAAGCTTTGCTACCTTAACACTTTAACAAACGAGCATGTACTATAAGTGACTGGGAAACAATGCAGCTCATCATTAAAGTGTTAACGATCAACCACATGTAAAGCTAGCCCCTCGAGTGGACAACTCCTCCCTGGAGGCTCACAGGAACATTATTTAACAACCAAAATGATAAAAAATTTCAAATATCACACACAATCTCACAGGAAAAAACTGTATACCTCACTTATCAGGATTATGCTTATCCCAGACAGTGGAGATTTTCTACATGCTAAATTTCTTGTTCCAATTGTTTTTGAAAGAAACAGAAGAGCTGTAGACATCAGAAATCTACATGATATATCAAAAGTACCCTATTAATCTGACTAAACACACTTCATATTCTCATTTCTGTGTCACTGCACAAGGAAAACATTTTCATAATAATAATAATCAACAAAAGGCCAAAGATGATAAAACAGTGGTTATAGAAAACTGCATAACTAAATTTTTAAAACAGGAAGACTTCTTATTTCATTCCTTAGCTTTGATTGTAACTTGTTACATGTTCAGCAAGCATCAAACTGCCTCGTGGCCTTTGTTATCATTATGTTTTACCAATACTTTACTCTCACTTAAAAGGTTTCATTCACTTCTGCCAAAAAATGCAGTCTTGCTGATGTACCCAACAACAACGACACACTCTGAATCTTACAGTTTTGTTATTTAGATCAGAAGCAAACGGTGTTGTGAAGGAGATGTCAATGTTTACAATATTTACATGATCGCATCGCACCAAATGCAAATTAGGCGATCTTTGTCACTCGTACGCGAACAGTTTGCTCACTTTCGAGTACATATTCTCCTTTTACTGTTGAATATTTATCTCAAACTACTCAAAGAACGGCCAAATACTTTCATCGAACGCTTCAGACATAAATAATTTGGGTCGTAGTAGCGGATATCAACCGTATAACAAGGCGCGCCAACAGTCCGATATGTAGTCCTTTGTCTGGCTAGAACGAAATTCCGATCGTTCTTGGCATCTAAATTTCCAATCGCTTTAGCCTTTCTCCTCAATAAGCGTTATTTTCTAAAACAAATCTTTTATACGTTCGAACTGCCGTAACGGTCCGACTCGGGAAGGTCAACGAACGAGGATTTTTGAAGAAATTACACAAAGGGCCCAACCACTCTCCAGCCATTTTGGCCTACCACCACGCCTTTCAAGAAACGTCTATTCGACGTAACAGACCCCCGAAACGGATGGATCGGATGCTTACCTCTGATTTTCGAAAATTCATTTCTAAAGTAATCGATTCCGTTTCGAGCTTGCATAGAGAAACAGTGTATGGGTTAAAGAAGTGAATCATTATTTATACGCACTTTCCACACAATCATCCACAACGCCTACATCCGCCATCATTGTGCCACGTTAAACGTTTCATTCGCCAGCTGACGCCAGCCAATGCTAAATGATTCGCCAGGCGAACTATGTACAGATACAATAATTTACATTTACAAATTCTAGACTTTTTCTCTCGTCGAGACTTCCTTGTCTTTACTACACCATGTATAGCTTTCTTAATTCATAGCTCAGATCCTTGTAACCATAAATCTGTTTAAAAGCTCTTTCTTGTACCTTCTCCAGTTGTTTTATGTAATGTTTCTGATATGGATTCCACACCTGGATGCAGTAATCCAACTGTGGGCTCACCAGAGATTTCTATAACCTTCAATATTGCATTTTTCAAACACCACCTCAAAGTAGCTGTTGATCATGATGATGGAGGAGGTGGTGGCGACAACGATGATAACGGCAAACGTAAAACGACGATGATAATGACGACGATGCTGTACATATTTCGATCTCTTAACCAACAACTCAACAGTTTAAATTTTTAAATTTTTTGCTTTTAAATCGAGTGCACTGTACTAAATTTTGTGGTATCATTTCCCCATACAAATGTATCAATGCTAGCATTATACAGGGGTCAGGGCTTGGGCCAATCCACTTTTTGGCCACCATTTCTGGACTAAAATTGCTTCATGCAGGGAACCGACTATTCAAATACGCAGATGATTGCTATCTGGTAATTCCTGCCTCAAACATAGCGACCACTGACTCTGAACTTGCCCACGTGGCTGAATGGGCCAGAAATTGCAACTTGTGCCTAAATCATAGCAAGTCGTGTGAAATCATAATAAGGCGTTCCCGAACCAAAATTCTAGATACCCCTCCGCCCATTGAGGGGATCGCACGGGTAAATGAAATCACAATTTTGGGAGTCACTCTTTCGGAAAGAATTGGGTTCTCCTCGCACATTAACAACATCTGTTGTAAAGCTAAACAATCCTTTTTTGCTCTGCGAGTCCTGGTTTCGCATGGATTAACTGGAAACCGCCTCCATGATGTTGTACGTTCCACCACAGTGGCACGAATGTTGTAGGCTACTCATCTCCAGTCTGGTGGGGATTCTCCAATGGAGGTGAGAGAGAGAGCGTCTATCTGCCTTGATTCGTAAACTTAAGCGACAAGGGTATCTGCCAACTGATACTTCTACATTTGACTTGTTGTGTTCTAAGGCGGACGATGCTCTCTTTGCTGCAATCCTTCGGGACCTAGGGCATGTCCTCCATGATTTGCTGCCTCCGATACGATCTTCCGGGTACTCTCTTCGACCTCACTGGCATAATCGTGAGATACCACGATGTGATTCTTTGACAGGGAAGGGTTACATTGCTAGATTACTGCATAAATGATAAGAAAACACTTGCTTTTTTATTTACTTTTTTATCATTTTTATTTCGATTTATTAATAATAATAATCTTCGTTTAATATCTTCAAACTGACAATAACGCAGTATGATTACAAATCAGTATGAACGGATGATCACAAGTTATTACAGGAGTCGAATTTAACTGTATATGGCAGCCATGCAAGGCGCCCATCACGTCCTACATCTCATTTTAACAACGCGCCATCTCGCGAATGAAAGGTTGAGTGGACCTAAATAAGCTCTTCACGCCAGTGATGTTACCACTACTCTATGGACCCCCATTTATTACATAAATGTTTTACAATCAATGCTTCTAGCTTCTGTCCCATGGTGCGTTTGCTAATGGCGTAATAAAGAATATAGGCCTACTTACTTTTACTTATTTTAATCTACAACTACAATTATCACAACCATGGAAATATTGTAGTACACTGGGTGTTAGATAAGCCTGTTTTAAATAATTTTAACGTTTTTCGCTAGGTGTCGCTAAACTCTGTTTACCATTACCGCATCTACTAATGTTCCCATAGGTCTATCATGAACCAAGTACAGAATGTCAGATCGAAATGTCATGTTATTTATACATGTCTTTAACATGTCTATTTGTCACAAAGTAGCGCATTATCTTCTGTGAATAAAGGCAAAACGTTATTTCAAAGCTATCAGAATGAAAAAATTTATGTCAGAAGTGGGATTTGAACCCACGCCCACATACGTGGACCAGAACACTCACCCGGCGGGATTTGAACCCGTTCAGGCAAGGCTCTTCACCTTGAGTCTGGCGCCTTAGACCACTCGGCCATCCTGACACCTTAGGAGTTTGTTGTATTTAGTTATATTTATAAAACGTCATATAATAATAATAATAATAATAATAATAATAATAATAATAATAATAATAATAATAATAATAATAATAATAATAATAATAATAATAATAATAATAATAATAATAATAATAATAATAATAATAACGTGAGGCAACCTTTCTGTTCCAGCGTTTGTCTATAAGCATCCAACGCTACAACCTAGTATCTTTTAAAGGTACCTTTCCGTCAAACCCTGAAGACGAGGCCTGACCCTCCAGACAATTACCCTGCTCCTAAATAATTTTTTCCAAATCCCGAGGGATCATTGATACCTCGGGTAAAAAAAAAAAAAAATAATAATAATAATAATAATAATAATAATAAGCCATGCGAGGATTTAAAAAAGACTCACGATTTGTACATCTAAATCCAATGCTTGAAAAGCTACTGTTTGTGCCAGCGACTTCAGCACCAGTCATGTGGAACGTATTTTTTCACATGGCGAAATTTTTATGATGCTCCACAGTGCGCGTCTTGGTAAGAAAATTCTGAGCGAATTGGTTTTTATAAAATGCAACAGGCATTTGGAATAACATTTCACATTAGGGGTCAGCCGGGTAAACATTTTCCACCGAGTACCGGATCCGAGTATTTGGATGTACTATTTTCCGGATCCGGGTACGAACCGAGTACCATTTGTTCCATAAATACGAAGCTTCACATTTTCATGTAATGAAAAATTATCGAAATAAATATCTGTACTTGTAATAACGGACTAATACAGTTTGAATTTTAGAATAAATATATAAATGGACTTGACTTGCGTTGTGGCTGCCGTTGTTGGTATTTTTTGTACTTTTCTTCTTCAAAATGAATATGCTAGATGAAGCTCAAAGCTGATATTAGGAGCCTACAGATTCCGGCATGTGAGGCAGACAAGCAACTATTTGTGTGTAGGCCTACAGTATTTGCCGAGGCGAATAGTGCCGAAAAACGGGATATTCGGCCGAGGCAAATGTCCGAGGCGATTTCCGGCTGACCGCTATTTCACATGAAGGACTTTGTAAATACGAATTTGGAATTCTCTTAATTTAAAGTTAATTTGCTTGAATAAAATAAAATATTCACGTTTTCATTAAAAAATAGCGAGTATAGTCCGACTTGACATTTTTTTGTAAGGAAAAGAAGTCTTGGCCTGAATGTGATTTTTGGGATCTTGGTCTCGATCTTGGTCTTGAGGTTCAAAGTCTTGGTCTTGGTCTTGAGGTTCAAAGTCTTGGTCTTGGTCTTGGTCTTGGTGTTCAAAGTCTTGGTCTTGGTCTTGAGGTTCAAAGTCTTGGTCTTGGTCTTGGTCTTGAGGTTTAAGGTCTTGACAATAAGACTGGCTAAATCGAGGGCGAGAGTGGGATTTGGTTGGAGGCAATAGAGAAGTCTCGGTGAGACCCTCCCCAAGAAAATGTTTGAAGTCACGTTGAATTAAAATAACTAAATTATTCTTTTTATTAAAATAAATAAATAATTTTTTAATAGCTGAAAAAAGGTGCCGGAACGCAATTCCGGAGCGTTCCGGCAGAAAAAAACACCGATAGCCTAATAGTGCTAAAATTTATACGAAACTGTCTAAAAGTAGTAATCGTAGGCCAAATCGTCCTAATCTCGAGATTTCAATCAGTGCCCAAAAAAGCGAGGTCGCGGGAACCAGCTTAGGCTATTCACAGGCGCTTGGACAAAACAAAATCTATGGACGGGGAGGGAGGTTTAAAGCGGTTGCAGGTCAAGATCAAAAGAGGGTCAGGCAGGCAGAGTAACGTCGTAGGCCTAACCCTTCAAAATTTCTTGGCTCTTCAAAAGAGGCTCGTGAGGGAGGATATATTTGGTCGAAATCAAATTCAACAGATTTCCTGGGTCAGTTTTGAACTGCTCGGTCGTAAAATTCGAAAGTCAAGTAAAGAAGATCTGACCCCTCAGCATAATTATTATATAGGGCGACACACTGGGACCGCGTGGACCACAGTGTTGTCCAATATTGGCCCAACGTGGACCAATAAGGTTTCGACGTGTGGGTGTGTGTGTGCGCGCGCGCGCGCGTGTGTGTGTGTGTGTGTGTGTGCGTGCATGTGTGCGTGCATGTGTGTACATGTGTATGTGAGTGTGTGTGTGTGTGTGTGTGTGTGTGTGTGTGTGTGTGTGTCTGTCTGTCTAGGTGTGTCTGTCTAGGTGTGTGGGTGTGCGTGTGCGTGTATATGTGTATGTGCGTGCGTTGGTTGGGAAGTGGAGCGGGTATGATGCCAAGATGATAGTGGATTGTGTTAACTGATGATAAGTAAGTAAGTAGCCTTTATTTGCATCTGACAAGCGCACACTCATTACATGTATACTACAAAATAAACTATAACAGGAGCAGATTATAAAGTCACACATGCACAACTAAATATAACTAAAGATGCACCGACTAACAAAGCTGCATGCTTTTAAAAATGTATAGACTAAACAAGAGGCATCATGAAAGCTAGGATGTCCTCTCTTGCGAAGTAAGTAGGCCTATACTTGTCCTCACGAGGAGGTGGCAAGAGCTGATGGACGCAATGGCCAAAGAACTAGGTCTGCTCGAGCAATCAGCTCTTCTGCAGTATGGATCTTCTCACATGTTTGCCATCTGCAAGCCTTTTTCAGAGCTGCATTAATGCACGCAATATCGTGTGAGGTGAGAAATCCAGCATATAGGCAGTGGAGACGTTGATGTTGAGTTTATTTAGTGTGGCCCACAGCCCCACACACAGCTCAGTATTGTCAAATTCAGCATTGAGCCAATGCTTGCAGTTTCGGGGTTCATCAGACTTAAGTCATCAGCATATTTACACAAGTGGTTGTCGTCACATAAAGTGCAGAGAGCAACAATGAATAAAATGAACAGAACTGGTTCCAGGCTCCCAGCCCAGATCCTTGCACAATACTTTGGGTAATTGACAACCAGTTGGATAGTTTTCCGTCTAATTTAACAGCCTGCGTTCGACCGCTTAAGAAGTTAGCTACCCAGTTAAAGACGATAGGAGGGATATTGAGAGCTTTCAGTTTCTGGAGGAGAATGATCGAGGTGATTGATGGAGTCGAATGCCTTTGAAAAATCAATAAGGAGACAACGAACGTTGGTGTCGTACATGTTCAAGAAGTTTGGTTATTTGGTATAAGATGTACAAAAGAGCACAAGTGGTGCTTCCAGTGGGACGCGAACTGACCAGACAAAACATGCTGAGGTAGAGGTGTACCGATAGCCCTTTTGCCGATTATGCCGATACCGCGTATAGCCGATTATTGAAATAGCCGATACCGCGTACGAGTCCGATTATTTTGTTATCGCCCAAAACCTAGGCACACGACGTTGTATAAGGGTAATTAAAAAGTTTCCAGTCCTGTGTATAATATGTCCTTGGTTTCTACGGTGCCTAGTAAGTAGTGCAATGCTAAATATAAAGTAATAATAAGAAACAAAACTAGATATTTGTGCTAATTTTTCTTTTTGTAACGATTATTGTGCAAAAAACGTCAATTGTAAAGTAATTTGTATCGGCGCCGATTATTTTTTGCCGATGCAAATTATGCCGATACCTCTAATAATCGGCCCGATTACGAATGCTGCCGATGCATCGGTACAGCTCTATGCTGAGGAATAGCAGGAAACAAGTATTAAGCGATGCACAAAAATGTTTTAAACAATTCTAGAGAGACTCGGAGTGACTGATATGGGTAGTAAATCCGTAAGATCAGATGTGTCACGTGTGCATGAGACTGGAATGACGTGAAAGATACGGACGATGGTGCAACAGCGGACTTAAGATAGGATAGCTTAAAAAGTTAGGCTTTGAGCCTAGAGCTACAAGAGACCACTAGACCAAACAAAGGAGAGACAGACAGACTGACAGGCAGGCAGGCAGGCAGGCGGGCAGACATACAGACCGCAGGCAGACAGACAGACAGACGGGCAGACAGGCAGGCAGGCAGGCAGGCAGACAGACAGATAGACAAACAGGCAGGCAGACAGACAGACAGACAGACACACAGGTAGACAGACAGGCAGACAGACAGGCAGACAGACAGACAGACACATAGACGAAGACAAAAAGACAGACAGAGTGAAGTGGAATTGAAAAAAAGAGCCATTGACAGGGTTAGCGGAGGGTGATTGAAGTGACGGATGGCGATTGGAATTTCGTACAAGAGTTGGCTCGACAGAGGTTAACGTGGTTGATAATGCGACAGACGGAGTCGACAGAAGCGGTGAAAAAGAAAAGAATTAACAGACCTGGATGTTGGATGGCGATTGCAGAAGCTGGCAAATGCAAAACCAGGCGGAGAAATCCGTAAATTAAGGAACCTTCACTTTTCAAGTTATCTGTCTGTCTGTCTGTCTGTCTGCCTGCCTTCACGCCTGTTTGTCTTTCTGTCTGCTAGTCTGTCTGCCTGTCTTTCTGTCTGTTAGTCATGGCACTGACGAAACAGAGGCATAAGCTGTTTAAACAAGCAAGCTCTTAGAAGACATGCGTCATAAAGACAAGTTCCATGGTGGCTAAAGCTCTCCACCAAATTCACACCGACCCACACACGCACGCACACACACACACACACACACACACACACACACACACACTCACACACGCACACTCTCTCTCTCACACACACACTCACGCACACACACACACACACACACTCACACACACACTCTCTCTCTCACACACACACACTCACACACACACACACTCACACACACACTCTCTCTCAC
Organism: Allolobophora icterica; assembly: GCA_963556255.1. Taxonomy (NCBI): domain Eukaryota; kingdom Metazoa; phylum Annelida; class Clitellata; order Crassiclitellata; family Lumbricidae; genus Allolobophora; species Allolobophora icterica. The sequence goes on from OY744611.1 coordinate 41,603,080, forward strand.
ACACACACACACACACACACTCACACACACACTCTCTCTCACACACACACACACACACACTCACAGGTGTATTCTGACATACTGCAAATAATGTCGCATGGTCTAACATCTCTATACTTCGTGCATGTCAGAGATCAGGAATTAGACGTTAACAAAATATTATCTAACTGTTAGATTCTAACACAGGGCATACTTCAAACTAAAACTGACCAAGAGGAAGAAGAGCAGTCCCATACCGTCACCCAGATCGAGACACCCATGTGTACAAAGTATTAAGAACTTAATTATTCTAGCTTCGTATAGCCGAGGAAACCATTATCTTATTGATTACAGCATGGATTTGGTGAACCACTGAATGATGCCTGGTGAATTAGACACCGGCGCAGTAGAAGTTACTAATTAATATGCTGAGGCTACAAAATGAGCACAAGCAAACGAATCATGACCGTCTGACAATGTATTCTCGTTGTACCCATTGTATAGTCGAGCTAGCAAGAGAGCGCTACTGAATCACCGTATCACTTCCCACAAGCTAAAGAATAAAACATTTTGATCGCTGAAGCGCTACAATTCTGTAGAGCGATTTACTGACATGAAGCCATATATAACAAGAAAACTCACTATAAACTACGTCCAACAAGCATTTTTAATGTTATGCATGTAAAGTGTCACACAATACATAGAAAAATATTTCTGTCCAAGGCCAATATATGGAAAATCAGCTAAGCTAGGAAATCTGTAGAAAAGATTAACATTACCAGTGCATGCATAAATACAAACTTCGATTTGCAATAATGACAATATTCCAGATACCAGAAGGCTTAAGAACAACAAATTAAGTAGGCCTAAGAAAGAGAAGAGTATAAAAGGACAAGTTGCACAACCATTTTGAAATGAAAAACAACATTAAATCAAGAACTAACTTTACATAACAAAACTAACATCACCTGTCTCTTCGTTCACCTTTCTTGCTAGAATGCTAGGTGGTCATAATTGTATACCATCTGACCAAATCTGGAAGCTAGTCTAGCTCCGTCGTCATAATGCACAAGAACGCTTCCCCCACATGGCTAATAATCAATGTGGCTGATATTCTACGTGGCTATTATTTCATGTGGCTAATGTTACACATGGCTAATTTTCCGTGTGGCTAATATTCCATGTGTTCATATTCCGGGTGGCTAATATTCCATGTGGCTAATATTCCACGTGGCTAATATTCCATGTGGCTAATATTCCATGTGGCTAATATTCCATGTGGCTAATATTCCATGTGGCTAATATTATGTCACTGACAATACTCATACATGGTTTATGCATGGTAATTGTTTTTATACAACTTCAGTATGAACTGCCTGAAGTACTGTAACTTGGTTCTCTGCAGAGTAAAAAAAAACAACTGGACATACTTGTAAACGAAATGACGATCGAGATACAGCCAAATACTCTGATCCCTCTCATGTACTGTCAGATCAGAAGTACATTTGAGGAGATTTCTGAATAGATGCTCTCCAGTGTTTAAAATACTCAGAAATGTCAACCGCACATTCTTCCTCAAACTGTCAAACTGTAGGTCTACTTGAACTGACAGTAAAATTTCAGGTATTAGAATGAAATCGTGTGTTGTTGCCTTGAGCTAATCTCTCAAGAATTCATACCACAGACTGCACGCTCCAAACAAGTCAACTGCACGTTCATTCATTCGTTCATTCATTCGAATAATTATATAGCACCTCGTCAGGGGGGTGCTACTCAGATGTGTCCCGACTCCAGCACGACCGAAGAGAACAGTTTTCAGTCTAGTATAGAACGTATCAGAGGAGTTCTTGAGAGCAGGCGTAGCTGCGGGGGTAGCCCGTTCCATGCCGACGGGCCCTCTCGACAATGTCAGCTGCACACTTTGTATCAGAAGACACACTATTTCAGTTGTTTTAATTTACTGATGGGACTTACACTTTCGTAATATAGCAGGATGCCTCGCTTTTGAACTAACATCAACACTAAGCTGTCGTCCAAACTTTCTATTAAGAGTCGCTGCACCTGGGGGCGATATCTTCCCAGCGATGCACTGTCCGCCAGAAATTATCTTTGACCGCCATCTTCGCGATATCAGGCGCCTTAACGACGTATGGGATGGCCTACAGCCGCTCTTTGCAGTGAAGCTGAACGGGTAGTCGTCTTTGGAAGCGTCTTTGCAAGAGTCGTTCCGCTCGGCTGACTTATCATCATACTCTTTGGCACTGCAATCTGGCATCGAGGCGATCGGTATGACGTTGTTGAACTGCTTGAAGTCGATTTCGTAACGACCGTTGCATTTCTCGTAGGTGACCAGGGGCGCCAGTCGATGGCCCCAGAGTACCTCAGACGGCAGGTACGACGTGCGAATCTGAATGCAATAGCCCGTGCTCTCGACGACTCCTTCCAGAATGACAACGATTTCGAAATCCGTGAGGAGTAGCTTCTCGGCGCTCAGCGCGTACAGCGGACTACCAGGAACGATACGATGCACAAACGTTATTGGCCAGACGAGGAAGACAAAATTATCATGAAAATTGGTTTCTGTTTCGAGCGTGAAACTGTTCTGACACAGCGGGGTCGTTTCCCCCTCGTCCGTACGGCGATCCATTACGATCAGCGCTCGGATCGACGTGTCCACGAGATGCGTGCTTCGCATATCACCGAGGCGAAAGAGAAGACAGTAGCCGCCGTCCCTAAGACAGATGACGGCTTTGTGACTGAACATCATCGTATGCGCTCGGTGCTTCGGTCTGGACAGCTTTGAGTAGATCAGTCCGGTCATCAGAGACTGAATGAAGATCCCACAACATGCCTGAACCATCAGGAGCAGAACCCCATGGGGACAGTGGGGCTCGATCACACGCGATCCGTACCCAATCGTGTGTTGGGTCTCCACAGAGAACAGGAAAGCGGTGAGAAAGTCGTAAACGCCGGTAACGCACGGCTCCCCAGTGGTGTTGTTTGGGGAGAGGTGATCCCCATGAGCCACGGCTATCGACCACCAGCAGATGGCGAACACACACCAGCTCCCCATAAACGCAACCCCAAACATGACGATGTTGTAGCGCCATTTCATGTCGATCAGCGTGGTAAATATATCCTCCAGGTAGCGTCTTCTACGTTGCAGCACATTCCTTGCTGACACGTTGACGGCACCGTTCTTAGAGACAAGCCGTCTTGTTTTCCGCCTGACGTATATACTACGCCCATGCCGAGCAACTGAGTTGCCATTGGCCACTGCATCCACTGTCGCTCCATCTTCGTCCTCGGCTTCCTAAAAGAAATGTAAAAGCATCGTATATACAGTAGTCTCGTTTACATGTATTGACTGATAGATAGATAGATAGATAGATAGATAGATAGATAGATAGATAGATAGATAGATAG
>OY744611.1:41611484-41646484 GCA_963556255.1 Allolobophora icterica
CAAGTTAACTGCAAATAAGGCTGTATACTTTATGCCATATGCGAACGGTGAGAACTGTACAAAAATTTTCTTGTATACCGACATCAACGGCCTTTGTTAGCAGAGCAAGTCGTCGGATCTATCTAATCGCCAGTGAACTGAACAGTCAAGCGAACTGGGGTTAACATCAACGACCCTGTCAACCATGAGATACCGTTGTAGACGCTGCATGATGTAACAGTTTAACGACAGCGTGCTAAAAGCGACGGGGAACCAATGCAGCTCGTCGTTAAAAATGTTAAGACTATTTGCTTAAGACTGTACATACACTCACCTCTTCTAAGAGCAATATAAACCGACCGAGGCTACACCATTGTACCGCATTTTGGTAAACAACCCCTAGTACAAGAGGGGCAACATTGAAAAAGCCATGAATGCAACAAACCCCTTTTATAGCCCATCGTGCTACACACACTAGGACAGTCGTGACTCAAAAGCCCAACTATAACTCACTCAATGCAGTGTTAAGCAATAGGCCTCTACTGAAATGTGCTTTAATGACAGGCTGTAAGTAAGTGAAAGCCATGTGCTGCACAGTCATTTAATAAAACAGTAATGTACGCAATGTAATTTAATGCACTGCATTGTATCAGGAAGTAAAATACTGTACAATGCACGGTAATCTATTAAGGACGTCCACAAGAGAGTAGGGAGAGTCATCATAATGCAAACGCCAATGCGGACGTCCGCTTCTAGATTTGATACCTAGAACTCGTAAGTACTGGCTGCGGAATTTACAGTAAACTGTAACGAAAACCAATGTAATGTACTGCAAATAGCACAAAGCAATGTTCTCTATTGTAATGTCATTATGTGCAGTGAAATGTACTGTTATGTACTGTAGCTAAAACGACTGTAACCAGTGGCGGTGTTACTGGGGGAGGGGGCTAGGGAGCTGCAGCCCTAGCTGAAAAGTTAGCCCCCTAGTTTTTCTTAGCCCCTATACACATTTTAGCCCCCCCCCAGTTTAACGCTTAATTAGCCATACACTGCCTCCAATTTTTGTTGGTAGCAAAGCCTCCTAATCTCCTAATGCTTAATTCTCATTAGATCAATTGAGTTTTAGCCCCCCCCAGTCCAAAAACTCTAGAACCGCCACTGACTGTAACGTATGCATCTGAGAATTTGTATAGCGTCTTTTGTAGGAGCCTCTCAACGGCTACATCCTCAGCGCAATGTATAGTTCAATAGATCAAACGTAGTAACCACATTTCATGGTGGGTAGTCTTGGGCATAATCGAAGCTGTCGCAAAGCCACAACACAATGGAAAACAGATCACAATGGTCCAATCGTACAGAAAGAACGACAGACAGTGCTATTATATGACGGAGAGATGGTTAGTTGCTGTTTAACGACACTGTGTCATAACAACGATGATTAGCGTCGACGTCCTCCTTTCCGCAGGCTTGGGACTGGCACTGTCACAGTTAAGGTAGTGGCTGAGTTAAGGTGTGAGAATTGTAGTAAAAAGACTGGGGAGGGGGTCAGACTTTGATGAGTTTGATCCACGTGGAGCTGAATATTTTATCCTTGTTTTGCAAACTAAGAAAATTCAAAAATGCAGTCGAAAGCTTACACTCCTAAAAGTGATGACATCACCGAATTTATTAGTATGCAATGCATATGGTCACAAATCTCACAATAAACCAGAGCAGTACCTTATTAGTAACCCACAAAGTGAATTGTGAAAGAAAATGCTAAAATATAAGTACAATATAACAATACTGGCACAACTGGGGGGGGGGGGTTGGAAACGACCCCCTGGGGTGTGCAATGAAGTCTTAACTGGGGGTCCTAAGAAAGACTAGAGGGTTGAACTCCCCAATCCCCACAATTCTTACCCTGGAGAATCCCCCCGCAAGGCAGTTGTATATCGTCAACCCAAGGCAATGACCTCTGAGATAAACCATGATAGCCTCGACATCCATGCAACGACTGGCTTTGTTTACGCGATAAAAAGCGAGCAGGACCTGAATGCAGCTGGTTACGTATAACAGTCGACTGTACATCTGTACATGTGTACTCTGTACCAATGGAACTCGTACGTTTTCAGTCACATCTCTTCTCTAACACAGTCACCAGTCAGCGTGTCTATATTAGGGAAGGTAAACGAATTTTAAAGGCAACAACAATAACAACACCAAAATGACCACAATCAACACCAACACCACAACAACACTAATGCCACAAACACCACCACCACCACCACCACCACCACCACCACCACCACCACCACCACCACCACCACCACCCCCACCACCACCACCATCACCAACAACAACAGCAACGACAATAACGACAACCAACACAACACCAAACTGACCACCACCAACACTACCAACAACACTAACACCACTAACACCAAAAACACCAACACCAAAATGACCACCACAAACATTAACACCAACAACATTAACACCACCAACACCACCAATGCCACAACACCACTACCACCCACCACCACCAACTACACCATCACAACCACCACCAGCAAAAACACCAACACCACCAACACCACTACCACCCCCATCACCGTCGCCTCCGCCGCCAATACCAGAATTCGACTATGCTGTTTCACTCAACGTTTATCTTCGCAGCTGAACTCAGCTGATATGATTGCTGGATGACTTTTTCCTTAGATAAGATAATAAGGCTAGACTATATAGTCGACTTAAGCCATGGCCATACGTGTAGGTAGAACAGGGTCGGCTGTGCTTCCCACGAGAACTTTCGTTAAAGGAGAACAGGGTATTAAACAGGGTAGTTGTTTACAAGCGTTCACTGAAATGTGGCTGTCATGTGATTTAATCGATTGCTGAGCTGAAGGGCAAACATGACTGTGCAATTCAACGATATGACTTTACTTCTGTGACCCAACTTTAGCCAGTTCGCAAATAAGGACTTTGTAGTTGACCCGCATGGCTTAGGTGTGCTTGAGCCATTTTATGTATATATGTATATATGTATGTATGTATGTATGTATGTATGTATGTATGTATGTATGTATGTATGTATGTATGTATGTATGTATGTATGTATGTATGTATGTATGTATGAATGTATGTATGCATGCATGCATGTATGTATGCATGCATGCATGTATGTGTACGTATGTATGCATACATCTATGCATGTATGTATGTATGTATGTATGTATGTATGTATGTATGTATGTATGTATGTATGTATGTATGTATGCATGTATGTATGTATGTATGTATACATCTATGTATGTATGTTTGCATGTATGCATGTATGTATGTATGTATACATCTATGTATGTATGTATGCATATATGTATGTATGTATGTATGTATGTATGTATGTATGTATGTATGTATGTATGTATGTATGTATGTATGTATGTATGTATGTATGTATGTATGTATGTATGTATGTATGTATGTATGTATGTATGTATGCATGCATGCATGCATGCATGCGTGTATGCATGTATATATCAGAGCACTTTTATAGCGCCCATAAAGTAACTCACAAGGGCACACTCCATTGCATGGAATGCACAACATGCCTAACTTAACTGTGCTTTCCATAATCATATATCCAAAGCACCACAACAAGAACACAATGGAACACAAGGTCACAATGCATTTCGTTCAGTGATTAGCAATAACCAGCAGTCATACTGTATCTATGGCTGAGGAAGAATTTTTAATTGTAAGTAAACGGCCTTTAACGAAAAAGAACCTCTTGGGGAAAGGAGTTGGTCGGGAGCTGCCTGAAAACGCCAACAACCTCCACGAAGAGACCACTTCCTGAATCCCATACACGTGGTTCTCTTGTGGAGTTGTGGTGGCCAACCTACTTGGTTCTCTTGTGGTAGCCAACCTACAAAGGTCTACCTTTGTGACCTTGAAGGAACTCGTATAATGCAGGTTCATGTTATGTTCTGCATATTACGTGCGTTCAGTGTAATTTAATTGTAGTAATTATATTCACCGGAGCCTGGCTCTGGTTTTAAAAGTAAAAGCCATCAGTAGGCCTATTGTATCCAGCGTTTAAAGTGGGTGGGAACGCGTGGAAAGTAAAAGCCATCAGTAGGCCTATTGTATCCAGCGTTTAAAGTGGGTGGGAACGCGTGGGAACGGCGTTCCCACTGCTCTCGATTCTCGAAATTCTTTGCTTGCGCTCCCACTGCTCACGCATGCGTTCCAATAAAACTCTGCTTTCGAGTCCCCACTGCTCACCCACACCACCTTAACCACTGATTGAATCAGCTTTATATGACTAAGTGGAATTCACTGACACCTACCTTAATGGAATGCACCATAGCCTAATACGACTGAAAATGACAAAGACCTTACGATTTCTCAGCTTTAAAAACAAGTTTTGTACGCAGTGGCGCATGACGTATACTGATTCTAGCCTACCTTGCGACGCCGGTAAACACAAGCCGTCACTCACCTCATCTGGTTACAGGTGTTGAGAAATAGCGACATTATTCCTCTTTGTGCCAGATAATAAAGACTTCTGCCAAGACGCTAAAGGCATTCCAAAATATCGTACGCCACTTCACATTTGCAAGCATGTTAAACACCGCCCCTTAAAAGGTCAATAAAGAAACCCCCGACACACGATCGCCGCACGTCTAACACTCTACCTGCTAAATGTACATATGATCTACTTTAAAAACCCATTTTAACGTATCCAGCGAACACACCAAAGACACGCGAAAGTAGCACAGCGCCTCTGCCGGACTCAAGACACCTCCCAAATTGCACGTGATGGGGTAAGAACTACATTGAACCATGTACGGAGGCGCACAAGGGCGAACACTTTTCACGCGGCAGGAAATCCACTAATTACCTCTAAAACCATAGGCGCCGACTTTTGCTTTTGTCTCTGGGTGCCAGTCAGGGGGGTGGGATCCAGAAGGTTTATCAAAGACCAACGAAACTTTTTTAGGAAATCATCTCCGAAAAAACTGATGACTTTTTTTAGTCATCCGGAAAAATTCATTATACATTATGTCGTCATTTTTCATCATCTACTACATAAACAAATTTTAAATGGGGGCCATGTCTCCTAAAATTTGACGACTTTGTTAGGAATTCATCCCCCGAAAAAATTTGACGACCTTTTTTTAGGAATACCCCAAAAAATTGAATTTAAGGTCCGAATTCTTCTGGGTGCCAGGCCCCCACTGAACTTTTTCTCTGGGTGCATTGGCCCCCAAGGCCCCCAAGAAGTCGGCGCCTATGTCTAAAACCATCGTTTTTCTAGCTCACTGCGTCGTATAATGTTAGCACCCAGAGTCAATCGCTAAGGAATTACCGACTGACTTAATGAGTTAGCGACTGACGTAGCGACTTAGTCGACTGGCCGTTTATCTAGCTCACGTTAACCACATGCATCGTACAAGCTAGTCCCCGGAGTCAGTCGCTGAGGAATTATCGACTGACTTGATGAATTAGCGACTGACTTAGCGACTTAGTCGACTGGCCTAGACGTTGAAACCAACGTATACAAACGCTACGTTTGCCTGTACGAAAAATACGAACAGACGCCATTTTAGATTAAAACGATGGAGTGACGTCATGCAAAGCTACAGACAGCACTGGGTCAGATGGTAAGTAAAGAACTGGTGACCTGACATCGACTGATTGTTAGACTGTTAGTCTGTTGCGCTGTGACTCGTACCTTACAAGTGTTGCTCCTGTCCTGCTGCTGATGTCTTCGTCAAAAATCGAAACTCGGAAACCGCGATTAAAACAATAAGCAAAATATTAGAGTGAATGAAGTCGCTAGCAGTCGATAGCCTAGCAACTGGTTTCGACTTGAGGGCTTATATTAGCGACGGCGCCGGGGACTATAGAGCCGTGCGACAACCAATAATCTCTGTTCTTCGAAGATGCAACAAAGCTAGTTACTTAAATTCGGTACCATAACAAAAAATTTGTCAGAAGTGGGATTTGAACCCACGCCCACATACGTGGACCAGAACACTCAACCCGGCGGGATTCGAACCCGCTCAGGCAAGGCTCGTCACCTTGAGTCTGGCGCCTTAGACCGCTCGGCCATCCTGACACATACTAAACAGGGTGGTATATTCAATTCATAAGCTCAGTGCACGTTTCAAAAGTAAACTAAACGCAACTTCATTGAAATTCAGGAAATTTCAGGACTTGAAACGAACATACCTGTACGCTTGGATTCGTACAGGTAAATTAATTGGATGGATTTAAGTGGAAATCTGCATCGACTTGATTGGCTGATATTCGCCAGAGGCAGCACTGTTGCCTAAGACGTTTTGTATGACGAAACCAAAGGCTATGCTGTGGTATCTAGAACAGTAACTTAACGTAGACATGGATCTCAGGCCATCAGCCTAACTTCCAAGTCTACGTCCTGACCATCTCTTGGTGGTTTAAACCTGGTTCGAATTGAAGAGATCATGTTGATGGTTATAAGCAACAGGGGTTTGTTTCGTTAGGAGTCGTATTTTAACCTCCATGTTGAAGCAGACTCAAATGAATTCAATTACATTCATTCATTCATTCGGAAATTTACAATACAACTAGACATTTACAGCGGGCTTTAACAAAACAAGTCTTACACGAGAGCGCGTGGTGCTACATTCCTAGTCATAGAACAATGTAGCCTAAACAGATGAGTCTTTAATTTTGATTTAAATTGAGCAACAGATGTGCATTGACGGACTACAATTCTGTTCCATTCTATTGGTCCTGATAGGAGAAGAAATTTAAAAAATTAATAAAGCCCACCTTCAAGAAACTCAGAAGAGCTCCCAGCCCATCCACGGCAATAGAGATTAGACTTGAGCAGCTTGTAGAAAGCAGACGTGTTACCTCGGGAGTAGGCAAAATTAATCTCTAACAGAAGACCATTCCAAATGGAGGGCCCAGCAATAGAGAAAGCCCGGCGTTGCCTGAGTGCGGAGCGAGCCCGGAGGACTAAAAGTTCTCCCCCAGAAAAAGGCCGAAGAGCACGCCGACCAACTGAATCACAGACCGGGCGGCAGAGCTCACATAGATAAGCCGGGCACAGCCTAAGAGACAGCGCCAAACCAGTACAGCAACCTATAGCAGATACGCTGCGGGACATACAGGGAGCCAATGCAGCATGTCACAGTCTATTTCACGCCCGCATAGTCACTCGATATGTTATTACCAAATACCCTGTTCACATCACTATTTGTAAAAATCCTGCAGGCAGCTTGAATAGGGCTGCCGAAATTTGATTTTGCCATTCGGGGACGCCCGCAGCATAGTCACTCGATATGCTATTACCAAATACCCTGTTCACATCACTATTTGTAAAAATCCTGCAGCAGCTTGAATAGGGCTGCCAAAATTTGATTTTGCCATTCGAGGACGCCCGCAGCATAGTCACTCGATATGCTATTACCAAATACCCTGTTCACATCACTATTTGTAAAAATCCTGCAGCAGCTTGAATAGGGCTGCCAAAATTTGATTTTGCCATTCGCGGACGCCCGCAGCATAGTCACTCGATATGCCATTAAAAGTTACCCTGTTCACATAACTGTTTGTAACGAATGTTAAGGAAGTAAGTAAGCATATCCTTTATTGCCCCAATTGCTAACAGCATTATGGTTTACATATCCGTAATTATGTATTAGGAACAGGCTTGGACTGGCCCACCGGGACACCGGGAAATTCCCGGTGGGCCGGTCGCCCAGGCTTTGACTGAGCCGGCCGTCCAAAATAAGAAAAAACATGATTAAAAATATTACGATATTTTAGTTCTAATCCTTTATTTTAGTGTTATAAATTATGAAATATCGGCAGTGCACGGATGTTACCAAGAAAATGGCATTGCCTCATGAAACGTGCGGCTACGTGCCAATAACATTCACTTTAACTTACCCTACCGTTGATTATAGCGCATGCAATAAAGCTGTCGATTTCTTTTAAGCTTACATATATGCATGCTACACAGGGACGTAACTAGCGTTGGGCTTGGGGGGGCTTAAGCCCCCCCAAACGAAGTTGAAGCCCCCCCAAACAAGTCAAGCCGTTGTATGCTTACGGCTAAAATTCGTATGAACACTGTATAAATGTTGCCATGTTCAAGGTGCTACAACATACTTTCATGAATATTTCCGAATCAAACTACTTTAACAATGATGTTGGGCACAGAGCGAGAACTCTTCTGGATTCTTTGACAAATTTTGAATTTATTTTGACAGCGCAATTGATTTTGAAAGTGTTTGAACACACAACATCCTACGAGTCTATGGATAGTTTAAGACAGTGATGGCGAACCTATGGCATGCGTGCCCAACGTGGCACGCCAAGAGATTTTGCTTGGCACGCCACCTGAACTCTGAACCTTCCTTTTTTAATACTTTTTATATTTTTTTATTTCTTACATCCAGCAATTTCTTTCATGCTTCATTGTCACATGAAATTATAGTAAATGTAAATAAATCGCATTATTAAGTAGCCACGTCCAAAAATAATACAATGACTTTTCAATATTAGCTTTCACTTTTTGGGTACTTCATTCCGTGTTCCTTGGTTCAATAAATTTCTGGGACTCGAAACTTTCCGCTTCTTTAAGGGCCATTTTCTGGCACGCGAGCTAAAAAAAGGTTCGCCATGCCAGGTTTAAGATAGAGCCTACTATCAATGAATTAAGCCAAATACATCGAAACTTTTGATGTCATTTTGAAGCAGCTACACATTTTTCAGAGCTCGCTAACAGTGAACTAAATAAAAGAAATCTCGACATTGATGTTGAGAGTACTTTAAAATAGAAAAGAATCCGGTCAACAGCAAAACAAATTGCCAGGAGAATCTGCTAAAGAGCAGCTGCAAAGTGAATTATTGGACTTGCAAGAAAATGGGAAAGCGTCAAAACTAAAAGACTATAATTTGTTATTTGACACTGATATAACAGACACAGTCTCAGAAAACGCCATGCAATTTGAATCTAGGCCTAAAAAAGTGAAACAGTCCCAATAGCAGAAAAAGCAACAGGAACAGAAATAAAATCAAATCTTGCCAAAATGTATTGTTCTCCTTAAGTTCAATTTGCACAGTCTAGCTTATTCAAATTTGTTTTTGGCTTACAAAATCGTTTTGACAGAATCCTCATCAAAAGTTGCTTGTGAGAGTTCATTTTTGAAACTGAAAAACATTTTGAACAGATTAAGAAATTTGTTAAATCAGTGAAGTTTAGAGTCTTTCGTGCTGATGGCTTGTGAAAAGGACCTTCTTCTCAGAATTAATGATGAAATCGTTGACATTTAGGCCGCTGGCGTCAACTTGTGATACGATGAAAAAACTGCTATACAAAGTGTTTTTGTGAACTTGTCTGTACTAATTCTATCACGATGTTACGTTCTAGGCTAACTGTGCGCAGTGCACTACATAATGTGACAGTTGGTTCCAAACATAATTACGAATTTACGACAAATCACAAATTTAAACACACAGGCCTACGTGTTAATTTCTTAATCTTTAAATAATCATTTAACAATATTATGCCATTTGGCCCATTAATAACTAAAAATGGCCTCCATGAGGCTCCATTTTATGTTAAATGTAACAAAAAGCATTGGTCTATAGGCCCCTCATCCTGAAACGTTTCATGCCTTCGGCGCTCGATAATATGGGCCGCCCATGACCAAATTTCCCGGGCCGCTTTAGCAAGCCAGTCCAACCCTGATTAGGAAACATAATTGTCCATGAATTAAAAAAGAATTTTCCTTGTGGTCACCTATCCCGGCTTGAAACGCCTTCGTAAATCATCCGCATCCTACGTTGCGACAGCCGAATGTAGGATCTAAGTCTATATAATTAAGATAGTCGTTAAATATTACAATCAAATCAACAAACGACAAGTGACCTATATATAAAATTAGAATCAACTTCAAGAGCAAAACGTTCATTAAATTCTATAGTATCCTATAAATAACCTATGTACAGTATTCCGTTTATTCTATGGCCACTGTAAAACTTATTTACGACTAGTTGTTCGAGTTTAGGCTAGTGTGCAAAAACAAGAACAACATTTTGGTGAAGTGGATGTTTATACCAAATTCTGGGCTGTGTGAGAATTGTAAAGAAGGACTGGAGGCCGTGGAGGGATTAGACTTCGATGAGTTTGATCCACGTGGAATTGAATATTTTATCCGGATTTTGCAAACTGAGAAATTAAAAAATACAATAGAAAGCTTTAACTCCTTAAAGTGATGATTAGTATACAATTCGCATGGTCACAAATCTCACAATAAATCAGAACATTACTTTATCAGTAACCCACAAACTGAATTGCGAAAGAAAATGCTAAAATAAATTATATGCACAATGAAATCACACTAGCACAACTGAGGGGTTGGAAACGACCCCCTATGGTGTGCAATGAAGACTTAACTGTTGGGGTCCTGAGAAAGACTAAGAGGTTGAAACCCCCAACCCATCCCGACAACTCTCACCCTGGTTTCGGGACAATTTGGGATCAATCCGGGACACGGGACGCGTAAGGCCGATTCCCGAACTGTCCAGGCGATTCCGGGACGATTGGCAGCACTAAGCTTTAACTTGGTCTGACACCCTTTCCCCACTCGGCAATCTTCACGGCCCTAAACAGTTAACCGCCAGACAGAAATCATGCACGGGTTCAAGTGCAGGTGTACTAGTCTCATAACGACATTGGTGACTGACGGTGGGGCCCCGTTTCGTCTAGACCTTACGTTATGAGTGCTCTCGGATTACTGGATTGGACACGTAAAGAATATATAGACGTGTCATCATCGTCATCATCCATCAGTTCTTCACGCCAGTCATTTGGCGGTGATGGGTAGGAATAAATGATCGATATTGTCCTTGGTCATTTGTCAAGTCCATTACTCCCCGTAGTGTTAGTCTAAGTGATGTTATGTCCTCAGTTACATTGTCTATCTAGGGTTACCAGTGTGTTTTTTATCCTTCGAATATACAGCATGTAGGCTATAGTTTCTGGTTAACGATGCTGTGCCATAACGGAGAAGATAGCGACGACGCCCTCCTTCAATATCCAGGCTTGGAACTGGCACCGCCGGATTACAACAGTTCAGGAGTTAGCCTTCATCTAACGACTGGATGGATTAAAAATGTTAAATGTTAAATGTTGAACGTTAAAACGAAAAACATTTCAGTTCTCAATTCATAAGCTGTATCCATCACAAAATACAAGTTCGTTTTAAAATGTCGTCACTGCAATGTCATTTGTAAGCGAGCTATAGACTAGAGAGGGCTTACTTCTAGATTGGATTGCATGGGTGCGAAAACGTTAATGACCGTTTATATCGTCGTAAGCAACATAGGCCCCCTATTTTGTTCAGCTTTCACCGGTTGTAGGCATATATCTTGGTGTTTACGTTTGTAACGCTTTTAACGACGCCGTCATAACAAGGAATGTCCATCTTTCTTTCTTTATTCTTCAGTTTAACGACACGTCATGGCAACAAAGGCTTTTGACGTCATATCATGCATCATTAAACAGCATAATAACCGTTGTACGTCTGTCTGTCTGTCCGTCCTGTAACAAACACTATTGTGACGTCACTATACTGCCGCCTTGGCGACGGTCGTCTTGACGACGGCTATAGGCCTATAATATGACGTTATTGTTATCACTGCAATAATAATTGTTTTTTATATACCGTGATTTTTCACGGGTTACAGCTAGTATGTTAACAATTACGCTAACAGCATGCACATTAATTTATGCAGGCAGCAAATAGAGTTGTTATTACTCATTTAAGCCATAGGCCTACAAGCATCTGAGAGTAAGATATTTTAATCTCAGTTTCGTGAAGGCCTGCTAGCAAAGTATGCATGAAAATAATACTTACTTGAACATTTCTACCACGATTTTTCAATTCAAATGTGTGAACTGAACCATATCCAGTATAGGGCCTACATCATCATCATGATCGTCATGATCATCGTCATCATCATACGATAATCATGATCATGATCATGATCATCATTATCATCATCATTATCATCATCGTCATCATCATCGTCGTCGTCCTCCTCCTCCTTCTCCTCCTCGCAATCGTCATCGTAGTCATCGTCATCATCATCGTCGTCGTCCTCCTTCTCCTCGCAATCGTCATCGTCATATCATCGCGATCCATGGGCTGAAAACCCGTAGATGCCTAATGCATCACTTATTTCCGCAACCCCCAATCCCGCGCTGTTATTCTCAGGATGTGCAGACACTGGCGTAAACTTGTCCAAAATATTGGGGGGGGGGCATGGGGTCTGGACCAGAGGTGCAAAAAAACAAGTTTTTTCAAGATGAAAAATTGTTAATTGTTGTGTGTTTTTTGGTTTTTATGGTTTTTGTTGTTTTGGTTGTTTTTAAGATTTTTGGATCATAAAAAATCATGAAAAATGGCATGAACAGGAGCTCCAACTCAGTTTAATTGATGTCGTAATAAAAATCTTCTTATCGGAGTTCATTTAACGTTTTAAAGGTGTCCAACGAGACCGCTGCATAGTAATTATTGTATATTCGTTTATTCAAATAGATAGTTGACAGAACGCAACTATTGACAATAGGATAAAATGTACAATAAGTAAAACAAAAGAGGATTAAAATGTTAATTTAAAATAATAACAATAGCCTCAATAGGGCCTAATAGTTCTCAATAAAATCAGTTAAAGAAAAGTTAGTAGCTAGTAAAAGTAAAAATGGATTAACAGGAAACATGAAATGAGGAGTAACTACAGAGGCAAGAGTAAGTGTAAGTATAATGTGTTAGTAAAGATATTCTTAAACATAATCCAACGTTTATCGACATATTTTCGCTGCCAGGGCTTTTGACACTGGTCTTATAGCACAGCTGCAGATTAGAGAACTGATTATTTTTTGCGGTTAAATGTAACTGATCAACGTACAATTTAGAAATTGAGGCGTTTTAAAGGATCTAAATAAAGCGTCGCGTTTAAAAGCAGAGTGTTTATCGACACGTTGTGGTTAAAGGGTGTACCATTGCTAACCCAATAGGCTACGTACCGTAGCATAGTTTCCGATGTTCCTTTAAAATTGATTTTACCTTTTAATTTTCGGACTTAATCGAAAGTTGAAACGATCCTGACGTATGGATACATTTTTCGTTAACGTTGTCTTTAGCCTTAAGTTTTTCTGTCCACCTTTACTGGCCTTACTCACTAGAGGTCGCGTATAAACGGAGGTTTACGCCTATGAACAGAAGCAATAAGGACTTACCAATAAAAAGTCATTTTGCGCGTTTAATTAATGTAGGAACGTCAAATGCAATCACTGTTGTCGATGATTCACAAGGTCAAAACAAATCTGTCAGAAGTGGGATTTGAACCCACGCCCACATACGTGGACCAGAACACTCAACCCGACGGGATTCGAACCCGTGCAGGTAAGGCTCTTCACCTTGAGTCTGGCGCCTTAGACCACTCGGCCATCCTGACATAACATTAGACGAACCACAACAATGGCAGAATTGCTTGGAGAGTCAATCGCGTAGTTGTCGATATCTAATTCGAGTTGCTAACCCCGTAAGCTTCTTGGTTGAGCTTCTGCAGTGCGCCATTGCACCCTCCGTACAATCTATTGTATGAAACCGGTTTCACAAGCTTTTACAACTCGGTGTTGGTTTCGACGTATTTAGTTGCATGGTGTTCGCAGTGTGGCAGCACCGTCGGCGGTTATCATGGCTATTCATTAGGGGGTCTGGTTATAATATTAAACCATCAGCTCTGCACGTAGGCTAATATTTATTGCAGGGTCCGATTTGTCAAAAAAGAAGCAGGGGGGTCGGAAATCTATATAAAAAATGACTAAACCGAAAACACTGGCGGCGATCTTGTTTGGCATGTGGGGGGGGGGGAGGGCAAACCTTTGAACTGATCTGGTAAAAAAAAGGTGTTTTCAGTAGGAGTTTTAGCTAAAGTAACCTACTAATAACAACAGAGCCGGTTTTAGAGTGGTGGGCACATGGGCGCCCATGCAATATGGTGGGGCTCTTTCTGCAGCGAATTTGTTGCCTTTGTTGATGCGCAGTCTTCAACAGGGAAAACCTGCATACCAACAGTTATAACATGTCATACTGACTCATACAGGCAAAGGTGCTAAAGGCAATGTTTAAAATTTTTGATTTACTGTTATTTTTTAAATGTATATAAATGAAAATAAATTAGGAAGATCATTTTGCTTAATAAAGTGTCTTCTATTACATTCATAGGTGTGCAATAATTTCTCAAATACAAAACAAAAGGATAAGCTTGAAGATTTTTAGCCAGTTTTTAATAGAAGTTGTTGATACAGACAAACAAAGAAATTTAAACTAGTGGTAAACGGGACCTCCTACCTAAAAGCAGATAGGTTGAATCAGTTAATTAGGTCAGTTAGGTCTAAATTTGAATAGGCCCAATAGAGACTCTGCATGATTTTCTATTGGCAAAATCATCAATAAACTGATTAAAGTCCAATTGAATATCACTCTATATATGCTCAACACTGCAAGATGGATAAGTCACTCATGTGTCATACTTGTGGGAAGCCTGTTCTTAGGCCTAATTATCTTCATCTTAGACAGTGAGCGTTCAGCACTACAGTTATGACCTACACTCTTACCATAATTTCCACATTTGGAAATGAACTTTTAACACCTTTGTCGAGAATTGGTACATGAACTGCTCCTGACTTATGTTGAGGCCTGAGCTACCTGTCTTGTGTTTACACATTTTGACAAAATAAGAAAACTGCATGAGCTCATTGCCACGGCTTTCATGAGCTCATTGCGAAGGGTTTCATCGAGGTCATCACCCTATACTGCTACAAGATTTTTCGCTGAGTTGTGTATTTCTTCATCACTACATGACTCAGTCCTAGATAGAAAAAGCAAACCTTGAGCGGAGTAGTTCGTATGGTGCTAGTCTTCTTGTCAACTCGGTTGTGAATTGATCAATGATGGGCAATCTGAAACTTCTCTGAAGCAGAGTTTGCAGATTCTGGCGCTCGACCATAATCAAATGCTAGGAGACGTGCGTTTTGATGACGTGTTCTTATTAAACATATCCTACCATGCAGGTACTGTTCCACAACAGAGTGAGACCCGACTGAGCAGGAACGTTGTTGAGCTGGCGGTTGTTCGACAGCTGCAGTATCACCAGTTACACGAGGCTCAAATGAGCCTGCATTTTAACCATTGTCCAGGTGAGAGCAGATGTACTTATATCTGTTGCTTAAGGAAAGCAGTAGGCCTAATAAGTAAGTAATCTCTCATTTTGATATGTGCTTTTTCTTTACTTACCCCTGGAGGTAACTTGCGTTTTTGAGAGCCACTACACCGATTATTGCCCTTATGTCAATCTAAAATTCGATTCATATCTGTCGGCTGAAATTACTGTGACTCTTCAAATTATATCATGTAATACTGATTTGCAAATTCAAACTGTATGATATATAGGTCGAATCCTACAGGGCTGCGTGCCTCAAAGCCACTATACCAGCACAGAAATGAGAGCCTACAGCTGTGGACTGCCATAGGTCAATCGAGGTCAAAAGCGCCAGCAAGTGCTAGAATACCACGGAAGACATTTACCCCACAACTGGATGCTAGTGGCTGTGGAGCTGATGTGCCTGAGAGGGCTCCTGGCTTGAACACGGGCCTCTGTTCATTCGTTGTCTGCTGTATGTGGACCGAACCCTTAAGGTCATGCCCTGTGAAATATGTCTTACTCTGCTTCTGCCTACATCAGTAGACGACCTCAGTTTAAGTTAAAAGTAAGATAATCTGTCAACAGCTGTAGATGCCAAGCTGTTGTATCGTCTCAGAGTCTGTCAAAGGATAACCTAATTCTTAATAAGTATATCACAATATCAACCTACACAGGGGTACCGACTGGATAATAAATAATTACTGAATTACTAGGCAGTATTAGAGTCGGTTGGTTTATGACTGTGGCTAATGCATTTGAGGGGGTCAGGCCGACCCCCTCGGGGGTCGTCCAAAGGCTAGAAGCAAGGGGGTCAAAAAAGAAGCAAGGGGGTTCAACCCCCCTGACCCCCCCGGCAAATCGGACACTGATTTATTGTATTAGACCAGTGCATATTTTAGGAATTTTGACTACTGGGACAAAATCAGCCATGGGTCTAGTTCATGATCTTTCTTTGGAACTCGTCTCTCAGAGGTGGGTCGGAGAAAGTCGGCCATGATCTGGTCGAAGAACTTTTTTTAAGTAATTCATCTTCACAAACTGACAACTTTTATACTTTTTCAAAAAAAATTCTAAATTCATCTCCGAAAAAGTTGATGACTTTTTTTAGTCATCACCTTCTTTTACAACTTTTCTCGGGTCTCCCAACCAATAACAAGGGGTCATTCAACAATAATGTCATACCTTTCTCATTATACTACTGGGACAAATCTTTAAATTCTTGCAACATTTGTCCCACTAGTTGTACTTTATACGTACATTGCCTGGGACAAATCGCTCTGACTACTGGGACAAATCCTAAGACTACTGGGACATTTGTCCCACTAGTTATAGAGTTAAAATATGCCCTGTATTAGACTATTAGTTAATAGTTAGTAGTTACTGATGTAATTACTCATCGCTATCGCATTTCTTTGTGCACGAAGAATAGGAACTTCGTGTACCATTATAAGTTCCTATTATATATTTTATTTATTTATTGTTTATTTATTTCAGGCGCTTATTACGTCAATATGCCTTAGTGAGGCTTAGTCTAAGGCGCCGAAGAAAGTTCGCTAGGCATAGGCGTAACTGTGTATTGTGAGGGTGGTGTAGTGTCACGGCCACTTTAAAAAGTGGTGGTGAGCGCTGGTGACAGTCACCATCTCGCTCACAAAATGATAATAACCGTAAAAATGTCTTAGTTGTTCATTTTCGCCTTTTTTATCTCTAGTTTTAATATCCTTTTCCTTCGAACCAGGGTCTAAAACAGCGTGATTTCTGGCACAAGGCGATTGTTGAGTATGCATGCAGTTGACTTGTACTGGATTTTCAGTGTATAGGCGTAGTATGATTTTTTAGAGAGTAACTTAAGTCAACTAGGCCTACACACTATTTCCTTAAAGCCTGAAATTTTACATTACCAGATCAAGCACAGTCTGGTAATTTGAAGAAGAGTCTGCGGTTGACATTGCGGAGTAGGCCTATCTTAAGCTCTGTTTCAAACAAAATCCACCCTTGTCGCCATTCTCATTTGCCGCTTGAGAAGCGACACTGCTTGTAATATAATCAATGAGCGTCTATAGGTATAGGCTACTCTGGTGAAATGGAAATTAACGAACGATATCGTGTATTGGTAGACTTTTCGTTTGGGAGGGGGCCTAGGCCTTGAGCATGGCAACATGAATACAGAGTTCAAGCGAATTTTTAGCCGTAAGCATACAACGTACCCCCACTTGTTGGACTGGTGTCTGTGTTTCTCTCAAATTCTCTGTCCGATTTCAAGCCCCAAAGCGTTGGATGAGAGTGGAATCGTGTATCCGGAAACAAAAGCGAGTCCAACTGCGAATTAAGGGGGAAACGGAGCAAAGTTTAAACCCGGCCATACTAGGATAAGCTTGCATTCACACGGATCGCGACGGAGCATTGGCCAACGCTCAGCTGCATTAGAAAAACTTAATAAAAAATGCCTATACGATAACTCGGGAGACCTATTGTGCCTGCAGGCCTATAATACACAGGCTCACACACGCATATGTAGGCCTATAAGCTTACATTGTATAATCTAAGCATAGGCCTATGCCAATACCATCTCAGCGCTCGTGAATAGACATCATAGGCTGGTGCCCTGTTCTTGGCCTTCGAGTGGCGCTTTAGAAGTTTGGAGATTACGATAACGATAACCTATGCACACGTTTATTCTA
This sequence comes from Allolobophora icterica, assembly GCA_963556255.1. Lineage (NCBI taxonomy): Eukaryota > Metazoa > Annelida > Clitellata > Crassiclitellata > Lumbricidae > Allolobophora > Allolobophora icterica. Next base: position 41,629,409 of record OY744611.1, read on the forward strand.
AGCCAGTATGAACATAACGAACGACTTGTCTTCACGAGCAGTGAGGTCCAGTTCACGACCAAGTAGAGCAAATATTCCAGGAGGTCTGACCCGCCCAGACCAGCAAAGGTACGTATTCACGAGCATATCCCCTTAACAGTAACCTCCCCACGCACTCAAAGACCCCGCGCCTCCGAAGACCGAGATAAACCCCATCGACAGAGCGCCCGCAGAACACGGCAACTCAACCGACAATGCCACCTAGCGGTTGACGATTAAACCTCGCTCTCTTCAGTGACCCATCATCCATTTCGTAGCGTTAATTCCGTCATCCACACAAACGCATCTATGTCGCTATAGACTCCTAAATCAAGCTTAACGCGGACGTTTTCAGATCATAAAACCAACGCTCCGAACTCGGACAGGGAACCAGTCGGGCTCCGTAAACGATCGCACGTCTTAGTGTAACGCCATAAGCGCCCATTAAAGCCCTGGATTTTACCGTTAACGTCACCTATAAAGCGCCGCCTATTGACGATAAAAAGAGGCAATCAACCTGACGTAAAATTAGTGAAGACATAAAATCCCACATCGTTCGGGATCGTCAGCTCTGCTCTTCCGCTGTTTCAAAAGCCCAGGGCATGCAGATGTTCTGACTATTATGTATATTATATAAATATATATGTATATATACAGGGTGGGCCAAAAAACGTAACTCCCAACAGGTTTGCTAATATTTTGGGCCAAAAGTATGAATTTTTAAATCAAGTTTTACTGGCTTAAAAGTAGTAATTCATATTTACGTAATACAGCCAGATTTCACCAAAATATTTCAAACAGAACCAAAGTTGTATCACTTTTACTGAGTCCACCCTCTGTTTTTTGATGGTCCAAAAACCTGTAGAGGGTTACTTTTCATTGGTCCACCCTGTACATATATACAGTACACATATATATATAATGTATATATATATATATAATACTGTATAATAAGCAGGAACAACGATACGGGTCTATTTGCAAAGTTAACACCAATAATAATTGTCTGTTTCGACACTTAACGGTTTATTCGGCTTGTGTAACTGCACGCATGCCTCCCGACTATTGTAAACGACAAGCCAGCACGTTCAAGGAACACCTACTTAGGAAAAATACAATAGGGTCGATCTAAAATGTGTGTACTATTATACCAGAATACTGGAATTAGACTGTGAAAAGTCTAATGCCTGGTGGATAGCAGACGCCATGAGGCGAAAATTGGAGGCTCGTCGACTGCTTCAGCGTTTTTTCTGGATCGTAATCGTTATAGTCTCCTAATTTCTAAAGCGCTACTCTTAAGCTGAGCATAGGGCACCAGCTTATTCACGAGCGTTGAAATGAGATTGTTTCGTTTCGACTCACCATGGCAATTGCTGTATAAGGAGAATAGGTCTACTATAGGTTTGTTCTGGCATTCTATCATTCTAGAACTAATTAGATTTGATTGGATTAGGTAGCATTCACCTGCTGATATCAATCCACTTCGCATTGTGTACGCACTGAGGCATGTGAAGATACATGCGTATATACATGTATGAACGTATACATGATATGGAATACATATATGTACATACACATTTACATAATACATATAATTAATTATAAATTATTAATTAGTAACAATTATCGCGTCGGTGTCTAATGCACAAGGCATCAATGGATGGCACACCAAAACCAAGTTGTAATTAGGTCAATATCGTTCTTTAACTAAGACAGACAGCCACCCTATGGGTGATAAGAAACTTGGTTAAGCATAAGCGATATATACTAATATGCATGCATGTATGTATGTATGTATGTAAGTATGTATGTGTCTATGTATGTATGTATGTATGCATGTATACATGTATATACATGTATGTATGTATGTATGTATGTATGTATGTATGTATGTATGTATGTATGTATGTATGCATACATGTATGTATGCATATATGTACTATGTATGTTATCTACTATGTATGTATATATGTATATTATTTGTGTATTTTTTAGCTATGACCCTATGTGCTTACATATAGATTAAATTAATAGTGCACGTGAACTACATACATATGATATATATATATATAATATATACACAGACGTAATCGAGATGTATGTAATATGTATATGATACTACGTCTGTAAGTTGTAAGTTTATAATTATGAATGCTCGTATGATCGTATTTTGAAGTGCATTTGCGTATTGAAGAGCAGGTGGTCATTGATCTTTTTCTAAGTATACAACTGTGCCTTCGAGTATATCCTATGTACCTGCATTGGTCTCAGCAGAGGGGGAGGTCGTTGTCGTTCGAAGCCCCCTCCCCTGCACTTCGTCTTCGCTGCAGGCGTCTGTAAGATGTCACAGACGAAATCCCAATCCACTCTTATCGTCAGTGTCTTAATCGTACGTTGCAGATTATGCTTACAAGCTGAGACAGACCAGTACCAGTCACTCTTCTCACAGCAACAACACAACACACGCACACACACACACGCACACACTCGCACACGCACACACACACACCTAAACACAAACACACGCACACACAACAAAACATAGACACACACACACGCACATACACACGCACATACACTAAAACACACGAACACAGACACAGAAGCGCACTAACACACACACTAACATAGACACACACGCACACGCACCTAAACACAAACACACACACACACACACACACACACCTAAACACAAACACACACACCAACATAGACACACACGCACGCACACACACAAACACACACACACACACACACTAACACAGACACAGAAGCTCACTAACACACAAACACACACAGAGTAAAACACACCATCACACACGAACACAACGAACGCTCATACATGTAACCCAGATAAAAGTGCAACCATCTGAAAGTAAGTCATGCTGGCACACACCAGACACTACTGTTGAGCGTCAGAATTTACCACACATTGCGTAGTAATGGGAGTAAGAGGGCGACCCATAGTTAGGTCATATTTTATAGCTCACTCCCGCTGGCTGAAAAAAAGATCAGGTTTCTGACTCCGTGCCACGCTGTCTGGGCTTCACTGCTAGACAAAAATGCGTCCAAGGCCACGATATAGGCCAGCTGTACAGATCCATGTGGAGAGAATTTGTGCCTTACCTGTTCGTATTGCAATAATTACAAAGTGAGATGACAGGAGAGTTGAACAACGGAATCTCTTTGCCTAAGTCGAGACTATTAACAGCGGAGTTGTAAATTACTCATCACCAACTGCTTAACGTCCTAAGTGGCCTAGACGCGTACACGCTTAAAATAATTAATTTGGCATTAATGGGCCATTAGGACTGAAGTCATTTGTTAATTAAGATCTTGTGGACTTCTATAGGACGTAGGCCTATAGCGCGCTGATCTTTGCATTGTTGCCTAGATTGCTATGGGTTTATGTAGGCCCAAAGGCCTACACCGTTTATCTATGTATCTATATAGGCCTATACTTTTACTGTATTGCGGTTGTCAGTTTATATAGCGACTTTTGTACAGCACGCTCTCAGGAGCACGTAAAGGCCTATATGTAGCGATCAACACTCGCCTATCCTAATCCAGAAGCTTCTATCTGTCTGGAACTGATGTGAGTTTAAAGACAACAGCATTCTTCTACCACAATCCCTTGGACAGAGCGAGTCGAGTCAGAAGTCGAGGACCAAAAAGACCGCAAAACTAGACCATGCAGTATAATGAATTCAGAACGTTTTGCCTCAGTTTCGCTTCAATCTATGTAATAAAACACCTGGACGCGTAGGTGCGTGACTTAGCCGTCTTAGCGCCACATACAGGTTAAAATGCCAGAGATCTTAACATCGAATATGTGAATGTATTTGAACATGCATCGCCTGGAACTACGGAATTCTGATCCGCCACGGTGGCCGATTGGCTAGAGCGCTGGCTCTGTCACCCGAAAAGTACGTGTCTTCTCGGTTGTTTCCGTGTCTTCTCGGCTGTTTTCGTGTCTTCTCGGCTGTTTCCGTGTCTTCTCTGGTGTTTCCGTGTCTTCCCGGCTGTTTCCATGTCTTCTCGGCTGCTTCCGTGTCTTATCGAAGTTCTCGGCATGTGCCCGTGACTTCTCGGTTGTTCCGGTGTCTTCTCGGATTCCTATCTTGAATTTCGACTGGACTCACCCTCAGGGTTGTAGTCAAGGGCAACCCGGGTATACGTCGTTTACCCACCTCTAGAGACCTCACAAAAATATGTGTACTCACCTCTCATTTACATGTATTTCGGAAACCTAACCGGTACCATGCAGTCACCTCTACTTTTACCACTACAGCCCTGCTGATCCTGGAATTGGGCTTGCACAACGATTTTGCTCAGTAGCGACCATCAACCGATGCTTTGAGTATCATGAAAGAGGCGCTGTAGAAGTTCTTCAATTAAAATCGACCTGTCTTATATTTTGTTGCCTTGAGCATGTCTTGTAGTATAACCGAACGTCAATGCAAATTCGGAATTATTTCTACGGTCAAACAAGTGGCGTGACCAGTGATGGGCAATAGTTAACTAAAAAGTTGCTAACTTTTAGTTTAACTAATTTTTTTTAGTTAAGGATGAAGTTTAACTAAAAAAAATTAGTTTAGTTAAAACCACAGTTTAACTAAAATTGTTTAGTTGCTAACTAAAAAGTTTAACTTGAAAATCAGCAATACGCAACTATTTTCCGCAATGAACATTGAACACTGTCAACAACTCAACGTGAAACTTATTGATTAACACTGCATGGTTTTAGCATTAACAGCCTGTTTTCAAATTCATACAGTAGTTACAGTATGCCTGTAACTGTATGCTAGAACAGTACACATTGCATAGTTTGAAGGTGAAATTGTCATTGACGCTCTGCATTATTACAGTTCACTTAACCTCTGTTATTGTGAAAATGTTTGTCGTAAAAAGTTGGAAAAAGTTGGAAAAAGTTTAACTACTTTTTTTAGTTTAGTTAATTAATTTCCAAAATTAGTTGCCAACTTTAGTTAAACTCTATTTTTTTAGTTGGAAAATAGTTTTAGTTTAACTACAAAAAATAGTTTAGTGCCCATCATTGGGTGTTACCATCAAATGCTTTTCAAAAATAGCTTTGTCCGATCAGGCCCAGACTGTAGTCACCGAAAGCAAACCTTCTGGGCCTGAACTAACTGAAGCGACTCTGAAATGCTGCTGTCGAGTGAGTTCAGCTCAAGTGTTCAGAAGTCAGCATAAATCCATCACCGCTGTCAAGACATCAGAAGAAGAATTAGGAAGAAGTCTCGCCTCTATCAACAGCCACGTCCCCGTTGAACCAATCGCCCATAGAGCGCATCTATTCCCGATGCTGGGCCTCCTCCTTGAGTCTGCTGTATCTAGAGGTGCAAAACACCAAGTTTCTTGCAGATGAAAAGTTGTTTTTTGGTATTTTTGGCATCAGTTGGTTTTATGGGTTTTGGGTTTTTTGTTTTAAGATATTCGGATTTCGGATCATGAAAATCATTTTAAAAATGGCACGAACAAGAGTTCCAACTCATTTTAATTTAGTTCCGATTTCCGAAATTAAAAATCATTAAATCATTGTTATTAAAATAACTTCTACGAGAATAAGAAATGTATTAAAAAAGAAAAGAAAAACAAATTTTATGGTTTCTGATTTTTTGAGTTCTTTGAAGAAACAAAAAAACCCAAAACCAACTCTTTTCACCTCTGACTGTATCCGTCCTCCATCCTCCGGTCCAGCATCATCTGTCTTGATCTTCCTCTTGTCCTATTACACGTTTTGGCAGCCATGCAAGGCGCCGCCCTATAGGGGTAGTTACGAGTATCGAACCGCGATCTGATGCTCTCCTGGCCATCAGTGTTACCATTATTCTATTCCCCTCCCCGTAATGCTGCAATAGGAAGCCAAGACAGGACAATGACCGGCCGTCCAAGCTGCTCTCAGTAGGCAGGCGCATTACCGTGCCGAGCTGGCCACGTGTCGGATGAACGTCGAAATAAATTCATAACGCGCTATGCTCCAGGACTGTCTGCCTATAATCTTATTATGACATGTTTCGTGCATATGTAGACAATCTGGACAACCCAACAAACATATAAGTGCTTAGAACCCTAAAGCTTAAACGTTGGATCTACGCACCTTTGAAGCCTGCAATAAAAACTGCTCGACGCTGTTTGTTTTACAACCGGGCAAATGTCACGATAACTTTCTAACCGTGGTTTTGAAGAACTCGTAAATCACATTACCAATCAAAGCACGAACCATAAATATATGTCGACGCTCGAAGATGCGCTGTTCAAGTCGGTGGCAAAGTTCTCGAGTGAATAAAAATTCGGACTACAGACCTAACTAACCCAGTTGAAACATCTAGATACGTAGGCTATTTATGTTTGCGTGTGATTCAAAGTTGGAGGTAAGTCTAGTTTTAGTTATTTCGAAAAAGCAGTGCTAATAATTAAGTTATGCTTTGTTCAATAACATGTATAGGCCTACGCTTTTCAAACTAATACTTGTATCTATGCATGTGTGTGCCGATATGTATTTACGTATGTGCCAGTATGGAGACTATACAATATATCGCCGGTATGTAGGGGCCTATGTATGTATGTGCCAGTATGTATGTATGTAAGTCCAGGTATGTACGTATGTATGTCCCGGTATTTATGTATGCATGTCCAGGCAGGGGCGGATCCAGGGGGGGGCCAATCCGGCCATGGCCCCCCATTTGATATTTACACATGCGTTTTTTGATGTTTACACAGGACGTCACAGGAAGTGCCCCCCGTAAAAAAGGTCATCACTTTTCTCGGAGATGTATGTATTATTTTTTGGCCCCTGTGACAAACCTTCTGGATCCGCCCCTGTGTCCAGGTATGTACACGTGTATGTATGTCCCGGTATATATGCATTAGCGGGATATGACGACAAAGCTCTTATAAAAGCATGTAGTAATTATGGATGGTAAGTACAGAAGCGTTGTATCGGTCTGCATGTATGTATGTAGAAGAAGAAGAAGATGATGATGAAGAAGAAGAAGAAGAAGATGATGATGATGATGATGATGATGATGATGATGATGATGATGATGATGATGATGATGATGAAGAAGAAGAAGAAGAAGAAGAAGAAGATGATGATGATGATGATGATGAAGAAGAAGAAGAAGAAGAAGAAGAAGAAGAAGAAGAAGAAGAAGAAGAAGAAGAAGAAGAAGAAGAAGAAGAAGAAGAAGAAGAAGAAGAAGAAGTGGGAGGATAGGAATATGGAAAAGAAGCAGAAGAAGCAATAGATCCGTTCCTTAGAATAACCCTCCGAAGCATCAATGAGAATAAGCGTTGGTGACTTCATTTTACTTAACCTCGGCATATGATAGCGCTTGGAAAGCCCTTACCCCCTCCGTCTGATCTTCCCACTAACAGTGTACATGTACATCCAGTGTGTTCGCTACATATCTGAAATCTGATTTATGACGATTTACGGGCAAGGTGTTGATCGTGTGTAAATATTAACGGTCAACTTAGCAAGTTTGACGTGTACAATTAAGATTCAAGTCATGTCGTTCTTACCACAGTTATTGTCATCCATCCATCTCGATCATCTTCACTATAGTTATCGATACCAAAGTCATCGTCGTAGTCATCTAGACCACAGTCATTGTCATCACTGTCATCTATTGTATCGTCATCGTCATCATTATCATTTATAGTCATCGTCATCATTATCATCTTCACTATAGTCATCGTCATCATTATCTTCATCATTGTCGTCATCTTCACTATAGTCGTCGTCATCATTATCTTCATCATAGTCGTCATCTTCACTATAGTCATCGTCATCTTCACTATAGTCTGGATGAACTAAGGGTCACCTCGAGACATCGCCATGTACCGACTACTAAATATGATCTTATAAACTTAAACGATTAAACGGGTGTGTAGGTTTAGATCTCTGACAAAGTAATCACTTTCAATCAGTTCAATCACTTCAGTCAGTTCAATCACTTCGTGTTACGGATCAGAAGCAAAATGACCCGAGGAGGAGCGTTCACAGACACGTAACAAAATGAATGGCAGAACCTGTCGTTCTTAGCTATAAATCCAACATATATCTTATGCTAATGGTATATGCCTCCGAGAGGTACTTCTCCTCTCTCCCTCCATCTCTGTGTGTTTGTCCGTCTGTTTGTTTTTCTTTCCGTGCGTCTGACTGTGCCTACGTGTCAGTCTGTGTACCTGTCTGTTTATCTGTCTGTGTCTGTCTGTGTATCTGTCTGTGTATGTCTGTGTATCTGTCTGTGTATCTGTCTGTGTATCTGTTTGTCTGTCTGTCTGTCTGCCTGCCTGTCTGTCTGTCTGCCTGTCTGTCTGACTGTCTGTCTGTCTGTCTGTATGTCTGTCTGTCTGTCTGTCTGTCTGTCTGTCTGTCTGTCTGTCTGCATGTCTGTGCACACGAAGTAGTCGTAGCCGCATTCATGATGTACCTACAGTAGGGTGGTGCGAACGTAATGGTAAAAAATTTTTTTTATGAATTATTAATTGTAATAGCGTGAAAAAGCTGTGTCTGTAAGAGGTGAATACATGGCTAAATTTGTTAGTTGCTAGTGCCATGTCTTGAACTGCCCCAACGACTTTGAAATTGAGCAGTAACAGATGCTTGCAAAATACTAATAAGCGATTACTTACCATAACGATTGATACACGTTATGCAAGTTATTACCAATATATCTGTCACTAATAACTAAAGAATCCTTCACAAAATTACACATTTGGTCACTGAACATGTCTGAATAAAAATTTTAAGAAGTTGAAGATCATTGTAATGGAGTAATATGGACAGTTTGGACAGTGGACACTGGGCACACAAACGCTGTCCAACAGTCAAAGTAATTAAAAACGTGAACAAGCTTGAAACAGAGACATAAATGTCGATTAAATTATCCAAAACTCACAGATTACAATTGTCGCACATTATGGAAGACATATAAATCTCTTTTGTTATCAAAAGAAGCCACATGTTGCCAGTACATTGTTCTGTGTCTCAATTATCCGGTTCGAGCAATTTCCAGGCAAACCGCTTGACATGCTTCGGTTACTAGTTTCACTCCTCTCTTACAGCTTGTGTATGACATGGCACCCAGTATAGGGTTTGGTGGCACAAACTATTCTGCCAGATCAACTGGAATCTTTGATAACAGCGGTGGGGCGGTAACGGTCAAATCCATACTCGACGTAACTTTCGGCGTTGAAGTTCAAAGTCGGTATGACAAACTTTCTGATACCCCTCGGTTGCTGTTGTCGACCTTTAAAAAGTCGACGCAACCCCAGTTCCTTTATATGTTCTTGTTCATCTGTTATCATTGCTAATAAGATACCCTCTGGGTGTGCAAAGATACCATCAAAGTACAAGGTTTCTATTGAATCCCTTGTTTCACCTGCTTGCATTGACGTACGCTTTCTACCAATTTTTCTTTCTCGGCGAACCTTGTAGCAATCGATTACATGGGTTGATTCGGTGTGTGAAACAATAACAAAATCTTCTAGTACAGCATTGGCAATTACCGCACCTGATCTGTCCGATATTATATATTGGTGACAGATTTTTGACAACCTTGGTAAATTTTTTCTCGTTTGCTAAGTTTTATTCACTTCTTTGGAGGTACTTGGTTTTCTGACGCATTCATGTCTTCTTGCTAAGCTTTGACTGTCTTCTTCTTCTTTCCCTTCAGGGAATTACTGTGCTGGATCAATTTCTCTTTCCGGAGCGAAATTTTGATCATTACTGTCTTCTAATGTTTGTTCATTGCTGAAATCGAAATGTTTGCAACATCTTAGATGCTTTGTCAGCTTTCTGTCATGCACCTTTTTAGTTTAGTTGATGCAACCTTATCTTGACCGCCAATAATCATTACTCTAATCGTCCCCTGATCATGTAGGAACTCATGTTCATTGTTTGGCACCTTTCTGGCGTTGGGACACTTACCCCCAAATGGTACATTTGCAAGCTTCGATGTCAACAACTTTTCCCCTACATAAATGTTAAGAGTTTTGCAATTTTTACGATATATACTACTACTTATTCGACCTCTATAGGTCGGCGATCGAAATTCATCGTGGAATGTTCTTATCATCTTCAAAACTCTTGTATGTTAAACTGCCACGATGGAAGCTTTTCTCCATATAGCTTCGATGTGTCTTGCTACGATTCCTGCTATTTGAGTGACAATAGATTCTTTGGTTCCTTCCGGGTTGACTCTGTTGAGGTTGTGTTTAACATAATTATAGTGCCTCGTAACGTCTTTATAAGTTGGCAAGACATTTTTCGGTAACTCGCACGAATATCCAAAATCAGTACATTTTTTCAGCGGTTCTTGTTTTTATTTTGGATAACGACTTAGTAACTGATTAAGTTTTGCACCACACCTTCATCGCCTCAGCCGCGACTGCCTTTATCAGCTCCGTCAGCTCCGTACTGTCGCTCGCTCTCTCTCAGCAACAACAGCAACTACACTTGTTCACGCTTTCGTCACATCTCGTCTTGACTATTGCCTATCTCTTTACTCTGGCCTCCCTTCTGCACGCCTAGACTGCCTTGACCGCATCCTGCGCTCTGCTGCACGCCTTATTGGCCAAATGCCATATTTTGGCCATGTATCAAATTATATGCTGGAGGTCCTGCATTGGCTCCCTGTACGGCAGCGCATTGAATACAGGATCGCCTCCTTTGGTTGGCGATGTCAACTGGGTCTCGCACCAAAATACCTGATGGATCTCTTCCGGCCTGTGTCTGCTTCTCGGACTGCTCGAGTCCTCCGCTCCGCGGGGAGGGGGATGCTATCCGTCCCGTTCGCCCGTACTGCTATCATGCAGACCCGCGCTTTCTCGGTGGTTGGCCCGACCATATGGAATGGCCTTCCCTCTGAGCTGCGCCTACATCCTAGGTCTTCCTCTGGTACCTTCTATGACCACCTGAAAACTGCTCTTTTTCGCCGTGCTGGAGTCGGGAGCGCCTCTGAGTAGTTCCCTTGAAGTGGCGCTATATAAATTTACGAATGAATGAATGAATGATCGAAAAGACCTGTTTTAAAAAATTTGCGATTACCGGATTTCTACAAACTTTTGTACATGACATTGATTATTATTATACAATTAACATGGTGCCCTAAATATGACACATGATGTGGTGGGCAGGGGTGTAACTTTGGTCTAAAAAATGGGGGGATACCAATTTCTTACATACACGAAGCAAGGCAAAGACTGCGATTTCTTGGATGGCTCAATAATAAAATATTACTTGGCTTTGTTTAAAAAGTGGGGGTGTGGTATCCCATTCCAAAAATTGGGGGTACGGGTACCCATCGTACCCCGCCCCAACAAATTACGCCTATGGTGGTAGGCCCACTACCGGTTCGCTTAATATTGAGGATTGAAGGATGAAGGACATTGAAGGACGAAGGTTCGCCTTAATCTGAATTGGCTCTAATGCACTAGCAACAGGGGTATAGTATCGAACTTCGACGACGCAGTTGGGGCACCTCAGAACTTCAAAATAATTCAACCAAATTTTGCACAGTCATTTACTTTCACCAAATGCAACTTTTAAACACTATTACGTTTGGAAATTCGCATTTTAGTTTTTTCGCACCACCCTAACCTACAGTCCTACACCTTCCAATCTTGGGCCTTTCTCTCTGCAAGCAGTGTTAACTTCAAATCCATTTCTACTATTCTACTATTGTGTTCTCCACTATGCTTGACGCCGCATTAAAGTCGGGCTAGTCACACGACATTACATTACCTTGGTTCAGCGTTTCCCAAAGTGTGTTCAGCAGAACCCTAGGGTTCCGTGAAAGGAAGAACAGGGTTGCGTGAGAAAATTTGGTAAAAGTGTTGTTTGTATGTGTTATTACATTATAAATTAGACTCCGAGGTGAAGACAAGGGTGGGAAAAATTCATTAAAATAAGTTCTAGTTATAAGTTTATTGTGTTAAAACAGTATATATACCCCGATAAAACAGAATTCAGTTATAAATTCATAACTGTGTAATTAATTAAACCTATATTGGTTTGCTTCGCATGCGTTGCGCGTATACAAGAATAAGCTTTCTTTCGGTCGAAGTTCCGTCAGCAAATTTTAAGATCAAAGGGGTTCCCTATAGCCGAAAGAGATTGGGAAGCACTGCCTTAGTTCGTTCTAACCAATCTTCATTCTTCATTCTGCACAGAGCACAGCGCAGTATATATACGAGCGAATTCTTACCGCCATGATAAACAAGCAAAGCACACTTGCCTAGGAATCCAGATTTTTGTATGCAGCGCCAGCCAGACTCGGGGCGCCGATGCCGTGCAAATTCTATGCCATGGGAAAGCTGTAATCTTCCGCCCATCATCCCAGAATCGGTTTCCTGGTAAGACCAGGCCTTCTGGGCTTCCCACGCTGTCAACAGCCGAAGACTATATATCTTGCTTTGATGGCCGTTTTGTGTTGTCTGGAGCGACGTTAGCTTACGCCAGCTAGTGCTATACAACTGTGCGATTGTATGCGTGCATGGGCCACTCTGGATTTTCACAGTCTGCTGTAATTTAACGTCATCTATAGCCTAGCAGCATGAAAGCTTCTACTCGATTCGAAAGCACTAATTAGGCTTTCCCAACAACATTGCGGCTTATCACCAAACCGCATACTTAATCTACCAAACTGCTAACATGAATCACAACAAAACCAACAGGACATGCCTTACGGCTAGAACCACCACCAGGATTGAACCGTTCACAAGGGTAACGTCAAGAAGGTTACCATTGACCTCCCGGACTATGGCCTGGCGCCGGAACGGACACGGTGGACATGGCTATTGCGGACTTGATTTGATATAGCGCCGGTGAATAAGCTGGTCTCCCTGACGTGGCTTTTGTGTGGCGCTGAGAAATTTCGAAGATTTACATCACATTACATTTCCATCACATTTCCATCACAATTACATCACATTTACTTAACGTCACCTACAGCAACAGGAAAACTTCTACCCGATTCGAAAGCACTAATTAGGCTTTCCCAACAACATTGCGGCTTATCACCAAACCGCCTACTTAATCTACCAAACTGCTAACATGAATTACCGTACCACAAAACCAACAGGACATGCCTCACGGCTAGAACCACCATCACGATTGAACCGTTCACCAGGGTAACGTCAAGATGGTTACCATTGACCTCCCGGACTATGGCCTGGCGCCGGAACGGACACGGTGGACATGGCTATTGCGGACTTGGTTTGATATAGCGCCGGTGAATAAGCTGGTCTCCCTGACGTGGCTTTTGTGTGGCGGTGAGAAATTTCGAAGATTTACATTTACATCACATTTACATCACATTTACATCATATTTACATCACAATTACATCACATTTACATCACATTAACATCACATTTACATTACATTTACATTACACTTACATTACCCCGCTACAAACACCAACCCGAGACGACCTAACTACATGTACCACCAACATGGTTTGCCCTACTGCTAAATCACTTACCCCAAGACCGGGACACCCTATAGGCCACCACGAACAACAACAACAACACGGTTTACGCCACTACCCACACAGACATGGCTTTAATTAGTCAGCAGGCTTTAATTAATTAACGAACATCATCAACACAACCTACCACCCCACAAACAATGGCAGATTTACAATTAGAATAAACAAGGCCATGGTCTAGGGCAGCAGGTTACTGAGTTCGGCAAAAGTTAATAATTAAAACAAGAATTAAAATTAGCAAATTAAAAATTGAATCCAACATTAAATTTAAAATGGTGAGAGAAAAGGCAATAAATAAAGTGTAATAATATTAGTAACAGTTGAAACTTTGGAACTTAGATGTCTAGGGACGGCAAAAAAGTCTCTGTTTGTCTGTTTGTTTGTCTGTCTGTCTGTCTATTAGTCTGTCTGTCTGTTAGTCTATCTGTTTGTCTCTTTGTCTGTGTGTGTGCCTGTGTGTGGCTGTTTGTCTGTAAGTATGTGAGTCTATCTGTCTTTCTGTGAGTCTATCTGTCTGTATGTTAGTCTGTCTGTCTCTCTGTGTGTTAATCTGTCTGTCTGTTTGTCTGTTTGTCTGTCTGTCTGTTTGTCTCTCTGTTAGTCTGTCTGTCTGTCTGTCTGTCTGAGAGTCTGTCTGTCTGTCAGTCTTTAGTCTGTCTGTATGTCTGTCTGTCTGTATTTCTGTTAGTCTGTCTGTCTATGAATCAGGTCTTGGTCTCGAGTGCACTCGAGTTCGTTTTTAAAAGTCTTGATCTTGGTCTTGGTCTTGGTCTTGAGACCAAAAGTCTTGGTCTTGGTCTTGAGGTTCAAAGTCTTGGTCTTGAGGTTCAAAGTCTTGGTCTTGGTCTTGGTTTGAGGTTCAAAGTCTTGGTCTTGGTCTTGGTCTTGAGGTTCAAAGCCTTGGTCTTGGTCTTGGTCTCGAGGTTCAAAGTCTTGGTCTTGGTCTTGGTCTTGGTCTTGGTCTTGAGGTTCAAAGCCTTGGTCTTGGTCTTGAGGTTCAAAGCCTTGGTCTTGGTCTTGGTCTTGAGGTTCAAAGCCTTGGTCTTGGTCTTGGTCTCCAGGTTCAAAGTCTTGGTCTTGGTCTTGGTCTTGATGTTTGAGGTCTGGACAACAAGACTGGATCATTGTATAGTGGCGCTTAATAAAAAATAATAATAAAACAACCCCCCTCCAGGTGCTAAGGACTCATCACTCGATCAACCCAAACCCGCGGACACCCTATCAAGTCCGAACTTAACCCGTGCATTAATCCCCCATAGAGCAGAGCTTTGTACGTACTTAGATAAAGCCGGCGACTCAATCACTACACAGCGTGCCGAGTGCAGTGATAGGAACACGAGACCCACCGCCCACACAGACACAGTCCCCATTACAACGCACACGGCCGCCCGTCCCTCCAACACACGCGAAACACTGGATATTTATACGGACCGTGTGTCTGTATGCTTTGTCTATATATATATATATATATATATATATATATATATATATATATATATATATATATATATATATATATATATATATATATATATATATATATATATATATATATATATATATATATATATGTATGTGTATATATATATATATACAGTATTTATGTATTATGTATGTATATATATATATATATCTGTATGTGCTCATTCGTTGTTGTGTATGGACGTCGGCTTATTCGTGTAGACGGGCGAGATAAGAGTAATTGGCGTTTGCATTGGATCGAATGACAATCGCTTTTGCCGATTCGATTGGCACGCGCTACCCATGCCTGCTGCCTGCAAACCTCTGCTGGAGGTATCGCCGACCTGAGTAGACACTGAGGCAGGCAGGTAGACAGACACACAGACAGACAGACAGACAGACAGACTCGCACACACATATACACAGATAGACACAGACAGACAGACTGAAAGACATACATACAGGAAGATAGATAGGCAGGCAGACACACACACACAGACACACAGATATACAGATAGACACACTGACAGACATACTGACAGACAGACAGTGCAGGAAAACAGGCAGGCAAACAAACAGAGAGCCAGACAGAGGTACACAAACAAACAAAGACACACAAAGACATAATTATATCTGTCGGACGCACACACACACACGCACGCACACGCACACACACGCACACACACACACAAACACTAAAAGAGACATAGTTACTCAGGGACACATACAAAGGTACAGATGCGCACAGATAAAGGCCCAGAAAAGGACAGAGATAGAGACGTACAAACAGATAAAGAGTCAATCAGACAAAGACTGCAAGAGACAGTGATACAGTCAGAAATATAGGGCAGAGATAGAAACAGATACACTCACACAAACATCCAACCAGACACACAGAAGCACACTCCAACAGTCAGACAGACACGAATTAGCATATATAGCCGTACAAGACCTCGGCCTCCAATGCAATAACCCAATTACTGTCCGTCCGTCTACACACGTGCCTCTATCACTGCCTGCCCGTGCGTCTCTCCTCCTCCATACCCCTGCCTGTCCGTCCGTCCGACCGCTCGCCTGCCTCGAAGGCCGGCCGACCGACCGCCGGGTCAACGCTGTACGATTGGTCCAGCTATTCATTCAGACGCATGTTTCGTCGGCGTTAAAATCGTCGACTCTTTCATTGGAGTCGTGTGTCGCCCGTGGCCGCGGCTTTCAGTGCAACGCACGACGGAAGACGACGCCGCCGTCAGAGCCTCCTTCTCCTCATTCGTCCTCAAGCGATGACAGCTGGGCTTCGCTAGGCATCTCTGGACAACCCCTTTGACTCGACGCAGCGCTCGTCAATAAGCTGGAGCCCTGCGGTTAGCTTTACAGTAGCGCTGTAGAAGTTTGCGATTACGACTACGATCTTGCTGCCAGGCTAACGTTGTGGATTTTATTGGCACTGTGTTGTCGAAAACAGTGTGTGTCTGTCTGTACCGTTAGGTCTCTCTCTTCCCCTGCCCGTGTGCAGGACCTACTGGCGGAGGTACGGCAGGTGCGCTGACAAGAGCGGTGCGAGAAGGGCTTCGAAAGTACTTTTAGCAGTTTGTTTTTAAGTACGACAAGAATACCATCGCAAGGTAAGATGTTTGCAATATCTTCTTCGTGTTAATAAAGTAATGCAAAAAGATACTTATTACAGAGGGATTTAAGGACGCAACTGAAGCGCTAACATAGTTATATAGTAAATATAAACTTAGTGCAGGCCACGTTTTCCATATTGAAACTTAGAGAAGGCGCTCATTTCCTGTCTGAGCCGGCAGTTGACTGATCCCAAGGTCTTGGACACGGGGTCAGTGCATGGCAGGACTTGAGTTTGTATAGGCCCTACCTCCCAGCTGACACCGTTACCAAATAATACTGTTTGTAAATGTAATGTAAATCTTCAAACTTTCTCAGCGCCACACGACATAGTGATATTTGGACCGATGTCCATCCGTCCGTAGAACATCAAGCCCCTTGGCGTTAACTCAGCCCTCCATTGTTCAGTGAACACCATCGCAAGTTATGATGATAAAGACGTGTTCTGGCGCT
>OY744611.1:41651484-41686484 GCA_963556255.1 Allolobophora icterica
CTCGATGGAGCTTTCTCTGTCGTTTTCTCGTCTGTCTGTCTGTCTGTCTGTCTCACTTCGTCCTTTGTCTCTCTGCCTTTGTCTTCTTGTCTAAACCCCTCGTTGCCGCCCTCGCCTCTATGCATCCATGTCTGACTCCCTGCCTTCTTCCCTGCCTCCATGCCTTTCGCCCTACCTATTTCACTGTCTTCCCTTTACCTCTCTTCTCCTTCCTCCATCAAGCTCTCTCTTTTTTCTATTTCTTTTTTTCTTTTCTCTTCTTCTCTCATTTTCACTCTCTCTCTCTCTCCCTTTAACGTGGCTCCTTTTTAAGCTCATTAAACAGTACATCTGGTTTCTCACAAGCTGTCACTGCTACATTTTTTCAAACGAACATGACACTACGCACCTGCTCATTGCTGCAGCTTTATATCATTGTCCCACTTCGCAGTTCACTGGCTTTTCGGATATCGACCTCTTGTGGACGCAGACCTCTTTGTAACCCTCTCGAGATTTGACACGAAGCAGCGCTCGTGGCGAAAAAGCTGTTGCTCAGCGCTTAGCTTCGAGTATATTACGAGATTATAATTACGATCACTTTGATTCTGATTTCGTTTGAAGCGGCCATCAATCGATGAACAGCAATATAATAATATATGTATTTGTGCATGCATGTATGTATGTATGATGACAAATAGCACAGCGCCATTTAAGAACACGTAGAACTCCCGTAACATCTCCCCTCGCTGGCGCTCCAAAGCTTCGTCGGGAACTCGGTGTAAATTCTAGTCGGTCCTTGTTATAGACGTCGAGGAGCAGTTTATAGCCAATTAGTGTCTGCTCTTATCAGCCAATAGAGACGGGAGCTTCAGGGTGGCTTGCAGATGCACGTGGGATGTAGTTTACAACCACTTCAGCTAATCCGTCCACCCCATTAAACGTCTGGGTCTCGATGCTCTTTCTCGCTCAGCTGCTGACGTGAAACGGCCGTGTTTATAGGATTTCACGGAAGAGGGCGCTACATAAATCTTAGAGAAGGCACCGAATGGCCGGTTTAGAACAGACAGTAGATTAGAGAAGAAACGGTTGTGGCAATTATACGACTTAGTCCGATTGTCATTTATCAACTTGCCACATGCTAGTAAGGACGATCTGTTGGCTGGTCCTCCTGTCTGATATTGTCCGTCCAGGGTTAAGTCCATTTATACCAGGTTGCCCGGGCGTTGCCTTGGACTGCCTTGGACTGAGGACGAAGAAGAAGACGAAGAAGAAGACGAAGAAGAAGACGAAGAAGAAGACGAAGAAGAAGAAGAACAACAACAACAACAAGAACAAGAACAAGAACAAGAAGAACGAGAAGAACGAGAAGAACGAGAAGAACGAGAAGAAGGAGAAGGAGAAGGAGAAGAAGGAGAAGAAGAAGAAGAAGAAGAAGAAGAAGAAGAAGAAGAAGAAGAAGAAGAAGAAGAAGAAGAAGAAGAAGAAGAAGAAGAAGAAGAAGAAGAAGAAGAAGAAGAGCAGTTCCATAAGCTAGCCCTGTTGCAGCAATGGGTATGAAGTGTTAGCGACTTCAGTTTCTTGGCCTCGGCATGTGAGGGCGGGTGGCCAGTCCTCTCCCTCGCCGTCTCATCTCCCCACCGACAGTGTACGGCCAGTGTACTCATTATAGCTGAGTTGGCTATGGGGTGCAGATGTAACAGAAATCTCGAACCAAATTTCTGCCCTGGCGGGGATTTGAATCCTTACCTTAAGATGATTACCTTGCTTTACCGACAGCCTATTAACCCTGCCTTACTGCAGCTTGGTTTACTGTACCACGGCTTTTTTACCATATGTGAGTTCTTTTTTTTTATCTCGTCACGTCCAGAATTCCAAACTTTGAGCTCATTGTCGGCTGGTGAAAAAAAGAATATGGTCTTCATCTGGTTAACTTAGATGTCAATAATGCGCGTCAGTTGACCCAATTAGTTTGATTGACAGGTGTCACTTTGCGCAAGTCTACTAAACGTCTCTCTCTCTCTCTCTCTCTCTCTCTCTCTCTCTCTCTCTCTCTCTCTCTCTCTCTCTCTCTCTCTCTCTCTCTCTCTCTCTCTCTCTCTCTCTCTCTCTCTCTCTCTCTGCTGCACAAAAGTTTCAAAACAAAGGCTTCCTCAGCTTGCATAGACTGCCTGACAAATAGATGGCTTTGTTTTTGTTTTTTGTGTGCACTTGAAACATAACTTATCTAACTAACTTAGACAGATTTCACAACAACATTTATCCTCGCGAGTTTTACAAACCGAATCCCATGGGTCGATCATAGATCAGTGTAATGTGTATCTTTGACAACCTCTCTGACTTGACGCAGCGCTAGCGAATAAGCTGGTGCCCTGCGCTTATAACTTTCAAGTAACGCTTTATGATTTTAAGATTATAACGACCATATTTACGATGAATGACAAATGAGACGAGCTGGAAATGATGTGTAATATTCGCTGTAGTGTTGGCCAATGTAGATTTACATTTGACAAGACAATTTTGTCTGGCTTACAATCGTGGGCGTCCGGATGGGGGTGATGGGAGTATTTGCCCCCAGATTTTTCTAATATTGTTACAACAGTTCAAACACTATTTTCGATGCAAAAAACCACTTAATTATATATTTAGGTAAGTCCTTGATCATTATTTATTTTTAGAGTTGTCAGGTTTTCTGTTTTCACGAATAGCTAGCTATTCTCTGCAAAAACGTCACTTTGCTCCCCCTACAAAATTTTGCCCCTCCCCAAAAAATTCCTGCGGACGCCCATGCCTACCGTTTTTATATATTCGAACTATAATTCCAAACATTGCTAATAATACTTACTGTTGTTGAATACCATGCAGTAACTGTAACAACAGGTGTATGTGTAAAAATATCATTGACTTGACGACTTAAATGACTGACTGACTAGCTGCATGAGTGAAAGAGTGAATGGATGAGTGAATGAAATATAGGATTGGCCGGTTCCATGACACAATGTCATGAGACAAAATGTCAAAGACAAAATGGCGTAGACAAAATGTCGTAATGACAAAATGTCATGGGGACATTTATGTCGTATGGACATTTTGTCCGTGCCTTTTCGTCCGTGACATTTTTTTTCTGATGACAATTTGTCATCAGGACATTTTGTCCGTGTCTTTTTGTCCGTGACATTTTGTCCGATGACATTTTGTCAGGCAACGGATTGGTTATATAGCCTATATGGACGGACGAATAGCTGAACGGATAGAATTGGGTGGAGTAGATACGTGTGTCAGTGCCTGGGTGTATCAGTAGATGGGTGGGTTGGTGGCTGTATGGGTGTGGGGTAGATGTTTGAGCATGTGGGTGACTGTGTATATGCGTGGGTGGATGTTGTGCTGCCAGGCAATCTGTCAGACAATGTTTCTACCTCTCCATCATCAAATGTTCAATGCTTCAGGTGAGTCTGAAGGTTTGTCGGCTTCTTTGTGACTAATTAACTTGACTGATTGGTGACCAATTATTATTATCATTTACACCCTTCTGAAGGTCACCGTCTGGCTTGTAAAGCGGTTACATAGACCTGAACTGTCACATCCCCCAATGACAGCGTTAAAAACCAGACAACCAGTATGATACACGTGAGCGTGATCAAAGCGAGTGTTGCGTGACGATGCGGAGAAACATCAACAGACGGAACTTTAATGTCTGCTGCTCTATCACTGGTTACATCCTCATCCGTCAGAAAGCGTCCGTGTCCTGCTTGAGGGCAGCTCGGAAAGAGTGAGGGTTCGACTCCACCCACGGGTCTGATTTAAGACTCTGGAATGATCTCCCACCCAGCCACCCATCCACTCATATACTCAGCCACCCACTCGCAGCCACTCGCCCGTGAACCAGACCTGCTCGATCAGCCCCATTCTAGACTTTCGCCTATCACTTGCTGTATCCTGAATTTGCTCCCGGCATTCGTGACCAAAAACGGCGACGAAGCGGTGGTGATGGCAGTAGTGGTAAACTAGCAGCGGTGGTGATGGTGTTGGTGGCAATGGCACTAACAATGGCGGTTGTGATGGGGGGTAATGGTAGCAATATTAGTGGTGGTAGTAGTTGTGGTAATGGTTGTGGTGGCATTGGTAATGGTGTCCATGGCAATAGTGGCAATGACGGTGGTGGTGGTAGTAGTGGCGGCGGCGGTGATGGTGTTGTTGTTGGTGATGGTAGTCGTGCTAGTGGTAATAGTAGCGGTGATAATAGTGTTACTGGTGGGATTTAGTAGTGATGTTCGTAGTGTCGACTGCTGTGACCACATGCTTTTTTATTAACACAAAAAAGAAAATAATTGGAATATTTTTATATAGCGCCTGTACCAATACTAAGTACACGCTCAATATCCCCATACTAAGTACACGCTCAATATCCCCATACTAAGTATCCGTCTAAGGCGAGAATTGACACCGCAACCTACATAATATGCTACATGGCGCGCGCTCAACCACTCGGCCGCCACAGATAATAATAATCCGTCAATAATTCTCGATGCTGGGCCATGGCATCAGCAATGATCGGTCGCTCAGGTGGCAAGCGATGACCTTATGACCCGACCCCGTATAAGGGTCAGAAATTACTCTGTCGATTATCAGCCACGCGCCTGACCTGACGAGCGTGTTGGACACCAATCGTTAAGAGTCGTGTTTACATGTCGCGCTCTGTGCGTGTGCGATACGTTTGACAACTGTTGTTGATTTTTCTCTTTGTGTTAGCCTTGGTTGGTAAAGAGAGACTGCGAGAGTGTCTACGATCTACAAGAGTGTTATGTTATAAGTAGTCTACGATGATATATGTTATGTTATAACTGAAGCACGATTTTATGTGTTATGTACGATTTTAGGTATTAAGTTATCGCTAATCTAGGATTTTAGGTCTTATGATATGATATATATATATATATAATATATATATAATATATATATATATAATATATATATATATAATATATATATATATACATCGGTGTTTGATTAAACTATGGTAAATAAGCTATAGGGCTGCGTTAAGTTAGGCCTTTCATGTATTGATCTCTGAAACAGTGAGAAGTCATGTGATATAGTCCAATTGGAGCGTAGTCCAGTGCGGGGGGCGCTTATGCTCACTTCTAAGCCCCGTTATCAGCTTTACCTATTGCTTGGCTCATAAAAAGACCCATTTTTATGAAGATTTAGCGACTTAATTTTTTTACCGCAGCGCGTGAGGGTGAATGACCAGAACTGTCGATCGCATCCTGATTGTACCACCGACAGTATACGTATATAAAGACTTAATATAGCGCCTTTTAAGTACTTAATAAAAACAGTATATGACGATGGTATTGTTTCGTAGATGGGTTCGCAGAAATTTCGAAGAGAATTCTGCCCTAGCGGGAATTTGAACCCCTCGACCTCTCGTAGGACAGTTCAGCGTTCTAACCACTACACTATATCGCAAGCCTCAGTCGTAGGACTATTCATGTTGACAGGTTGATTTGTTTGACGTTGAACGTGCCAATGTATGTGGACTGCTCTACATTACAGTGTGATTGATACACCTGTTCACTGCTTTTGGGACTTCTATACCCACGTAGAACCAGAGTGCGCAGTCTGAAATTTCTTGGTCTTAAAATTAGCAGTATTCATGAATATCATGCAGAGAAAATACCCTACACAGAAGTCAGACAATGAGACAACCCTTTTCTTATTGGTTATGATGCAGACGTTAATGGGGAGATTTTGGAGATTTATCTGAGGCAGTATCATAGCGATTTCTAACTCAGTATCAATCTACCAACTCCTGCTAGTCGCACAACTGTAGTTTTAAACCTAAACTGTGTTGAACCGCATCATAGTAAACTAATCATTTGTAGAATGTGTTTGTCTTAATGTGTCTTTGGCGGCACAGGGCTCACAGGAAGTGCCAAGAAAGGCATCCACGCCACAAAGACAAGTGCCAAGAAAGGCATCCACGCCACACAGACAAGTGCCAAGAAGGGCATCCACGCCACAGAGACGACGAAGACCGGCTGCTGTTTCAGTTGGCATCAGAAGCAGTTGCGAAACCAGCGTTGTCTCACTGCCTTCCTGTAAGAACTGCTTCTAGAAATCACTCGCCTTCAATCGACTGCACCTTCGGACCGAGAGTAACTCGGTAGAAGTCGTCGACCGCTTCCGCGTTCGTCCCACGCGGTCGGTGCGCGCGAGTGTTTATTACGCGAGGCAGGTGCCCGCGGCAACTCTGATCTGGTCCGTCTGACTGTTACGACGTCTGGCGGTTTAGTCGGGCGAACTGCAACGGAGCGTTTACTCGGCACCTTTACGTACGAACCCCTGCCAAGAACTATAGAAAAGTAAGGAGAGACGGGAATGCGAAAGCAGAGCGAGAAGGACAACGACAGAGAGAAAGATAGATGACACGAGTCGTACTTTAACTGCATGAATGGACTAAATATCTACTGGATTATGAACGGGCAACTGCGCGTGGTAAGCAATCTGTATTCAACGTTCATTCAGTTATTCATTCATTCATGCAGCCAGTCAGTCAGTCAGCCAGCCAACGAGCCAGTTATTTAGTTAGTTAGTCAGTCAGTAAGTTAGGTCACGTATCTGTATGTAAATCTGTCTGCATTTTCTATGTTTGTCTTCCATTCCGTTTATCTGACTAAAGCTGTCTGTATACCTGCCTGCCTGTCTTTCTGCCTGTCTGCCTACCTGTTTCTGTCTATAAGTCTGTCCGCCTGCCTGTCTGTCTGTCTGTCTTCCTGCCTGCCTGACTGTCTTCCTGCCTGTCTGACTGTTTGTCTGTCTGTCTGCCTACCTGTCTGACTGCCTGTCTACCTATCTGTCTATATGTCTGCCTGTCTGCCTGTCTTCCTGTCTGCCTGCCTGCCTGTGGCCTGTCTGTCTTTCTGTCTGCCTGCCTGTCTGTTTTCCTGTATGCCTACCTGTCTGTCATTTCGCCCTACTTATTGTGGCTGATTCGGATATTTAATTCCTACCAGTTTTCTCCTCCCAGTCTACAGTCCAAGCGATCGGGGTCGCAATCCATTTCCTGAAGTTTCCTGAGGTCCACTATATCAGTATTTCAGTCTATATTTATGCTTCAGAGGTTCCTAAAATGCGTCGTTTAAATGTACATGAACATACATACGTTCATACACGCACGTATACATACATGTTTCATCAAGCGCTCAACGTTAATCGGTTGAGGTGTCGGAGAGAACAGAGACTTACCCGTGGACTGATTCATGTATAATTATGTGTTCAGTCAGCCAGGCAAACCGACTAACATATCGGATATCGTTCGCAGCCGATCTACCGATTAACTGGATATATATATATATATATATTGTATATATATATATTGTATATATATATATATATATATACATGATAGGCTGACATAAATCTCCCGTGTACCGATGTATTACATATTATATATATATGCGAGCCTCATCTACATGCCCAGACATGCCCAGATCTTATAAATAGGCGTCGATAAACGTGTTTTTTCTTCTTCGATGACTCAGTGTCGGCAGCCTCCGACGCCGCAAAGAGGGGATAGAGATGTTGTTTTGAAGCTGTCCGGATACGCTCAATGTGTGTAGCGTTTGACCTCCCGTTGCGGTTCTGTTCATGGGGGGGGGGGGGCGGACCTTCAAATCTGTTTACCACCCTCCAGTCGTCTGGGGAACCAGGACGCGTTCAACCTTTCGCCTTTACTGTCAGCGCCAAGGTCTTTCCGCGCCAGATATCACTATTATCGTGTTGCTGTGATGAACACTCGTGACAGTGCAACACCTTCTCATTCCGAAACACTTATCCCATAGCTTTTCTTAGGACTCGCCTTGGCAAGTATCTAGGAGAACCTCTGTTCAGTGACTTTGTGAAGTTCTTAAAAGGCATCGTAGTAATAGCCAAACACACGTGCACCCGGTAGCCAGTGTTTAATCTAGACGTCTTTGGGAGGAATCTCCCCCCCCCAGAATTGATGTTTCCCCCCAGAGGCCAGCAATATTATAATGTAGAGACCTTTTTGGGGAGGGAAATTCCCCCCACCCCAGGACACACGGTTTTCCCACCGAGAGGTGAGTAATGTACTTTTTGAGAGACGAACTCCTAAAAAAGGTCATCAACTTTTTTGAGAGAGTAATTCCTATAGAAAATGTGTAAAAAGTTGGACGAATGTCTAAAAAAAATGAAAAAAAAGGTCATCAACTTTTTTTGAAGATGAAAGTCGAAAAAGTCTGGATGAAAATTCTGAAACTCTTTCAAGATAGATGAAATTATAAAAAAATAGGTTGATCCCCAGAAACCTTGTTTCCCCTCCCAGAAGAGGGGGACTAGATTAAACACTGCCCGGTAGCTTGATAGGGATAGCAGGACGTGCGTCATCAACGAGGGACTGTGATGATGATGATGATGACGACGACGACGATGACGGCGATGATGATGATGATAATAATAATAATAATAACAATGACAAAACTTTGACTTGATCTAGAAGCAGAACGTTTGATATGCAAAAATCTCTAGAATGACCAGAATATGTCTGACAGTACTGTAGTGCAAAGCGCTCGATCCCTTAAACACGTGTGTATGGTCATTATAGCAGAAAACATCGATATCTTACGGACTTACTAGACGGGTTGGACTTTAACAAACACTTTATGGTCACTAGTGGGCTTGCCAGTTTGGTTCTGGCTTCTCATAATAGAGACACAATTCGTTAAAGTGCGTAAAATAACACGTGTACAGACGAAATGGGTTGTCTCCTGCGTTGGTCCTAGAATGTCCAAACTCTGCTGTGCTCTATTGGAGATGTAGTAGGTTTCTTTGAGTTCTTCAGATGTCCCTGTAGTTCATTTAAGTTAAGCCACTTGACGTGACTATTCTCCTTAGACTGTCAGATCCGTCTGTTGTGAAATCCATCGATTGCAGTCCTCGCTGGCGTCAGGAAATGACATTGATGGCAATGATGAAGAAAAGAGATAAATCATTTCAGTGGTTCTACCCCCCCCCACCCACCCCACATCAGATGGCTGTCGACATGACTCAGTGATGATTATCAGGATGATGAAGATGCTGCTGCTGCTGCTGGTGATGATGATGATGTTGCTGATGATAATGTTGTTGACCTGTTGACTTGCCAACATTGCCTGACTACCAGTGTTATTTTAGTTCCAGCATTAATTTCTATTCCAGTTCTTATTCTATTCCACTGCCATAATTTTAGTTCTAGTTCTAGTTCCTCTTAAGAAATAATTTTTATTCTTATTCTAGTTCTAGTTCCTCTTAAGAAATAATTTTTATTCTTATTCTCGTTCCACTTCCTCTTTATAAATAATTTTAGTTCCAGTTCTAGTTCCCAAAAAAATTATTTGTAGTTCCACTTCCAAATCCACTTACAGTTATCACAGTTCTAACATGAACGGTTAATGTCTGTCGGACATGTGAATGCGACTGATAATAAAACAGTTTATAGGCAGACACACTAAAAAGTTACCAGTCAATTATTTTACTGTTGAGTTTCAAAAACACCCGCATCTCAAGCGATTTGCTCAATCGATTTCTGCGACCTGTAGACATCCATCCTGCAAGGCTGCAACATAAAAGATTCGACGAACGCCTCTGATGCGGGAGCTGAAACTAAATCTTCAGCTATAACAGCGAGCCGTCGGTAAACTGAATGTCTGCTCTGCCAGAAGTCAAAGAGACTAGGAACAGCGACATGTTCTTCAATTTCCTGAATGTATTTAGAAAGTTCTGTTGCAATGCCGTCAGGAGCATGTTTGATGGGGAGTCTGAGTACCTCACTCTTGTTGCCAGAAGTTTGAATCAAAGAGCGTATATTATTTATAGAATATAGAATATGCGGAGAAGCTTCATTATAGCGCCGCACCGTGACGTCAATCAAGAGCCGTCGTCATTCCGTATAGTTATTAGTTAACGTTAGAATTAGGCCTATCGGTTAATTGGGCAGCTTAAAAAATTAATTTTTATTCTATTCCGTTCTCGTCTTGAAAATTAATTTTTATTCTATTCCGTTCTCGTTCTCGAAAAATATTGAAATTTTTATTCCTATTCTATTCTCGTTCCACAATTATTTTTCGTTCCAGTTTTCGTTCCGTGGAACTAATATTAAATAATTATTATTCCTATTCTATTCCCTGGAACGAAAATAACACTGCCTGTCATCTCTCTTTGTAATTATCGCAATACGACAAGCCTTGGTGACGAACAGGTAAAGCACAAATCCTCTCCACATGGATATGTACAGCTGGCCTATATTGTGGCCTTAGACGCATTTTTGTCTAACAGCGAAGCCCAGACAGCGTGGCACGAAGTCAGAAACTTGATCTTTTTTCAGCCAGCGGGAGTGATCTATAAAACATGACCTAACTATGGGTCGCCCCCTTACTCCCATTACTACGCAATGTGTGGTAAATTCTGACACGCAACAGTAGTGTCTGCTGTTTGCCAGCATGACTTACTTTCAAATGGTTGCACTTTTATCTGGGTTATGTG
This sequence comes from Allolobophora icterica, assembly GCA_963556255.1. Classification (NCBI taxonomy): domain Eukaryota; kingdom Metazoa; phylum Annelida; class Clitellata; order Crassiclitellata; family Lumbricidae; genus Allolobophora; species Allolobophora icterica. The sequence goes on from OY744611.1 coordinate 41,662,003, forward strand.
TATGCGCGCTTTGAGTTCGTGTGTGATGGTGTGTTTTACTGTGTGTGTGTGTGTGTTTGTGTTAGTGCGCCTCTGTGTCTGTGTTAGTGTGTGTTTGTGTGCGTGCGTGCATGTGTGTCTATGTTGGTGTGTGTGTTTGTGCTTAGGTGTGTGAGTGTGTGTTTGTGTTTAAGTGCGTGTGCGTGTGTGTCTATGTTAGTGTGTGTTAGTGCGCTTCTGTGTCTGTGTTCGTGTGTTTTTGTGTGTGCGTGTGTGTGTCTATGTTTTGTTGTGTGTGCGTGTGTTTGTGTGTGTGTTTAGATGTGTGTGTGTGTGTGTGTGTTATTAGTATGTGTGTGTGTGTGTTTGTGTTTAGGTGTGTGTGTGGTGTGTATGTGTGTGTGTGTGTGTGTGTGTGCGTGCGTGTGTGTGTGTGTGTGCGTGCGTGTGTTGTTGCTGTGAGAAGAGTGACTGGTACTGGTCTGTCTCAGCTTGTAAGCATTATAATCTGCAACGTACGATTAAGACACTGACGATAAGAGTGGATTGGGATTTCGTCTCTGACATCTCACAGACGCCTGTTACAGCGAAGACGAAGTGGAGGGGAGGGGGCTTCGAACGACAACGACCCTCCCCTGCTGAGACCATTGCAGGTACATATACACTCGAAGGCACAGTTGTATACTTAGAAAAGGATCAATGGCCACCTGCTCTTCAATACGCAATTGCACTTCAAAATACGTTCGTATACGAGCATTCATAATTATAGACTTACAACTTACAGACATAGTATCATATACATATTACACACATCTCAATTACGTGTGTGTATATATATTATATATATATATATATATCATATGTTTGTAGTTCACGTGCACTATTAATTTAATCTATATGTAAGCACATAGGGCCATAGCTTAAAACAATACACAAATAATATACATATATACATGCGTAGATAATATACATAGTAAATATATGCATGCATACATGCATGCATACATGCATGCATACATGCATGCATACATACATGTATATACCTGTATACATGCATACATACATACATACATACATACATACATACATACATACATACATACATACATACATACATACATACATACATACATACATACATACATACATACATACATACATACATACATACATACATACATACATACATACATACATACATACATACATACATACATACATACATACATACATACATACATACATACATACATACATACATACATACATACATACATACATACATACATACATAGATACATACATACATGCATACATACATACATACATTCATACATACATATACATACATACATACATGTAGATACATGCATACATACATACATACATACATACATACATACATACATACATACATACATACATACATACATACATGTATACATACATACATACATACATACATACATACATACATTCATGTATATATCACTTATGCTTAACCAATTTCTTATCGACAATATAGTGGCTCTCTGTCTTAAAGGAGTGATCATCTCGATATTGACCTAATTAAGACTTGGTTTTGGTGTGCCATCCATTGATGCCTTGTGCATTAGACACCGTCGCGATAGAGATTACTAATTAATAATGCATAATTAATAATATGTATCTATGTAAATGTGTATGTACGTATATATATATTCCGTTTCATGTATGTTTACATGTGTGCATGTATCTTCGCATTTGACATAGCGCCTCTTTGCCTCAATGCCTACACAGTGCGAAGTGGATTCATTTCAATAGATGAATGCTAGCTAAACCAATCAATTCTAAATAGTTGTATATATAGAATCGATACGGTGAGTCGACCAAAACAATCTCATTTCAACGCTCGTGAATAAGCTGGTGCCCTATGCTCAGCTATAGAGTAGCGCTTTAGAAATTAGGAGATTGTAACGATTACGATCCAGAAAAAACGCTGAAGCAGTCTACGAGCCACCTATTCTCGCCTCATGAGGTGAGAATAGGTGGATCCACCATGCATTAGACTTATCCACCAGGCATTAGACTTTTCACAGTCTAATTCCATTATTCTGGTAAAATTGTACACACATGTTAGATCGACCCTATTGTATTTTTCCTAAGTAGGTGTTCCTTGAACATGTTGGCTTGTCGTTTACAATAGTCGGGTGGCATGCAATCACACAAGCCGAATAAACCGTTAAGTGTGGAAACAGACAATTATGGGTGTTAACTTTGTAATTAGACCCGTATCGTTGTTCCTGCCTATTAGACAGTATAATATATATATACTGTATATATATACTGTATATATATATATGTATATATGTATATGTATTGCATATATATATGCAGGGTGGACCAATGAAAAGTAACCCCATACAGGTCTTTGGACCATCAAAAAGCAGAGGGTGGTCTCAGTAAAAGTGATACAACTTTGGTTCTGTTTGAAATATTTTGGTGAAAGTTGGCTGTTATACGTAAATATGAATTACTTTTAAGCCAGTAAAAGTTGATTTAAAATTCTTACTTTTGGCCCAAAATATTAGCAAAAACACGTAGAGGGTTACGTTTTTTGGCCCACCCTGTATATATATACATGTTTTATATATAGTCAGAACATCTGCCCGCCCTCGACTTTTGAAACAGCGGACGAGCAGACGATCACGAACGATGTGGGATTTTATGTCTTCACTAATTTTACGTCAGGTTGATTGCCTCTTTTTATCGTCGATAGGCGGCGCTTTATAGGTGACGTTAGCGGTAAAATCCAGGGCTTTAATGGTCGCTTATGGCGTTACACTAAGACGTGTGATCGTTTACGGAGCCCGACTGGTTCCCTGTCCGAGTTCGGTGCGCTATTTTTATGATCTGAAAACGTCCGCGTTAAGCTTGATTTAGGAGTCTATAGCGACACCGATGCGCTTGTGTGGATGACGGAATTAACATTACGAAAGGGATGATGGGTCACTGAAGAGAGCGAGGTTTAATCGTCAACCGCTAGGTGGCTTTGTCGGTTGAGTTGCCGTGTTCTGCGGGCGCTCTGTCGATGGGGTTTATCGCGGTCTTCGACGGCGCGGGGTCTTTGAGTAGGTGGGGAGGTTACTGTTAAGGGGATATACTCGTGAGTGCGTACCTTTTCTGGCCTGGGTGGGTCAGACCTCCTGAAATATTTGGTCTATTTGATCGTGAATTGGACCTCACTGCTCGTGAAGACAAGTCGTTCGCAATGTTCATACTGGCTTAGAATTAACGTGTGCTATAGGTCATCGTTATCGCAATCTCCAAACTTCTAAAGCGCCACTCGAAGGCGAAGAGCAGGGCACCAGCCTATGATGTCTACTAGACTACACTGCATTTCTTCTTTCCATCTTTCTTCTTCTTGCCCCTGCGTATACCCTCTTTCGCTTGAGTGGGGTTGTATACGATGATTTCTGACAGTTTGCTTGAAGAAGCGCTCTGAATAAGGTTTTTAGTGGTGCTAAGAAACTGTTTCTGACCTTTTGTATGCATGTATGTACATGTATATGTGTGTATGTGTATGTATGTATGTATGTATGTATGTAGGCTCTATGTATGTATGTATATATGTATGTATGTATGCATCTATGTATGTATGAAGGTATGTGGGGCGTGGTGGCTCAGTGGTAAGTTCGGCGCCTTGTGACCGGAGGGTTGCAGGTTCGAATCCCACTCTAGCCGCTGCGTACGGACCTTGGGCAAGTCCTTCACTCGCAATTGCTCGTGGCGCTTCGGCGTGAAAATTCCGGCACAGTATCAAATGCTGTAGTCGGGAGCGCCTCTGAGTAGTAGTTGACTTCCAGAGGCGCTATAGAAGAATCCGGAATAAATAAATAAATAAAAATGTACGTAGGCCTGTGCATGTGTGCATACTGTATACATACATCTATGTATGTGTATATATGTATGTATATACACATACAAACATACATAGATACATAGATACATAGATACCGGTACATAGATACATACATACATACATACATACATACATACATACATACATACATACATACATACATACATACATACATACATACATACATACATACATACATACATACATACATACATACATACATACATACATACATACATACATACATACATACATACATACGTACGTACATACATGCAGACCTTTGGAAGCTGTTATAAGAAGGCGCTTTAAAGTTGTTCGTATTCATCGGCAAATAAAAAGACATAATAATAATAAGACAAAGAAGTCGAGTTCTACGTCTTACGTTTGTCGTATCAATCGTCGTGGGCGGTCTAATTATAATTAATCAATCTCATTAATAATTATTCAGATGAATTATGCGCGTCACTCGTGGAGTAAATCGTCTAAAATTAGTCAACATTAATCATCTATATCTGCATAATTAATACATTTTGACTTATTGACATACTTAATGAATATGCATTCAAATGCCAGTGTACGATTGTATAATAGGCCCTATGAACGCTAGGTCTTTGTTAATGTAGGTCTACAGACATAGCTGTTTATATATATAGTGAACTTGTATTTGCATAAAAATTACATATATAAGATATATAGGTATATTGGCATATATTACTTTGGAGGAGAGGCCTCAGCCCGCAAGGTTTGTTTACAAGTTTTATTGCTAATAATAGTCTTAGTTAAATAGTATATATATATCACGTAGTATATGTCCTATAGTTTCATTCTTAAGTGGTTAATAACGCTTTAGTTTCTATCTGATATTAAACGATCTTTTGTTAGTTTATAGAAGGTAATTATAAGCCCTTATTTCATTGCAATACACGTACAACCGCTGTCCGATAATAAAACTGTTGATCAAGAGATATTGTTCGTCGCTTTTGACAAGTAGCCTAGCCTAAGTTTAAGGCTTCCCTACTAGCAACCGATCGTCGACCTATGTATTTCGCACGATGCTTATAATAGGCAGTACGGAATGTAACGCCCGTTGTCCAAGCCACACCATAGAACGCAGCATGTTGAGTTAAGCAGTGTGATTCTCGTTAACGTTAACGATAACGAAAATGTTCGTTAACGAACAAAAAATGATTTCGTTAACGATGACTATAACTGTAACTAAAAATATCATTAACTATAACTATAACGAAAATAATACTAACGAAAAATCATCGCTATTTTCGTTAATGAAATAAAAAGTGTAATATCGATAAACATGAGAATGTGAAAATGCGCTACAACAGCCTATGTTCGCCCCGGATTTTGGATTTGCGAAATAACCCAGTAGTAGTGGATTATTCATCGATATTTATACTATTATAGTCTAAATATTGATATCGATGGGCTCATTTTATTAAATGTAATTATTGTGTAAACCTTTCTGTAGCGATTGCGACCCAAGTTGACTAGCGCAAAGTCGCAAAATTAGTAGTCATATTAATCTTGTAGTCAAAATGTCTCTAAAGATCTTGAGCGGCCGCAGGCGTGGGAATGCTGTCTGGATTCATTTCAAGTAGACCTACGAATCCGTCAAAAGCGTATGTAGTTGGTTATTATTATTATTATTATTATTATTATTATTATTATTATTATTATTATTATTATTATTATTATTTTTTATTTTTTATTTTTTATTTTTTATTTTTTACCCGAGGTAGTAAAGATCCCTCGGGCTGTAAAAGAAGATTAAAAACAGTTTATTGGTTCTCGTCTCCGACTTCGTGCCCAAAAGTGCCTCTGAATGCAACGCCATTGAACCGTTGCGTGCAAACTGACAAACGCTTATTATTATTATTATTATTATTATTATTATTATTATTATTATTATTATTATTATTATTATTATTATTATTATTATTATTAAGGGTTCTTTTCGAAAATATAATATTTCGAGTTTCTTTTTGATGGAAAGATAATTTTTCTCTTTCGATTTATAAAAAAGCTATCAGTTTCATGTTCAAATTAGAAATGCTCATAATAAAAATCAAATTGAAAAAAACGAGATTGTATTTTAAGTGGAAAAATCCATTAGATATCTCTGACAGACAGACTGAGACAGTGGTTCCAAATGTACTGTAACCATTCAGTATCAAATTCAAATCTGAATTACAACATTTTGTTTTTTCGGCAATTTCAGTTTTTTTGCATTTGTTAGAGTCATAGAAATTTTCTGAGGGTGGGGTAATTTTTTTTGACATAATTTTGTTAGGGGGTCCTTGAATGTTTGACAGTTGTTGACAAGGGGAGGAGATAAAAAAAAACTACCTAAAATTTGCTGACATAATTAATCGATGACCTCATAGGGACCAGGCAGAGCGCCATTAGCAATAATATTGTTACTAAGTAGCCTACTAACTAAAATAAACTAGACTAAACGTCCATTAACTATAACTGTAACTATAACTAAAATGACAAATCATTAACTATAACTATAACTAAAATAACATCTGTAAGGAGAATCACACTGGAGTAAAGGCTGTCGCACCGAGCTTAGGGATGTGACTGAGTTGCGGGATCGGGGCTCCGCATGCGTAGGTCTGAACGGAGGTGTGCGTGTAAATAGCGAAAGTTACAGAGAGAAGACTTTCACTACATAAGACTTTCATAGAGATCCGTACCGCTAATTTCGGAGGCATAATTTATTAACTGTGTTGACTGGGTACTGTCATAACAGACTCCCAAGCATAATTTATTAACTGTGTTGGTAGAAAATTGCCAACACGGAGCTCGAGAACTCCATCAGTTGTGTTTCACAACGAAAATATGCTCGAGGCCGGAAGTCCTACTACACACGGGAATGGAACGAGAGCTCTGTGATGGTAGGAAGATGATTTGCCCAATATACTTGTGCCTCTATATAGGGCGGAAAGACACGGAAACTTGTCGAAGACTTTCCTGACCCTGCAGGAACTCAGAGGAAGATTGATGTCTTATTAATGGTAGCAGTTCCAGAGTAACGAGATGTAGAATGGTGTTGCCGAGAAAACCCGTGTATACTATAGCAAAGAAGGCATAGAAAAGGGAACCTTCATTGTTGATATAAAAGAACGAACTCTGTTCTGAGAAATGACCAACCTCAGTTATGTCCAGACTACTAACGCTACTTTATATGCTAGTAAACTTTCATATATATTCACACATAGGGCCTACATATATAATTATATATATACATGTATATAAACATACATACTGTAATATAAATCGAATTATTTTTGTGAATGATGACAAATCGATCCGAGATTTGAGCCAAGTGCTTTTATATTTGGCTTTCTTAAGATCTGAATAATTGTTGTGATGATCGATAGGGGAAAAACAATAGAGACCCATTATATCGACCACCCACCGACCGTGTAACTACTAACAGCTAAACTTAGAAAGAAACGAGTCTGTCAAAAGAGACGGCGCCATCAACAGACAGCAGTCGGCAAAGTCTTCATTGTTCTTGACCGATAAGAACTATATTATAGTCTGTCAGCTTCCTCAAGGCCGATAAGGAGCACGTCTGTTGTTACCAGATAATAATGAATTATTATCAGGTTTGTTTCCGCAAGACATTGTTACCGTTTGGCGGAGAATTCGTGCTGAAGCTTCGGTTTCCTCCGATGGTCTGATGATCGATGTCTGTGTCCTTAAGGTATGTTAGTTTACAACACTCAAAGGAAGAAAGAGCGTTTGTGTAGAAAAATATACAGGACTCTATTAACCATAAAACTTTAAAAATTCTAATAGGAATATGATAATAATAATGATAATGATAATGATAATAATAATAATAATAATAGTAGTAGTAGTAGTAGTAGTAGTAGTAGTAGTAGTAGTAGTAGTAGTAGTAGTAGTAGTAGTAGTAGTAGTAGTAGTAGTAGTAGTAGTAGTAGTAGTAGTAGTAGTAGTAGTAGTAGTAGTAGTAGTAGTAGTAGTAGTAGTAGTAGTAGTAGTAGTAGTAGTAGCATTATTATTCTTGGTGGTTGTAATCGTGGTGGTCATAGTGGTGGCGGTCACAGTGGTGGCAGTAGCGATTTTGATGGTGATGATAATGGTGGCTGCAGTTGTACTGGTGAACAATGGTGGTGGTAGTAATGATGGTACAGGTGATGGTGGCAGTGGTAGTTGTATTGGTGGTGATGGTAATGTCGGTGATGATGACGGTGATGTGGCTGGTGGTGGCCTGGTTGAATAGGAGACCATGGTTACTATGGTGATGGAGGTAAGTCAACTTCCATAGGAACGATGACAGTCTCTTGTGGGACCAACTGAGATTCCGCATCTGTTGCCTTGGCAACTGATCTCTGGCTCAGCAACCGATGGCGCTAGATCTGTTTGTTCTGGAGATGAACAGAGGTTGCCTCTGTCTAATAGAAATCGCGATGCCACATCGTCTGCGTCCAATTAAAGGAATCAGTTCGTTTATTGTCTTAGGATAATTAACAGTCTAAACAGTTTGTTCCTCTGATAGACAGACAGACAGACAGACGGACGGACGGACGGACAGACGGACGGACAAAAAGACGCTAAACCAGGCCACACATATGTGCTGACACAAGTTCTAACCGAAAGCCACCTCCGACAGTCCTCGTAGCATGGCATTATGGGCGCTACATAAATAGGACAAAGAACGTTATGTATGTATGTGTCTATGTACTTAAGAATATACGTGTGTATGTATGTAGGTTTGTTTATAGATAATGTATATGTATGCGTGCATGTAGGCATATATATATATATGCATGTATATATAATATATATATATTGGTATGTATGTATATGTATGTAAATTTGTATGTATGTCAATATTTATTTATGTGGATACTTATGTATGCATGAATGCAAAAAAGCCTTTCATTCTACGATGAAAATGTAAGAGTGCAAAAATGATAATTTCCTTTAATGCACAGTTGCACACTTCTTTCCTTCGCCAAGGACAACTTGTATTCATTTTACAAAGTGACATCTAAGTCCACAGTGAACATCCAATTCCACTAAGAAGCGCCATATTCCGCAATAGAACATTTTCATTTTACGAAAGAACATGGCATTCTATAAAGAAACATCTTATTCCACAATCGAACATTTTCGTCTTTCGCAATGGAACATTTTCATTCTGCAGGCGAACATTTCAGTTGACACAAACGAACGTTTCGCTCTACGAAAGAACTTTTAATTCCACAAAGGAGCATAGGCCCTACAATTTTCCAAAAAGGAAAACGCTATTGAGCAATAATAGAACACTTTCATTCTACAAAGGAACATTTTGTTCCACAAGGGAACATCTAATTTCGCAAAGGAACCTCTAACTCGACAGCAGAGTAGTTCAAGGGCACAGGCGTGCGTTCCAAGTCAACGCCTTCTTCCTTCACGAACAGCTTCAGCAACCGACTGGCCCAGTTTCGTCCCAGCTGAAGGCCACAGTTTCAACGCCACCACCCGCGGTTCGTACTCAGTTGCCCAGTTGCTCTGTCTGGTCATTGATATATGTCTCATACTGATTCGTACGTCTACATTATACGGCAGTTCTTGTGAATGGAGTAATGCTGATCCTCATACGTTAACCTCATATCATATTTTATATGACGTGTCTAAGCTCTCGTGAATGGGACAAGATGAGGTGACCGGCGTCGGTCCTGTAAGTACAATGGCCTACAGACTGGAGTGGGCAGAGTTAATCTGTCGGGACCCAGATTAAAATCGTGCTGTCTAAGTTCATAGCCCGACCTTATTTTGTAATCCAGTTTGGAACTGATATGAGATGCAGCGATGTGTGGGCTCTCGGTTCTCAATGGACGAATTGAACGCTTGTGTTTGGCAAAAATGCGTTGGCTTAAAGGTAGACGCTGACAGCCGTAGATAGTCGTGAGCAGTGTTATTTTCGTTCCAGGGAATAGAATAGGAATAATAATTATTTAATATTAGTTCCACGGAACGAAAACTGGAACGAAAAATAATTGTGGAACGAGAATAGAATAGGAATAAAAATTTCAATATTTTTCGAGAACGAGAACGGAATAGAATAAAAATTAATTTTCAAGACGAGAACGGAATAGAATAAAAATTAATTTTTTAAGCTGCCCAATTAACCGATAGGCCTAATTCTAACGTTAACTAATAACTATACGGAATGACGACGGCTCTTGATTGACGTCACGGTGCGGCGCTATAATGAAGCTTCTCCGCATATTCTATATTCTATAAATAATATACGCTCTTTGATTCAAACTTCTGGCAACAAGAGTGAGGTACTCAGACTCCCCATCAAACATGCTCCTGACGGCATTGCAACAGAACTTTCTAAATACATTCAGGAAATTGAAGAACATGTCGCTGTTCCTAGTCTCTTTGACTTCTGGCAGAGCAGACATTCAGTTTACCGACGGCTCGCTGTTATAGCTGAAGATTTAGTTTCAGCTCCCGCATCAGAGGCGTTCGTCGAATCTTTTATGTTGCAGCCTTGCAGGATGGATGTCTACAGGTCGCAGAAATCGATTGAGCAAATCGCTTGAGATGCGGGTGTTTTTGAAACTCAACAGTAAAATAATTGACTGGTAACTTTTTAGTGTGTCTGCCTATAAACTGTTTTATTATCAGTCGCATTCACATGTCCGACAGACATTAACCGTTCATGTTAGAACTGTGATAACTGTAAGTGGATTTGGAAGTGGAACTACAAATAATTTTTTGGGGAACTAGAACTGGAACTAAAATTATTTATAAAGAGGAAGTGGAACGAGAATAAGAATAAAAATTATTTCTTAAGAGGAACTAGAACTAGAATAAGAATAAAAATTATTTCTTAAGAGGAACTAGAACTAGAACTAAAATTATGGCAGTGGAATAGAATAAGAACTGGAATAGAAATTAATGCTGGAACTAAAATAACACTGGTCGTGAGGATGTCAGGGTCGGACTTTAAAAATGTAATCGAGAGAAGTCAATTCCTGAGACAAAGAGGATATATCACTTGTACATATGCGTAGAAAGAAAGAGAGAGAGAGCGAGAGAGAGACAGACAGACAGACAGACAGACAGACAGACAGACAGACAGACAGAGACAGAGACAGAGACAGAGACAGACAGAGAGAGACAGAGAGACAGACAGAGAGACAGAGAGAGACTGAGAGAGACAGAGACATAGAGAGACAGAGAGAGACAGAGAGAGACAGAGAGAGACAGAGAGAGACTGAGAGAGACAGAGACATAGAGAGACAGAGAGAGACAGAGAGAGACAGAGAGAGACAGAGAGAAGAGAGAGATGGCGGCAGGTAGGCAGGGAGAGGAAGAGACTGGGAGAGAGAGAGAGAGAGAGAGAGAGAGTGAGATAGTGAGCACTAGAAAGAGAGAGATAAACAGAAACAGACAGAGACAGACAGACAGACAGACAGAGACACAGAGGCACAGAGAAAGCGAGAAACACAGAAAGACAGCATACACAGAGACAGACACGGAAACAGAGAGACAGAGAGAGAGAGACAGAGAGAAGCAGACAGACAGAGCGAGATAGAGACAACAGAGAAACTGTTACCATGTTGGCGAGGTAGATAGTCGTTGATTTACTACCAGGGTTTCCCAATCTTAAGCCCAGAGGCAAAGGCCGAATGGTCTGGCAGAGCCTTGAAGAATCTTTCGATGGAGGGAGGTAAAAAGACAACAGCAGGCAACTAGCAACACGCAGCATGCAACTAGCAACACGCCATGTGGTGTTGCCGAGCGGCGCTTTTCATCCGCACAACATGGCCTTACAATGAATGGCTTATTTGTAGTTTCAGTTTAACGACACCGTGTGATAACAAATATCATTAGCGTCGCCCTCCTCCTTCATCCAGCCTTGGGACTGGCACTGTCAGGGTACGAGCAGTGGCGGAGTTAATGGCTTATTTCACTTGGGATTTGAACCCTAAACACTCACACGCTCGCACACCCATACGCAAGTATGCACGCAAGCACAAACACACGCGCACACATAGGAGGAGGAGGAGAAAGAAGATGAAGAAGAAGAAGAGGACGAGGATGAGATAGAGGATGAGGAAGAGGATGAGGAAGAGGATGAAGATGACTATGAGGTAGAGGAATAGGAGGAGGAGGAAGAGGAGGAGGAAGAGCATGAGGAAGGGAAGGAAGAGGACGAGGAAGACGACGAGGATGAGGAATAGGATGAGGAAGAGGATGAGGATGAAGATGAAGAAGAGGTAGAGGATGAGGAAGAGGATGAGGAAGGGAAGAGGAAGAGGAAGAGGATGAGGATGTTCCCTGTTTATTTAAGCTCTTGTCGTCTGTTATGTGATCACTATTGAAATATGTGTGCAGACGACAAAGACGTCTTTAAATATTTCATTTCCGCCTTCTTTGCCGCCCATTGCACAGTGTCCCCCGGGGCGTCCGCACCACTCGCCCCCTCTTAGTTACGCCATTGACTCTACAGATATGTCGACCGCAGCGGTATAATGACAGTTTCAGGATTCGAACTCTAGACGCATCGCTGAAAGGCAATACGTACTTCAACACGGCACCTTCACCCACAGAGCTCGCCTATTTTTCGGAAACCAACAAATTGGCCTCGTTGTAAACGGTGCAGGAACTCCCTCGCATAGATCGGATACAGTTCAGGGTGTGGTCCTCGTCGGCTCCGGGTGAACACCGAGAATCGGAGAACTCCGAGCGACAAGGAAACACTGTATTTAAGTAGCTCGGATTATCATCGGAGCATTCGACGAGGAGGCGCGTATACTCAGATATGACATGGAACACACCTCTGCTCATTATGCCGGCCCGTCCACCGCAGCAGCCAATGTTTTCGGCGATATTTTCGGGAATATTCCACTGAAGTCTTTTGATATAAGTCTCCGCATGGTACTAGTTCAAAGTCGAGCTTATATTTGTGTAGCGCTTGAGTATCTAGTGATGGCTTATGTTGCGCATCAATCGTCTTGTCTTATCGGATCTTAGCTTCGGTGTGCAATTCACGCTTTAAAAATTTCATCGTCTTCTCTTCTTTCTCCTCCTCCCCTCCTCCTTCTCTTCCTCCTCGTCCTCGTTCTCCTCCTCGTCCTCCTCCTTTTTCCCAGGCATCATCGTCATCATCATCTTCATCACCATCTTGTGTTGTATTTCTGCAAGTTCCTATAGGGGATATATCTTTTGAAAAGGACCTTGAAATTTTGACTTCAAGATCATCGTGTTGTCTCCTTCGCTGACAGCTTATTTAATTCGAACTAACCGAGGATAAAAGAGGCTGACAGCTCATTTAATCCGATTTAACCGAGAATAAAAGAAGCTGACAGCTGATTTAATCCAATTTAACCGAGGATAAAAGAAGCTGACAGCTCATTTAATCCAATTTTACCGAGGAGAAAAGAAGCTGACAGCTCATTCCGATTTACCCGAGAATAAAAGAAGCTGACAGCTGATTTAATCCAATTTAACCGAGGATAAAAGAAGCTGACAGCTTATTTAATCGATTTAACCGAGGATAAAAGAAGCTGACAGCTGATTTAATCCAATTTAACCGAGGATAAAAGAAGCTGACAGCTCATTTAATCCAATTTAACCGAGGAGAAAAGAAGCTGACAGCTTATTTAATCCAATTTAACCGAGGAGAAAAGAAGCTAACAGCTCATTTAATCCGATTTAACCGAGGATAAAAGAAGCTGACAGCTCATTTAATCCAATTTAACCGAGGATAAAAGAAGCTGACAGCTCATTTAATCCGATTTAACCGAGGATAAAAGAAGCTGACAGCTCATTTAATCCGATTTAACCGAGGATAAAAGAAGCTGACAGCTCATTTAATCCAATTTAACCGAGGATAAAAAAAGCTGACAGCTCATTTTATCCGATTTAACAGAGGATAAAAGAAGCTGACAGCTCATTTAGTCCGATTTATCCGAGGATAAAAGAAGCTGACAGCTCATTTAATCCGATTTAACCGAGGATAAAAGAAGCTGACAGCTCATTTAATCCGATTTAACCGAGGATAAAAGAAGCTGACAGCTCATTTAATCCAATTTAACCGAGGATAAAAAAAAAAGCTGACAGCTCATTTTATCCGATTTAACAGAGGATAAAAGAAGCTGACAGCTTATTTAATCCAGTCTAACTGCGGATAAACGAAGCTGACAGCTAATTTAATCCAGTCTAATAAATATACCATTTAGACTTTAATCTAAATAAGAAGGAAGCACATCGTGTATTATCGGTATACGTTATAAAAGATTTCCTGGATGGGTTCTTTGTTTATATATGCCTTTAGATCTGCGCGTTCCTTTAACCAGGAAAACCGCATGCGTGCACCTTCAACAAACACTTGAAACTGTTCTCTTTTTAACGGGACCCCAGCTAAGAGTGCCTCTGATTGGGTATTCTGAATTTTAAAGAAGCTCTGAATAATGAAGAAAGAAAGAATGAATGAATGGACACTTAGACATGCATACTTTAATTGTTTAATTAAACAATCATACATAGAATGGGACTGATGAGTATGTCATTTAATAGAATCGTCAAAATGTAACATCAAGTGACGTGATGTAAAGCGACGAAAACGTAACGCAGATCTAATCTAATCCAATCTTATCTCATTTCAAGTCATCTCATGTCGTGTCAGCTCATCTAATCTCATCTCTTAGCCCATCTCATGATATCTTATCTTATATAATGGTTTGTAATGTAAACTTAATCTGACCGGATCGGATCGGATCCGCTTAGATGTCTACTGGAAAACAATGCTATCAATCAATCAATCAATCAATCAATCAATCAATCAATCAATCAATCAATCAATCAATCAATCAATCAATCAATCAAGCAATCAAGCAATCAAGCGATCGATCGATCGATCGATCGATCGATCGATCGACCGACCGACCGACCAACCAACCAACCAATCAATCAATCAATCAATTAATCAATCAGTGTTATCAACCAATCAATGCTATCAATCAATTCATGCTATCAATCAATCAGTGTTATCAATCAATCAGTCATTGCTATCAGTCAATTAATGCTATCAATCAGTGTTATCAATCAATTAATGTCATCAATCAATCAATGCTATCAATCAATGTTATCAATCAATCATTGCTATCGATCAATCAATGGTATCAATCAATCAATGCTCGGCGTCGCTGCCCAAGTAAAATTATTATGCGTGGCGAAGTCCTGTAGAATGAATCTAGTCGGAAACGTCTGATACAGCCCAGACAACGCATAGACTTGTTTAACTACCTTGGCTGAAGAAAAGTCTTGCTTCCGTCACCTGCCGTTCATATCAACGATTTCTCGATGTAAATCAAAGGCCTGGAAATAGGCCTGTATAGTGTTGCATGTTGTTGTCGGCACTAGGCTCTCGCAAGATTGCGAAAGTGTTTCCACGAAGCAAAGGGCACGGGGAAGGAAACTGGAGTTGACTTCAAGAAATCTATTTCTGGATTAGAAGCCTTCACTTCGATGTAGTGACTCTAGTCGGCAGCCCAACTTAAAACCAATATGAGAGAGAGAGAAAGAGAGAGAGAGAGACAGACAGACAGACACAGACACAGACAGACAGACAGACACAGACACACACACAGCCACACACAGACCAAACAGACACAGACAGACACATACACAGACAGACAGACAGACAGAGAGAGAGACAGACAGAGAGATTGATAGATAGAGAGACAGACAGACAGACAGAGCAGGACAGATTGAAATGGTGACGGACAGACAGACAAACAGACGGACAGACAGACCATAAAATGACTAATGCATGTAACCAGATAGGAGTGTAGTCCCCTGTACCCATTTTGATTTATATATGATCGAAATTTGTCTGATTCGTGGAAGTGTTATTAACTGCTTGCATATGTGCGTCTATATGTGTGTGTATCTCTGTGTAAAGTGTGTATGCTGTGTTATTTTAGTCATAACAACACGCAGTAGAACTGGAAAAATACTAAGCTTTACAGAATTAATTGACTGGACATAGCAACAGGTGAACTGGTGAAGCAATACCGAGTGCCTTTGAACAACATTACCTCAGACATGAGCAGTTGCGACAGAGGGAATACGCTGTGCTGTATCAACCAACGTTTGCCGAAGCTAAAATAGGAACAAGAAAAGCTGCAAGAAATCCACCTAAAACCTGCACTATACTAAATAAAACCCTGATAATGACACTAACAAACTGGAAAGAGTCTCTTTATCTCCCTTTGGAATCTGCAGTGCTTTGGCTTTCAACTGCTGGCCTTTAGAAAAGTAATCGAGCTGGGACAAATCTCTGTAATAAATTGCGCAAAGGGCGGGTATTTATAGATACAAGACAACGTGAACAAACCATAAAACTGTTAGGGCTGACTGTTGCCAAGATTTGCATGCATGCCAGAAATAGGCAAACATATTTCCGAACCATTGACAAAAACTCCTGCTCTCTCTCGGGCGATGCCATTAACGGAACATAACAGCCTCGTCGCACATTAATTAAACGCTATCTGAAATTCTGGACTTGTAGTAGTTTGTACCTACTTAGTATTGGAATGCATGCAGAGGAAATGATCTTGGATGTTGTCAGGGGCGGGAAAGTTAAGGCGCGGAATGCCTGATCGCGGACGGGCATCCCGATGAGGTCATCATGGTCCAGACAGGATATTTTTTTATTTTTTTTATTTATTCCGGATATTTCTATAGCGCCTCTCAAAGTCAACTACTACTCAGAGGCGCTCCCGACTACAGCATTTGATACTGTGCCGGAATTTTCACGCCGAAGCGCCACGAGCAATTGCGAGTGAAGGACTTGCCCAAGGTCCGTACGCAGCGGCTAGAGTGGGATTCGAACCTGCAACCCTCCGGTCACAAGGCGCCGAACTTACCACTGAGCCACCACGCCCCACAATATTGGGATATATTGGGAGGTATTTGTAATCGAACAGTTATATTGCGCCTCTCAAACAGCACAACAAATAAGAGGCTTTTTCAGCCTTAGCCCTGCATTATATCAAATGCCATTAATACATAGACTGTGACATTGGTTAGCAGAACAATGCACAGTAAAGTGGTAGCGTGGTCTAGTGACTAACGTGTCGACTTTTTACCACTGCGACCCGGGTTAGAAGACATTAGTAGGCCCTATACGTCTAAGTGTCTGTGTGGACATAACCTTTAAGAGGAAGTTAAGAAGGATTGGTTATTGAGCATTCTTGGAACCCTCCCTCCCTCCCTCCCTCCCTCCCTCCCTCCCTCCCTTCCTTCCTTCCTTCCTTCCTTCCTTCCTTCCTTCCTTCCTTCCTTCCTTCCTTCCTTCCTTCCTTCCTTCCTTCCTTCCTTCCTTCCTTCCTTCCTTCCTTCCTTCCTTCCTTCCTTCATTCATTCATTCCTTCCTTCCTTCCTTCTTTCCAAGTGCATGGGCTCACTGCCCATCGGTTTCGGTCGTACTTGTTTGACCTTCGGGGTCTGTTATCTACCCAACTGCGTCCTTCTTCTCAGCACCGCTTTCCGTCCACTGCGTACCTCAGCCTTCCCTCCACACAATCCATGCCGCGCGCCGCCAGAGCTATGCAACCACATATATACTTAATAAACTGTTATTACCCAGCGTTGTACAGTAACTGCTGTAACGTTTGATTTGTTCTTGCTGCCTATACAGAAGTAATAAAGTGCTCATTAGATATATTTAATTTAATTGTGTTAGGGTCGCAAAAGATGGACTATAGTCTTGAATTGCCTTGCCTCATTAAACTATGGACTTCGCGTCCAGAGTTTAATTGTCGCTATTGTCAGTACTACGTATTCGTGGTGCAGTTTTCTATCTTCAATCAAGCCAAGCTGGCCGTTGTGAACGAGTGTCGTGAATAGGCTGATGCCCCGCGCTTGGCCTTCGAGTGGCGCTTTAGAAGTTTGGATATTGCGATTACGATTGTCCAGTTGTACGATTACTCTTGTCACGTTTGTGCTTAAGTCGAAAGAACCTTCATGGCATGAACTCACGGTGCGCAATAGGCCTATAGCTGGCTGACACAGGCGCCTAACAGATAAATGCGATGTTTCCGCGCGTGTTGAAGCACTCAATGGTTTGTGGAAATTCCTCGACGTGTTGTGTTAACCTTCACAGCAGGGGTTACTAAGAATTAGCTATAGTATTTCTACAATGAGCTTGTCGACAAACATAGTTTCTGATGCTATCTTTACCGCAGTGCAGACGGTTTAATCGAAGGAGACAGTTATTGATGCCAAAATAACGAAGGCACTTCCTTCTATTTTTAAGCAGAGTTACACGCATCGTTCTCTGAGCTGTGCTAGCGATAGATAAGCCAACGAGCGTATCTATGGCTAGCACAAAAGTTTCGCGATTAGATTAGAGGCGAATGGGGATGCATGAAAAACACATTGATGTCGATTGCATTTTTGGCCGGCGTTCAATCACCGCTGATGATAATGCTCGGTGTGGTCATATCATAGCACACCGCAAGAAAACCTCTAACATAACGACGCCTATGGTCTCCTGGTAGGAGCGCAACGCTAGCTGAGCGTAATTATTATTAATAGAAGCGTTCCAGAAGAAAGCGCTGTGTGTTCGTTGCAGTTTCTCAATGAGCAGCAGCTCTTACTACGTTAGAAAGGAGATGAAAGATCCTAACTGTGGCAACGCTGGTACAAACACAATAGTACAAACGCAGTAGTACAAACACAATAGTACAGACACAATAGTACAAACGCAGTATTGCAAACACAGTAGTACAAACAAAAGTACAAATACAATAGTACAAACACAGTAGTACAAGCACAGTAGAACAAACACAAAAGTGCAAACACAATAGTACAAACACAATAGTACAAACACAATAGTACAAACACAATAGTACAAACACAATAGTACAAACACAATAGTATACAAACGTAGTAGTACAAACACAATAGTACAGACACAATAGTACAAACGCAGTATTGCAAACACAGTAGTACAAACAAAAGTACAAATACAATAGTACAAACACAGTAGTACAAGCACAGTAGAACAAACACAAAAGTGCAAACACAATAGTACAAACACAATAGTACAAACACAATAGTACACAAACGCAGTAGTACAAACACAATAGTACAAACACAATAGTACAAACACAATAGTACAAACACAATAGTACAAACGCAATAGTACAAACGCAATAGTACAAAATAATGCAATAGCACAAACACAATGCCATGCACACAGACAGCGAAATGCTAGTAGACACTGCGTCTGTCAGTGTGTTGTTGCTGCTATATTGTGGCTTATGTCGTTGTATTGCTATCGTTTTATATTACTGTGGATGTTGTATTGTTGTTATTGTATTGCTGTTGTTGTAGTGTTGTTATTGTATTGCTGTTGCTGTTGTTTTGCTGTTGCTGTTGCTTTGCTGTTGTTGTATTGCTGTGGCAGTTGTGGTGTTGTTGCTGTTGTATTGGTGTTGCTGTTTTACTGTTGCATCTGTTGTATTGCTATGTGTGTGTGCTTGTGTTGTAGACATGTATACGCTATTGATCTTGGCTGTGTTGACATCGACGACGCTAACTGGGATCCTATCAGCAACGCATCCAGCGCTTCACTCCGCCACTGGTCACCCGGCCAACTCCTCTCGAGGAGACACGATGGACCACCAGCCACGTCCAAACGAGAGGGAGCAAGTGCAGAAGGTCGTCCGGCGGCGCAGCATCAACATCCCGGATCCCGACAAACCCAAGGTGAATCGCCTTCTCAAGGTCAATCGGAATCGGTTCCTGGAGGTCACGCAGGACGGTCACGTGGTCACGACGACGTCAAGCAATTCAGTATACTGTAAGTGATTGGTGGATGGATGAATGGATAAATGGATGGATGGATGGATGGATGGATGGATGGGTGGATGGGTGGATGGGTGGATGGGTGGATGGGTGGATGGTAGGATCGATGGATGGGTGAATGGATGGATGGGTGATTGGATGGAAGAGTGGATGGATGGATGGTCGGATGGATGGATGGATGGATGGTCGGATGGATGGATGGGTGAATGGATGGATGGGTGGTTTGATGGACGGTTGGGTGGATGGGTGGGTGGATTGATGGATGGATGGATACATAGAATCCCCATAGATGATGGTTGAGTGAATGGGTGGATCGATGGATGCATGGTTGGGTGGATCGATGAATGGATGGATAGATGGATTATCTTGCCAACTCTTCACCTACCCTAGCTATTAATGTTTACTTAATAGTACCTTGTTGCCAGGTATTAACTTACCTTAGCATTGAACTGACCTTGAACTTAACCATGCATTCGTTTGTCTTCTTACAGCTAAGCTGGAGGTCCAGTTCATGTGCCAGCTATTTCCGGAGAGGTTCAGGCCGTGCAGTCCGTGGCAGGTCCACCGTCCTCGTCTTCCGGACCAGACGGAGGGAGTGGCGGATGACGAGGACCAGCGATCGACCTACTCAGCTGTTCTCCTTCGATTCACAGAAACCAATCGCTATCTCTGCATTGACGAATCGGCCAACATCTACACGAAGCCAGATGATTCGGTAGGGAGTCTCTGATAGTAAAAGAATAAAATGGAATTGAATGGAATAGAATAGAATTTAAATGGAATTAAATGGAACTGAATGGAATACAATGGAATGGAGTTTACTGGAATAAAAAATAGAATGAAATGGAGTTTAATGGAATGAAATAGAATGGAATGGAATTAATGGAATAAAATAGAATGGAATTTAAATGGAATTGATCGGAATTAAGTAGAATACAATGCAATGGAATTTAGTGGAATAAAATAGAATGGAATTTAATGGAATGAAATAGAATTTAATGGAATAAAATAGAATGGAATGAAATTTAATGGAATAAAATAGAATGGAATGGAATAAAGTAGAATGGAATTTAATGGAATAAAATAAAATGGAATGGAATTAAATTAAATTGAGTAGAAGACAATGGAATGCAATTTGTTGGAATAAAATAGACTGAAATTTAACTGAATAGACTGAAATTTAACTGAATTAAATAGAATAGAATTTGAATGGTATTGAATGGAATTTTATTATTATTATTATTACTGAGGTCTTATATAGCGCTCCTTCAAGGTTATCTACTCAGGTGCGCTCCCAGTCCAACCACGGTCAAACATGACATTTGGTAAAATAGAATGGAATGGAATTTAATGGAATAAAATAGAACAGAACGGAATCTACTTACGCAATAACAAATAGTCAGTACATTACATTGCATTAGAAGATATGAAGGCGCCTAGTAAACTGAAGTTTATTACACCCCCAAGTTTTCTTACGCAACTTTGAATCATATCCAAGTCTGTTGAAAGAGGTTAATCGCATAAGTCGTGAATTTTCCGATTGTGTGAAGATTGAATTACGCAGACAATGTTAACCGACTGATTCTGAATTAATCCATTTAATCTTGACAGAAGTTCAAACCAATAGTTATTAACTAATGATGTGCTAATTAGTAAATAGTATTAGTTAGTAATTAGTAATCAGCGCCGGCGTGGCTTCTGTGTGGCGTTGAGAAATTTCGGTGATTTACATTACATTACATAATACGCCAGTAATCCTAAACTGACCACAACTGATTATGTTACGTTGCAGGCGAATAGAGAGTCACTGGACATCTCCGAGTGCGTCTTTCAACACGACTTTCTGCCGAACCAGTACGACGTCTATTCCAGCCACAAGTACCCTCGCAACACCTCACGCTGCCTCCGCGCCAAACCCGGCCGAGCGCGCCCCGTCGGCGGCAAGGGTAGGTACTGCGACAAACGCTGGTTCATCGGGGTCAACCGGAAGGCGGATGTGCGGACCGTGAAGTCATCGCGAACGCCCAATCAGAAGGCCTTCTTCATACAGCGTTGGGTACACGACCAGCCGTCTCAGACGAGTCCTCAGTTCAACGTCAACCCCCATCGCGAGGCCATACACACCGGAAACAATAGTAATAGCAGTAGCGGCAGCAGTAGTAGTAGTACCAAACGACCGGAAAGGGGCACCGTCTCTCGACACCCCGCTAAGAACAAATCCTCGCCTCCGTCCTCTGTCGGACCCCATCGGGTGAAGTCACGGCGGCCGGTGTATCGATTCCTCACGCGCCCCTCATCGGCACTGTTCAGAAGACGGGGTCGGGGTAAGGGGCATAAGAAGGCCGCGTGTGGCAACCTCCTAAAGAACTGTGATGATGACGAGGATGCGAAGGAGGAGGAGGAGGTGGTGAGGCATGACGAGGAGAGGCAGCTGTTTCCCCACCGATCGCCAAAGAAAAGACGAGAACACAAGCGAAAAACGACGACTTAAGTCTTGTCCGGGTCATCCTCGATTAATTACAATAGTCATCGTAACCGATGGCAAGTCACAAATCATCATCGGAACTTCAGCCTGCAGCGAATCAACCGATCTGGCGTTCAACTCTCGACGTCGCTCGCTAGACTTCTGTTATCTGTAATCCGGCCGTTGACTCGGCGGATATGACATCTCATTAGCGTCACATTTCAACGGATATGACGTCACATCAAAAATAAAGAGTCTGCATGGTTAGCCATGGTGTGGAGTGGAATATGATGTGTCTTAGCCTTACGTCAAGAGAGAGAGCGCTCTGTAACTTAAACGCACAAAAAACGAAACGGAGACAGCAAAGTGATACACCTGCCGGTGCAGTGGCATGTATGTTAGGTTCGAAACCGCTTCGGTACTCCGCGAGACGATCCTGGAACATTTTCAAATGCAAGTCGAGGCCGACAAACTACATCCAAACTCGCGTTGAAATGTCGAAATTGACGAGAAACAATTTTGGTGATGGTGCTGATGGATTGAAGAAAGCAGACGATAGAATGGATGTTAATGAGTTGCTCATGGAATAAGAGTGTTGTTGTCATCGGTAAAAAGAATTACAATTGATCAATCAAGCGATCAAGGCTAACAAGGGAACCATAATATATCGGTACCAACGGCGGATTTTGAAATGGAGAGAGTACTTCTATGAACTTGAGAGTGTGACATTTATTGCCTAAACGCTAACACTGCCTCGAAACTTTTAAATCCTGGATCCGCCCCAGATATAAAAGACTTGTCTATGACATACGTGTGTATGCAGGTATGTATGTAAGTATGCGGGTGTATGTTTGTATGTATGGGTGTGTGTGTGTGTGTATGTATGCATGTGTGTATGCATGTGTGTATGTGTGTGCATGTGTATTTGTAGGTATATACAGATTGTGATTCTATTTTGGCATGCCATGGATTGATAATTAGTGCATTATTACAATGGCGCTTCTGCAGTTATAAGATTACATTGATGCGTCGTATGTATGTATGTATGCATATATGCGTGTATGTATGTATGTATGTATGTATATACATGCATGCATGTATATATACTTGTATATGTATTAATGTTTGTATGTGTATGTGTATGTAACTGAGCATTTGTACACGAAATTTGTATCGACATATCAGTTGTTCTTAAGCAAAACGGTTGAGTATTGAATATTTTCGTCGAGGTAGGAAAGACCTCATCAGTATCCTCCGAGAAGCATTTTCAATTTATCATATGTAAGTAAACTTTGGTCTTCAAGCGCTGTGCGGCTTTTTCGATGTATAACTCATTGTAGTCTTGTATCCAGGCCTCTACAACAGGAATCCTATGTATCTTCATAACTGACAAGTATATTATGTTATAGTAGACCTATACGTTCATTGTAACATGTTGAAATTTTTGCTTAGTAATTTATACAAACTTTCATTAAAAACGTCGTTGTCCTTTTCTCATCGAAAACTATTTACGTGAAACTGAATTTGAGCTAAATAAGTTTCCCCTTGCTGTCTGCCGAAAGGTTTGGGCTGGCAGCAGTGTGGCGAAAACAGCAACGAGCAGGATTGATGTATATGGGGACATAGCAGGGTGGGAATTGTCGGGGGTGTTGGGGGTTCAACCCCTAGTCATTCTTAGGACCCTCACAGTTAAGTATTCATTGCACACCCCAGGGAGTCGTTTCCAACCCCTCAGTTGTGCTAGTGTGATTTAGCATTATTTAGCTATGAGTCTCTGAAAAGAGAAGAAATTTTCCATGATGTATCATGTATGTATTTTTGAATTTTCTCAACGAAGGAATTGATTTTGATACGAGTCTGACTTGCAAAACTGTTAGAGTTGAAATCAGCTGCTTTCAATTTCGTTACATCAGTTTTCAAAATACGGATAAAATGTTCAAACCCCCAAGTCTTTTTCCTACAAATCCCACACTGGGACACAGTATCTTCAGTATGAGATAGTTTGAGCCGGTATTAAATGTTTTCGAAAGAAATGTTTCCTATAGCGTTGTAAAAAAAATAAATGTAGACGTTTTCCGATAGCGACCGTGTGGCTTCAACCCTTCTCATGTTTCAACGAATTCATCGGGTGAGAACCTTCACAACCGCTGCCCGTTTCGTCACTTAAGATCCTCGTGTACGGACCGTGCTAAGCCGAGATTTAAATCTCTGAAATCGACCAACATCGGGAAACGAATCGGATTCCGCGCTCATGACATT
>OY744611.1:41691484-41818984 GCA_963556255.1 Allolobophora icterica
AGATTTAGAGTTAAACCATTTGCAAGGAACCAATTACTGACTTTGCTTAATTCGTTATTAATGGTTCCTTAAGAGCTGTCCATGATCCATTAGAGCAAAGATGTTAGTGTCATCAGCGAAGAGTATAAAATATAGGATACTGGATACCTTTGCTAAATCATTTATGTAAAGAAGGAATAAAAGGAATATATATATATATATATATATATATATATAGAGAGAGAGAGAGAGAGGAGGAGAAGAGAGAGAGAGGAGAGAGAGAGAGAGAGAGAGAGAGAGTGAGAGAGAGAGAGAGAGTAAGAGAGAGAGAGAGAGTAAGAGAGAGAGAGAAGAGAGAGAGAGAGAGGAGAGAGAGAGAGAGAGAGAGAGAGAGAGAGAGAGAGAGAGAGAGAGAGAGAGAGAGAGAGAGAGAGAGAGAGTAAGAGAGAGAGAGAAGAGAGAGTAAGAGAGAGAGTAGAGAGAGAGAGAGAGAGAGAGAGAAGAGAGAGAGAGAGAGAGAGAGAGAGAGAGAGAGAGAGAGAGATGAAGAGAGAGAGAGAGAGAGAGAGAGAGAGAGTAAGAGAGAGTGAGATTGAAAGACAGTGAAAGAGAGACACAGAGACAGAGACAGTGACAGAGAGACAGAGATCGTAATCGTAATCGTAAACTCCAATTTTCTAAAGCGCTACTCTAAAGCGAGGCGCAAAAAGCACCTGCTTATTGACGAGCGCTGCGTCGTATCCGAGGAGTTGTCCAGAAATTTATGTCTATTGGAGGTATGAGTTCGATTGCTAGAGACCAGAGAGGCAGAACAGCTGTTACGGAGGCTTTCGTTGAGGCTTGGAAGGTATATAGAGGATCGAATAGATCAGGGCATGGGTGTCCGCAGGAATTTTTTTAGGAGCGCAAAATTTTCTTAGGAGGGGCAACACAAATTTGGGGGTGGGGCAAAATGACGCTTTTGCAAAGAAAAAATTGGCAGAGAAAAAAATAATGATCAAGGACTTTACCTAAATAATTAAGTGTTTCTCCGCATTGAAAATCGTGTTGGGACTGTTGTAATAATCATAATAATCAAAAGATTTTATTTTCATAAAATATTTGCAAAATCCAGGGGGAACAAATGCGCCCCTTGCGCCCCCTATGGACGCCCATGGATCAGGGTAGGAATTCTGGAAGAGGTGAGACTTCAATTTGAATTGGAAAGCCTGTGGAGTGATAAGTAGAGGAACCCGAGGCAGATGACGGTGGATGAGTGGCGGTATTGGTTGAGGAACAGAGAAAATGAGGAATTCAGAGGGAAGTTCGTGCCAGAGTTGAGATGCAGTGTGGGATATGAATCGGTTGGAGAACTTGAGGCGAGTAGTGACTGGGGGACGGTAGAGACTGAGATATGAGGATGAACGGGAGACCGGGGTGGCTGAATGGCGAAAAGTTCGCGAAGTTACTTTGGCTGGGTGTACTGTATACTGAGTTGTAGTTTAGCGATAGGACTTTGAAGTGGGTGCGCTCACGGATTGTCAGTCAGTCCATGGAGTGATTTAAGGACGGGAGTGACATGGTGATGCTTGCGTGCAGAGGCGCCCGCAGCGTGACGCACTGGACGCACATGCGTCCACCCACTAAATCAAATCCACACAAGGAATAGATATTTAGCATAGATATTTTGAAAACAATTGAATCATCTACATAACAAGCAAAACAGAACATTCTTAAATTATGTTTAGGCCTAATCAAGAGCGAAAATAAATGCTCACAGAAAACAGTATTTTGTTACACAACAATATGGCATGATAACGCATTTAGATGTTATCTAAATTGAATTTCTTTGTTGTGCGTCCAATTTTTTATGCCTGAGGGCGCCCCTGCTTGAGTGTCCTGGTGACTGTTCGGGCTAAAGAATGTTGAATGAGTTATTTGGGTGGATTCGAGGTTTTGGAAAAATAGAATTACAGTAATCAAGCTTAGAGTGTACAATGGCGGTAGCGATAGCGGATGCAGTTTTAAAGTCGAGCATGTGTCGAATGCAGCAGAGGTCACAAATATACATGAAGCAGGTGCGCGAGAGGTTGGAGGTATTATGATTAAAAAAGGATAGATGTGGGTCAAAGGTTACGTGGCGTGAGTTGGAGGTGTGAGTTGGAGGTGGAAGCGAGAGATGAAGAGATGGTGGATACTATCCACTGGATAGGTGTATTTTTTCAATTGTATTGTATTTAGAAACTTATAAAGTGCCTCTACCCAGTTCCCACCAATCACAGCCACTCCCAGTGTGAAAGTCTTCGGGAATAAAGGCAAGGTTTAAGACAACAAAATGCTGTGGCAGGACCACCAGATAGTATATGCAGCCCGGACCGAATGAGGAAGTTGATTCCACAATGAAGGGCCAATACTAACAAAGGAACGAGACTGGGCCATGGCCATTCTCACTCGGGGAATAAATACGCCAAGTCGATCAGAGGAACGAAGAGGGTGAATGGAGCCAGTTGAGGCGATAAGACATATTGAGACAGAAAGGTATTTAGGAGCAAGTCGCAGGTAAGATTCGCAAATAAGGATGAGTACCTTTAGTTGGATGCGGGAGGTAAAAGGAAGCCAGTGAAGATGTTCAGACATGAATGTGGAAATATGGGAGAATCGTGGGAGACGAGCGATTAGTCTGGCAGCTGCGTTATGAACAGATTGTAGAGGGGAGACACAGGCTTTGGGGAGGCCAACAAAGAGGGAGTTACAGTAATCAATGCGAGAGCAGACGAAGGCATGGAATAGAGGTAAAGAGTGGAGATGAGACAGGTCTTCGGATAGCTTTGAGACGTCGGAGATGGTAGTAGCACAAGCGGGTGAGATTGCACCCGCGGGTGAGATTGAGAAAGGGAACCACAAAGAACGACAGCCAAGTTACGGACAGATGTAGAAAAGGTATAAGAGGAAAGCTTTGAGATAAGAGAGGGTAGTCAATTTTGGCAGTTGTTGACGAGTACCAAAACAAATCAGTTGAGTCCTTGACGGATTTAAAGAAAGCCGGTTTGAGGACAGCCATGCTTGAAGTTGAAGGTCATGAGAGAGAGCATCAATCCGAGCAATAAGGAAGAGCTGAGCAGATGGGGACCCATGCACACAGACCTGGGCGTAATCAGTATACAGGTGGCCAGTGGTGAAATGTGCTACAAAGAATGAAAAGAAGAAAATGTGCTGTATAAAGCAAGTAAAGGATTGGGCCAAGTACTGATCCCTGGGAGACACCAAACGTGACAGTAACCCAATGTGTTCTGGAGTCACCCAAGATTATCATTTGTGTGCGGTCTGTGAGGTAGACCGGAACCAAAGAAGAGAGGAGCCCCTAAAACCACAGGAGGACTCAAGACGCGGCAAGAGGATCTCATGATCGACCATGTAAAAGGCAGCAGAAACGTCAAATAGTACAAGCAACGAGATCAGGGATCGGTAAATCGCAGTATAGATATCACAGAGGTGGATGAGATAAAAGGACAGTTTCGGTAAAGTGATTTTGTCTGAAGCCAGATTGTATGGAAGGGTAGCTGGTGCATGGGTAGGTATATGGAAGAGAGAGAGAGAGAGGGAGAGAGAGAGAGAGAGAGAGAGAGAGAGAGAGAGAGAGAGAGAGAGAGAGAGAGAGAGAGAGAGAGAGAGAGAGAGAGAGAGAGAGAGAGAGAGAGAGAGAGAGCTAGGCAGACCAATAGAGAGTAGGATATATATATATATCCTAAATATATATATATATTGTATTGTATTGTATTGTATTGTATTGTTTTCGGATATTTATAAAGCGCTTCTAGCGGAAGGGCCATTCAGAAGCGCTCCTAGTGCGAGAGACCCTGAGAGAAAAAGCAAGTTTTAAGAAACTTAAAAGAGGAAGAGACGTTATCTGAGATAATAGAAGAACGAAAGGACAGAGGAAGCTCATTCCAAAGAGCAGGGTCAATGGAAGCAAAAGACCTAGATTGAGCCAGAGAAGTCCTGACACGGGGAACCAGGAGATCCAAACGGTCAGTGCATGGAACGAAGAGGACGAAGAGAAGCCGCAGGGTGAGGGCGATGAATTAAGTCACATAAATATTTCGGAGCAAAACCAAGTTGAGCCTTAGAGATAAGGATGAGGACCTTGAATTGGATGCGGGCAGAAAGCGGGAGCCAGCGAAGTTCTTCTGCCATAAAGGTGGTGATATGAGAGAATCGAGGAAGACGGGCAATTAATCTAGCAGCAGCATTTCGAACGGACTGAATAGGAGCAAGGCGGACCTTGGGAAGACCAATTAGGAGGGAATTGCAGTAGTCAAGTCTAGAGCAGACAAATGCATGGACAATTGAAGTGAAAATTGAGATGAGACAGAGCGACGGATAGCCCTAAGGCGCCTTAGATGAAAGTAGGAAGTGCGGGTGAGTTTGGAAATGTAAAGGTAAGAGAATTGTCAAGGGTCACTCCTAGATCACGAACGCTAGACGAGAAAGTGAAAAGCGGAAATCTTTGAGAGAGCAGAGCAAAGTCAAGTTTCTGAAGTTGCTGAGGAGTGCCAAATCAGATAAATTGGGTTTTGGACGAGTTGAGGGAGAGGCGATTAAAAGACAGCCAGGTATGGAGATCGCGAGAAAGAGCTTCGATGCGCTCAGCAAGAAGAAGTTGAGAGGAAGGAGACCCATGAACAGATAAATGGGCGGCGATCTATGGGGGGGGTCGAGGGGGACAAGACCCCCATCTTTAAGAGTGGGGGGTCACGCCATACATCGGACTCCCCAATTTTGAAGATACACGAAAAAAGGTCAAGAAATGCAATTGTGTGTGAGGGCGAAAATGAGTTTTTTTTAGCAGGAGTGTCCTCCCTCCCCCCAAATTTGAAGAAAGAAGAAGAGAAGGAAAAAAGGAAGAGAAGGAAAAAAGGCCAAAAAATAATGTGGAGACGAATTGCTAAAAAAAGGTCGTGAGTTATTTTGAAGGCATGGAAAAAGTCACGAAAGTAGGTGGAGGACTAAAAAAGGTCATAAACTTTTTTGGAAGATGAGATTGCATATTTTTTGGAAGATGAGATCCCAGAAAAAGGTCTACGGAGGAAAAATTTACGACTGGGAAAAAATAGTAAAAGAGACTAAAAAAATAGGGTCATCAACTTTTTTCAGAGATGAATTTGTAGAAAAGTCTTCAAGATTTTGTGGAGATGAATTCCAAAGAAAGTTTTAAAATGTTTTTAGGACATGAATTCCTAAAAAAGGTCATCGACCAGACTATGGCCGACTTTGTCCCCTCCCCACCTCTCAGACAAGATCGCCGCCACTGAACAGATATATATATATATATATATATGGCGGCGATCTTGTCTGAGAGGTGGGGAGGGGACAAAGTCGGCCATAGTCTGGTCGAAGACCTTTTGATTTCATATATATATATAATTAAATTAAAATCAGTATCACCGTCGAATGTTTTAGGACGAAAAGTTGCGATTAGTTATGGATTTACCTTCACCACCCGTTAGTGGTCTACAATAACAAATTACCGGAACAGATAAGGAAAAAAAGAGGTATAAACTTTGATTCCGATCAACAAACGAAGAAAAGGGATGGGCACCGTAAATTAATCTACTGCGAAACCCTTACACCTACGAGGCAAAGGCGATCATTGTGTACAAAGTGAATCTGACCTACTTCAGACTGCTACAGAGTTATACACAAGAGGTCTGCTTTCAGGGTGGCAACAGAAACCTCTCTGTAAATACTGCCTACAACACGAAGATCCGTAAGTCAGTCAGTATGTCAAAAAAATTAACAAGAGTTGACGAATTGGTGGATTTACTCAGAGATGAGAAGTCAACCGACCTTATAGTTGAAAGGCTGGAGCAATCGGACTCGCTGACTTCAGCAATCGAGCAAATGATCAGCAAAAAAATCGACAGAATCATGGATAAGGTACTGGCAAAACTTGATCCAGTGATTGATAAAAAAATTAATGACATTCTTCAACCTAAACTTGAAAGTATAACAACCGAGCAACAGCTAATCAGAGAAGAGAATGCGCATTTGAGGGGTCGTATCGAATATCTGGAGACTGAGGCAAGACACTCAAATCTGGTTCTGCATGGAGTTCAGGAACACTTCATTGGAACAGGATCGAAAGATGCTGCGGACAAGGAGGCACTTGAAGCTACTCTCAGCCTCTGTAACCAAACCTTGGAACTCAACATCTCTCCAGGCGACATTTCTCTGGCATTCAGACTACCTAAAAAGGGCAAAGAAAGCCATAGACCAATCATTGCAAGGTTCACATCTCAAAGAATAAGAAACCTGATCTATAGCTCAAGAATGAAACTACGGAACACCCCCATATTTGTAAACGAACATCTCACTTCACATAACGCTCAAATCTATGCAAAAGCAAGGGCGCTGGTAAAGGAGGGCAAGGCTACAAAGACCTGGACGGCAGGAGGCCAGGTTTTTATCCTGACGGCGGGAACCTCAAGTTCTAAACCAGTGAAACTGTCTTCCATGCAGGACGTGCAGGCTCTGAGTAAACCGACCATGGGCTTAGAATCGCCGTCCGGTGGTCATTGAGACTCTTCAAGTTCCTGCTTCACCTGGCCGAACCATTCTACATTCTTCCTTGGGACGACTGCTACTCTCATCTCATCAGGTCCAGCCTCCAACCAACTGCACAGAATTCTCTACGGATCGACTGTTCCTCTCATTCATCCAAGTCTTGAGCACTCGTTTCCATCCCCCAATCTGCGGCGCAGAACCCCTAACTCTATAGGATCTCGGGTCCTGCTTTCACTTATGGACCATTGAGTGAGTTGAATGAGTTACTGTGACTTACTAACTTTATGACTCTTGCTCTGGAACAAAAACTATCTCTTTTTCTCGACTCATTAGACCAGATTCGTTTAGATAAAGATTATTGTTGGAATAAGAACTGTTGTCAATTTTAATAAATATTACATTAACATAGCAGGGCTAGAGAAAGTACGGCGAACTTATTTAAAGGGCAGCACTTACCTGAAATCGTGATCAAATTAGGATGATCTTAGAAGTGGGGTCAGGACCGGTTCAGCTCCTGTATTATAAGTGTTTTGTTACTCGTGATTTTTGGAATTAATTCTGTTTTTCACTGAAGGTTCTCAGTCCCTCGACTCGATCGTGGTATGATTTAGCTTGAACGGAACTCTAATTGATTGCTTTGTTTACTTGATGCTTTTCTTTTTCTTCTTTTCTTCTTTGTTTTGATGTTAGTTGGACTTCTTTTGGTTGTTATAGCTTATTTACAGTTTGTCATTGTTAGATTGATTGATACCTTGGTTAATCTCGGATCGAATTTAGATCCCTACCGATTCTTTCAGCTGTATTGTTGTTAGATGGTTGATCACTCTTGTGATGTCAAAGGTGTGGCAACTCTCCGCTGTCATTAACCTGTCTGATATAATACCATCTGGGGGCGCTGGGGGCGGGGCTTCTCCTCAACCAGCTAGGCTCAATAATAATATTGAAGATATTTATAGTGCAGGGCCTATTGAGTCGCAGGCACTTAGCCCTAATTCAACACTGGGGAAGGCGAACTTATTCAGCTCCCTGAGCTATGCTGAGGTAACGCCTAATGTGAGAATAGAGGAACTGGAGATTGAAATAAACTCTCTTCAGGACACAGAATTAGAGGTCTTTACACAGGCTCCGGATAACACTAAAGCATGCAATGGTGATGATATCGATCCTGACCAAAATCTGTTTAGAACTTCGTCATGGTCTAGTAACTATACCTCCCTGGATAATCTCCAGTTTACTTTAATGCAGGATCAGAGCAGAGAGAAGAATCTAACAGCCGTACATATTAACTGTAGAAGTGTATTGCCCAAAATAAAAGAGATAAATGAACTGATTGATAAAACGCATCCAACAGTAATTGCATTAACAGAGACTTGGTTGGAGGATGATCTCTCGGATTGTATTCAAATTCCTGGCTATACTTTTATTGGCAAAGCAAGGAAAGAAGGTAGGGGTGGAGGGGTTGCATTTTTAATGGAAACTGACCTTAATTATGTGTTTATTAATCCTAGGGAGAAAATGGAAGACTACGCAGCATTCGAAAGTCTCTTTATCAGAATTAAAATGAAAACTTGTTCTCCCCTAATTGGTTGCATCTATAGAGCACCTGGTTCAAATCTTACGGAATTCCAAACTGAATTTGATCAGCTAACTTCTGAAATTGGGGAAAGGAATAAAGAAATTATATTGCTTGGTGATTATAACATAGATCTACTAAAAGTTAATGAACATAGAGACACTAATTTTTTCTATAATAGCATAATATCCCACCATTACCTTCCAGCAATTACTAAACCTACTAGAATTACAGAAAACTCCAAAACTTTAATTGATAATATCTTTTGTACCAATTGGGCCAAAATGAAATTCGCATCAATCATAATTTCGGATTTATCAGATCACCTCCCAATTATTGCTCAATTTTCTCTTGAAAAATATAACACAAAAGAGGCGGAATATGCAAATCAAAGATCAATTACCCCAAAAGGACTTGAAAATTTTACTAGAGCGCTTGAGGGAACTAGTTGGGAACTTGTTAGTCAGTATTCGCAATTAGGATTAGTTAATGAGGCGTATGAATCATTCATCTCCATTTACAAGAAGCTTTACTCCGAGGCATTTCCAATTCAACATAAGAAGAGCGATAAAATGAAAAAAACTAGGAACGTCTGGATGACGCCTGGACTTTTGAAGTCTTGTAAAAGAAAAAACTTATTATATACTAAGTATATAAAAAACCCAACCGCGGAAAATAAAAAGATTTTTACGTCTTATAGAAATAAATTTAAGTCACTAAGAATACTCACAGAAAAGAACTACTATAAGACTGAATTTGAAAAATCTCATAATGACATTAAGTCTACTTGGAAAGTTATTCGTTCGGCAATGCAGCTGAACGCGAGAAATATGAAAATAAATGCACTGATGATTGGTGAAAACAGAATTGAGGATCCTGGAGCAATAGCAAATCAATTCAATGATTACTTCCTTAATCTGCCTAGGATGTTAGCTAATGAAGTACCTGTCACCCAAACCTCGTACAAAGAGTACTTACCGAAGCCTAACTTGAACTCCATGGGGCTGATCCTAACTACGCCAGAGGAATTACTGAGAATAGGCAAAACTCTAAAAAAAAACCACTCCAAAGGACTAGATGACATTGATCCTTATGTCGGACTACAACTTATCCATCTAGTTACTCTTCCTCTTTCTGAAATTATAAATAGTTCTCTACAGAACGGAATAGTACCGGAATCTCTGAAAATGGCGAAAGTAGTGCCTATACTTAAAAAAGGGAACAAAGAGGATATTACAAATTATAGGCCTATTTCGATCCTGCCATTATTTGCAAAATTTTTCGAAAAGGTTATGTACGATAGATTAATCTCGTATATTAAAAAAACTAACATGATACATCCATCCCAACATGGCTTTCAAGCGGGTCACTCGACATTCATGGCACTCTTGGATATGGAAGAAATAATATCCAAATCTATCGATAATAATGAATATTCTGTGGGGGTGTTTTTGGACCTTGCCAAGGCTTTCGACACCGTAAGTCATAAAATACTACTAAAAAAACTAAGCCACTACGGGATCAGGGGAATACAGTTAAAATGGTTTCAGAGTTACTTAGATAATCGTAAGCAAAGTGTTGAATGTAAGGGTGCCATTTCGGGTTTGGGTGACATTGCCTTCGGAGTCCCCCAAGGCTCCAATCTTGGGCCAATCCTCTTTTTAATTTATATTAATGATCTAGCATCTGTCTCCACTGCCCTATATTGTATACTGTTCGCAGATGATACGAGCTTAGTATACTCAAATTCCTCGTATGAAATTCTCATGGAAACAGTGAATCGAGAGTTAAGGAAGGTGAATGACTGGTTTCATGCGAACAAACTTACACTCAATACTGACAAAACAAATTTAATCATTTTCAAATCACATAGGAAAATCAAACCCGTAAACTGGCTATTCCATCTTAATGACCATCCGATTACACAAGTGGAGAATACTAAGTTCCTGGGAGTCTTTATAGACCAACACCTTAATTGGAAAGCACATTTAGACTATATTTCGTTGAAAATTGCAAAGAACACAGGTATACTCTCAAGAATAGCCTATTTACTCCCTCAAGACATCAGAAAAAGTTTATACTTTACATTAATATACCCCTACTTATCCTACTGTAATTTCATATGGGCATCCAATTATCCGTCTCGTTTACAAAAACTGAACACTTTACAAAGAAAAGCCATAAAAATGATTGCTGGAGTGGAATACAGAGCCTCATCTCACATTATCTTTACTAAGCTGAAGTTGTTAAACATCATTCAAATCAGAAACTATCAAATAGCAGAACTATTCTATCGCTTCGAGCATGCTATGCTGCCTATGTCTTATGCTAATTACTTCGCTAAAGCATCGATGACCCACACATATCTCACAAGGGGAGCACAACTATATAGACCCATAAAAGTTCGCACGAATCTTAGAGCTTTTAATATTAAAGCACTGGGACCGCAGATCTGGAATTCTATTCCACTACATATTAAGACAGCACAAAGTAGGAGACAGTTTAGGATTCTTTTGAAGGAGTTTCTCTTAGCAACATCTTCTAGTGCAGCGACTTAATCTAGTAGGCCTACAGTAAAAAATGTATCTGGGTCTGGTGGGGGGGGCCACCCAGCGCCCGATAGTTAAGACTAGTTAAGTATAGTTAAGGGTAACTAGCGCATCTTTATCCTAATCAACTTCAGTCAATACATAAAAGATGTACAAACTTTCAGTTTATTTTCTTGTTTTTGCTTAGATCTCTGTTTAAGAACCATCTACATATCTTGTACATGTCATAGCTTGGGTATCCCCGTCTAGCGGGACTTTGGTCCCTTTGGGGTCGCCCTTTGTCTCTCCTGGCAAATGTAGCTCTGTCTAAAATTAGCAAATAAAAAAAATCTCGGTCATAGAAATTTAAATGTATACTGCATCCTATTTGTTATCCTCATCATGTTAAACTGATTATTAGTACCGAGTATGCAATTGAGGATTATTCTGGTCTTGCACAAAGTCTTCGGAGTGTATACGGATGCTCTAATAATTGAATAATTTTTCTTGTTACCTGTAAATATGTTTGTTACTGATTGTCAGTTGATACAATAAAGTTATTGAATTGAATTGAATTGAATTGAATTGAATTGAATATATATATATATATATATATATTTATATATTTATATATTTATATATATATATATATATAGATAGATAGATAGATAGATAGATAGATAGATAGATAGATAGATAGATAGATAGATAGATAGATAGATAGATAGATAGATAGATAGATAGATAGATAGATAGATAGATAGATAGATAGATAGTAAGATAGACAGAGACAGTGGGATAGAGAGATAGAGAGACAGAGAGACAGCAGAGACAGAGACAGAGGGAGGGGGGAGAAAGAGAGTGACATAGACATACAGAAGACAGAGTGAGTAAGAAAGAGAGAGACTGAATAGGTACAGAAACAGAGAGACAGAGACAGAGAGACAGACAGACAGACAAAGAGAGAGACAAACAGACAGACAGACAGACAAAGAGACAGACAGACAGACAAAGAGAGAGACAAACAGACAGACAAAGAGACAGACAGACAGACAGACAAAGAGAGAGACAAACAGACAGACAAGAGACAGACAGACAGAGACAGAGAGACAGACAGACAGAGACAGAGACATAGAGGGAATACTATTATTAGTATTACTAATATATTATCACTAGCATTAAGGGCGAGTGCAATTATTATATTTTTTATCTTCATTATTATTTTTCTTAATACTATCATTTTATTATGTTTTAATAGATGAAGAGTTAGTCGTTAGATAAGTGTATGGAAGGTTCCGGGAGGGATACTCTTTATATGATAAAAAAAGCATAGGACGATTCGTCTATATATATAGGTATATATTGGAATATAGGTATTGTGTTTAGGTATATCTCGGAATAGCTATGCAATTGTAATTGAAATTAATTGCAATTGTAATCATGCTACGTGTATTAACAAGTATACAGACAATAGCCTATGTTTACGCGGAGATGGCATCCCTCTGTGTGGTTGTAATCAGTAACTGTACATGCCGTACAAGTGCGTAGCGTTGTAGCCACAACCTGTACATGTCCAGTTCTTTCTGATTACATACACTACCATTATGGCCCACAGCGTGCATCAACTGCATACCCAACTGCGTACGACCGATGCCGAGCACCTGAGGTACGACTTAATGTTAGGTACGACTTACGGTCTATAGGACGACTTACGTGGGCAATGGTTTTTGTCAGGCTCTAGCCGCCCGATGGAATTTGATTGCCATTCTCCGCTTTAGTCTATACTAGCTGCGCAAATCTGCTCAATACTGAGCTAAACCTTGTTTGTACGATTTGCGCAGAACTAGTCAGAATCTGATGAAAGCTAACTAGGCTATGTTTAATTCCGGAATAAAACTGCTGAAAAAGAAAGACCGATATTACGAGAATCCTAGCTCAGAATGCTATTTAGTTAGTTAGCGACATCTTCTGGCTGCTAGGATCTTCGAGCTCGTCCTTCTTCTTCCTCTCCCAGACCTTGGCTCTGCCTGACTCCAACTTTATTTAAGCATTCTGAGGTCTCTGCTGACCGCTTCGTCGCTCGCGATTGGCTGAGACGATTATACTGAAAAGCGCTTCGGAAGACAAACGCTATCTGTGACGTCACATGCATTAACTATGTCAATACGTCACAGTCGTAGCTATGGGCGACGTTCTTAATAAGACACTCCAGGGTAAATTGCATATTGCATTGAGTGCAATAATCACAATAATTAGGCCTATCCGGGTATTCTCGTAGGCCTCGCTCGCATAATCGTGAGGTAGGCCTACCCAGGGCTGTAGTCGAAGGTATACGCGGGTTTAGGCCTACAGCGTGTACTCACCTCTAGATACCGTATACTTACCTCACCAAATATTTTTATTTATTTATATTAAAATACTGTAGCGTACACTCACAAAATACTGCAGCGTATACTCACCTCTAATTTGTTTCGGGAAACTAACCGATAGCGTGTACTTACCTGTAATTTTACCACTACAGCCCTGAGGTACCGCGATGTGATCCTCTGACAGGGAAGGTTTATATTACCAGGTTGCTGTAGGCCTATAGGTGATATCGAAAACACTTGCTTACGTATTTGCTTATTTATTTAGAATTATTATTACGATTTATTACTTCTATGTTTTACAATCAGTATATTCAGTATAATTAGGCTAATAATATACTTACCTTTACTTTTGCAATACAATATAATGTTGTCGTTCATGAGATCTTTTAAAGATGTGTGTTAATTCCTTCCGTCTATAGTATCCAACCTCTATCTAGAAATCGCACCGTTTTGCGTCATCTTTTGTTTTGACGTCAACAATAAACGACAGTTTTATCGTTTTCACCAGAAGCCATTAGGCCTATGGGCAGTGGCGTCACGAGCGGGGTGCGGGGGGTGCGGACCGCACCGGGTGACACCCTCAGAGGGGGGTGACACCCAACATGAGAAAATGATGATATTGTTGGAAGATGAGGAATTCCTAAAAAAAGGTCATCTAATTTTTTGTGAAACGATTTCCTAAAAAAGGTCATCACTTTTTTTGGGAGACGAATTCCTAAAAAAAGGTCATCACTTTTTTTCAGGGTGACACCATGACTTACCGCACCGGGTGACACCAGCCCTAGTGACGCCACTGCCTATGGGTTAGGCCTATAGTTGCAGAAATAAACATGTCATAATAGGCCTACAAATCATTTTAAAGGGACCCTCATATTCTAGAAAAACTAGGCCTATTATAGATTATTATCATAAATAAGTAAGGAAATTTTTAATAATAAGACGATTTGTATAGCGCCGTAGTCGCCGATGCCGAAGGAAATGTCGTATTATATGTATTATATATTATTATTTTAAATAAATAAGGAAATGGTTTTCGTTAACCTTAAAATTACGCTAAGGGGTTAATTTTTCTGGCCACAGTGTTGATGCAAAAGAGGACAAGACGGGACAAGTCAGTGCATTACTTTATTAGTAACCCGCAAATTGAATAATGAACAAAATGCACAATTTAATCAAACTAGCACAACTGAGGGAGGTTGGAAACTACCCCATGGAGTGTGCAATGAAGACTTAGCTGGGTGGGGGTCCTAAGAAAGACTAGGGGTTGAAACACCAACCCCCGATAATTCTCACTCTGCCCTGCAATACTCCCAGCCACAGTACCTTCGAGCACTCGTCACCTTCTGGCCACCCCGCCTACCCGATCCTCCTCCTATCTGTCTCTCTCCCGTCCCCAGTCACCACTCGCCTCAAACCGATCCATATCCCACACTGCACCTCAGCTTTGGAACGAACGTCGCTCTGAATTCCGCGTTTTCTCAGTTCCTCCACCAATACCGCCACTCACCCACCGTCATCTGCCCCAGGTTCCTCTGCTTATCACCACACAGGCTTTCCATTCCAAACTGAAGTCACTTCTTCCAGAATTCCTCCCCTGATCCATCCGATCCTCGGCCATCTAAACTTTATCGTCTTTGACGAAACCCGCCTTAGCGGCTGGTCTGCCCCTCTCTCTGGCAGTCGGACTTGGACTTCCACTAGATATCAGGACAACCCTCTGATACGTCACAGCGCTAGCGAATAAGCTGGTACCCAGCACAGTTCTCTGCTTTAGCTTAAACATAGCACTTTAAACAAGGTCGAGTTTGCCATTGCGATTATTCAAACGGGCAGCGGTGGTGAAGGATCTCACCCGATCAATTCATTGAAAAATGAGCAGGATCGAGGCCATTTACGGTCGCTATAGATAATCGCGTACATTTACATTTTACATTTTACGATTACGACGTTTTGGCATTCGCTAGATGTCAGTGACATACGATGTACGCGACTAAGGCAGTCTGACGTGAGATATTGCAGGGCGAACTATTTCGTATAGGACGGAAGAACATCGTTAAACTTCGGCAACGATCGTGTCCGTCAATAGCCGCCATTTTAGTTAATATGGTCGGTGGTCGGTCGTTTGAGAAAACTGCGAGTTTTTAGTCGGAACTTGCTGCATCCATGGTTGCATTTAGTCGGATTATCTTCCGCAAAGGTCACTGGAAGTGACAGCGACGATCTGGGCGAACCTCGACTAGATCTTTTGGACGACCTTTGGAGAAAGTAAAAGGGCGTGTGCTAAAGGAACCCGTCGGAATTTCTTTACTTCGCTGATGTCAGTTGTGTGTTATATGGTTATCAGTAATAGTCGTCAAACTGGACTATGATTATCATTTGCATTTGGCTTCGTGGCCACGACGATCCTTCTGTCCTTCTGGACGCAGCTGGATGTCCTTGCCGAGCGTCGCAGTAAGCGAAACTTTAAGGAAAACCAGCGGAATTTGTTGCACAATATTCATCATCACAGTCATGTCTGCTAGTCATAAAAGTCGACGATTTCCCATTTTTCTGTCAACCTGCAACGATTTTCTTATTAATTGAAAGCTGGGATAGTTAAGCGGAATGCATGGTTTTATTCAGAAAGCAATGTTTTACAATTTCTGATTTGAACTTGTTGAAAAAGGTGCACACTATGCCGTCTAGATGTTGATTTTGCTGCAACCACCAAAATTAATTATTTAAATAGTCACTGAACTGAAAGGTGTGGATTAAACTGCGTTTTTTTATATTGGCCAAGTCAGGGGCCAAAGCAAGGGCGCGACTTGGGAGTTTCTTCTACAAGGTTGGCCCTGAAAATGAAAGTGGATTCTGCTCGTTCCTTTGAAATGCGTTTTATTCTTAAGCTCAAAGATGGTCTGTGATATACTACCAGGAGGTCGTTAGTGCAGGCAGTTATACTTGGCGAGTCGACTTGCTTTCAGTGGTTTCGGATAAGTTTTTAGTCGGTTATTGTGGCGTGGTTGAAGGTGTCGCGAATGTCATAAGATCAACAACTAATCAGGAGTTCATGGATGAACCACCTGCGAAAAGGACTAAACTGTCAGGATCACCTTTGTCAAATGACAATTCAGGTAAGACAGGTGAAGAGCGCAGGGGCAAGTAGAAATGTTTACAAACATGCTCTTTTCTTTTTCCTGAAAGTGCTTGAAAACCTTTCTGTTTGATTTTGGTTGTGTGTCACCAGCTTGGGAGTGTAGGTGTGCATTTGTAAGCGGCAATATACAAATTCATTAAGTACAATTACAATGCTGTGCTCATTTCTCCGATAGTTTTGATCATATTTGCATGCTACAACTGACAAACCCAATATCCCCAAACCATCCTAATTTACAATCGCGTGGTATTTTATGTTTACTGTTCACTAAGTGATGTCTAGATCATGATTCAATAATTTCTTCACTTGTTAAAGTAGTGTGCCATGTATGGTAAGCAGTGCTCTTGGGACGGCAGCAACACTGCCTTCATTTTCTTAACTCAGTGTGGTACGTGTTAAAAATGTGCTATATATAAATGTTAAACGTTTGGGCACATTATAATAAGTGTAGTCATTATTATTAATTAATAACTTCTATAGCATTGGTGTCCAATAGAATAGACTATTCTTTATTGAAACCAATGGCAAACCGCATTTGGTGTACAGTAACTTGAGCTTGTTTATGCAGATTATATACAACTATGATAATATTAACTGCTAATATTTGTCTCAAATATGCCCCATGTATATAATTTATTACCCATTGGTCATAGCAGGCAGCTTCATACAGCATCCTGATGATAAGTACACAACCGATGGTGTGCCAATCCAAGCTGTAATTAGGTCAGTACCCAGAAGATCAGTTGGATGAAACAGAGAAAGCATAAGCAACTTGAATCGGATGTGTTTAAGCAGATAACTTGTTGTTGAGTGCTTTCTAGCTAAACAGCTTTTATGAGTAACATTCTGCAATTCGTATGTATGTTATCTTAATGTTGCACATCGAATGACGTTGGCTGATTTCCATTTTTAGAAGGACAAATTATCAAAGAAAACTCAAATGACTCATTTGGTCCAGATTAATAAGTATAATGTGCACATTGCATTTGTGTTCATATCTTTAATGCCCAAAACATCAGTTGATAATTTTGTCGAGTGAAATTCCAATCAATAATTATAATTCATCGGAGCCAGGTTGAAATCCAACAGATCTGGGAACAAGAGCCGGCTGTGGTGGGTATGCAATCCACAGTGAAATAAATGACTAAGGTTTGGATCTAAATGACATCGGGGAATGGACAGAACGAACTGAATTGGGTAGCAAATTCAAAGCTTTGGATCAGCGACCAAGAAAGCCCCAGAGCCCGCGCTGTTTGGTGCGGGGCACATCGAGTCGCATCGTCCATTCATCAAGTGCTCTTTCTGTTTGTATGAGCAGTAACTTGGAACGGGGATTATGTCGGTTGGTTAAAGTGCAGCACTTTCTGAACTGTAATGCAGATTTTGAAATTACTTGTTCAGTGGGCAGCCAGTGCAGTGATTGGAGGATGGCTTGACATGCTGGGGTCTTTGTTTTGACCTTGGCTAGAAGATTTTGAATGATTTGTAGTTTGTGTAGATTTCCCTAAGTGATACCAATGAGAAGTGAGTTACAGTAGTCAAGTCTGCTGGAAATCCATGCATTAGCTAGTGAGATTAAGACAGTTGAAGTCTGATGAGTTCTGATTCTATGAATATCCCGTATGTGGAAATGAGCTGATCTGCTTAATGCCAGAACAGGGTTAGAAAATGGCATGGTGGAGTAGAGCACCACACCAAAACTTCCGCACATTCAGTACATTTAATCGTGTCGACATACATGTAATATTATCGTTCATTGCTCTGGGAAGAATCGTCGAAATACAAGGGACCACCTCTAGACCCACTATATAAATTTTCAGAATGAATGAATGGTCTACTTGGTTAGTGTGCTGGACAGTCAACCGAGAGCTCAGAGGTTCAAATCCCCACTAGGGCAGAATTTGTTTCAAGAGTTCTGCTCCACCTGCACCCCCTAGCGAACTCAGCTATAATGAGTACACTGACCGTACGCTGTCATTGGGAAGGTGAGGTGGTGAGGGAGAGGTCTGGCCACACATGCTCATATGCCAAGGCTAAGAAAATGAAGTCAAGTCAGGCTAAGAAAATGCTTCTTGAGGCTAGAATAAGGGATTGATCTACTTCTTCTATATGTGAATGTATCTCTCTGTATAAATTAAGTGAAGCAGTCAGCATAAGGAAACTGTTTGACTCATGACCCAGTCATCTTTCAATGGAACATGCTCCTGAGACCAGTGAAAATTCCTGTATTCCTAGACTGGTTTGATAGATGGTAGTGCTGTTGAACTCTTAGAATTAAGTGAATTAAGTAATGTCTGCTAGGAACAGATACAGGCGTGGTTAGCACATTCACAGATTGTCTGGTGAGTGAGCACAATCGTTGTGTGTGTGTGCTTTACAGCACTTACAGTTTAAGAGACTTAAGAATCTCTAAAATGGCATGACTGACGTTGAGGCACTTAATTATCTGTACGAAAACAGTTATGAACTTCTTCTGGATATGGACTGGTGACAATGACTGGGCTGTATCGGTGGACCGGCTGAGTCAAAATTATGCACTCAATGAGTACAGAGTCCGTTAACAATGATGGTAGTGACTGGAATACAAGAATGGTACTCAAATAAAATGATTGCTGTGACCTCTCGTAACATACTTCACCTCTGAATGCTTTGAAAGTGTTGTGTTGCTCTGGACTCATTGTTGCTGAGGACATTAAGACATTGTCTCAGTGCAACAATGTACTTACGATCTCTCTAGGTTTTACTAACAGAAGTCAGTGCCAGGCTGTACTTTGTTGTTGTGAACTCCCTTACTAAGATCATTTCAGCTGCCTTCGTTCTCTGCACTGGCTTCCTGCAGTCTTAATTGAGCAGATTCCTTCAATCTTGCACTTCAAATGTTTAAAGCCCATACTCATAGCCGTTCTTTGCGTGGTTTATTGTAGCTTTTAGCTCTGGTAAAGAGCTATCAACAGTTGCTGAATACTCTATTTTCCTGAGTTACCATCCGTCATGACTTGTTTCGCTTAGGGTAGGCTGGGTCTCATTGGCGACAGCTAGATCCATCCATCTGGAATTCTATCACTCTAATTTAAGTTGAAAATCAATTTCTTTCACTCTGTCAGTGGGTCAGAATATTTCTGGTTGAATACCTCAAAGTGCACATGTGATCTGTTTTAAGAAAGCGATATCGAATATTTGATTAAGCTTCTGTTACATTGTGTTACCTATCAGAAGTCATAAAATGTGATTTTATCACACCATTGAGCAGAGTTTTCTAATGGTTGGTACTATGCTGCTGGTAGCAACTGCCATAATGCATATTCATGCATATTATTGTTAATATTATACAGTTAATATTATTATTATTGCTCTTATTTTTATTGCTACTACTATTCTTTCTTCTTCTCCTCCTCCTCCTCTTCGTCGTCCTCCTCCTCTTCCTTATTATTATTGTGTGTGTGTGTGTGTGTCTCTCTCTCTCTCTCTCTCTCTCTCTCTCTCTCTCTCTCTCTCTCTCTCTCTCTCTCTCTCTCTCTCTCTCTCTCTCTCTCTCTCTCTCTCTCTCTCTCTCTCTCTCTCTCTCTATATATATATAATTATATATATATATATATATATATATATATATATATATGCAGCTTGCCTGAGGCTTTTAGATCAATACAAATGGTATAGCACTCTTGAGTTTTGGTTCAGTTGTCCCATTGCCAATGACCTTGACTTGTTTGTGCTTTGTTTGGTAAGTTCATATTGTGTCTGTATTGTTGTGAGCTGTGTGTCAGATTGTTGTGCTGTGTTTTGTAATACCATAAAGTTGATTCCTGTTTGACCTGGGCCGGTTTCACACAGGTTTTTTGTTTACTAATACTAAATAGTACGATTAATTCTTAATTGCATAATTTAATTGCATATTATAAGAAATAATAATTAGTTTCTTTATGCCAATACCAATGTTAATTGACTGAATCTTGGCATCAGTGTCAATGGTTGAAATGCCAGTTAACTTTTATGGTGTAAATTTAATTCACTGGGTCTTATTTTTATGTTTTGTTTGTGCTGTTGCTTTGTTTAGACATTGCATGGAGCAGTATTTTGAGCGATTTCAATTCAAAGTTGCCTGATGAGCTGGGCAACATACAGATAGACGAATCTTCGTTTCTGAATCCAAACGGATCGACGGACAGCTTTGTACAGGATGCCTGCTCCTCTTCCTCAGCACCTATCAATGACCAACTATCTCAGCTGCTATCAGCAGCAGTCGCAGCAGCTGGAGTGCCTGCT
Source organism: Allolobophora icterica (assembly GCA_963556255.1). NCBI lineage: Eukaryota > Metazoa > Annelida > Clitellata > Crassiclitellata > Lumbricidae > Allolobophora > Allolobophora icterica. The sequence goes on from OY744611.1 coordinate 41,711,876, forward strand.
GCAGCTGCTACCTCGCCAGCGGCCACGCCCGGTTCCAGGTTCACGAACGCAGGTTCTGCGACGTCCGTGGTTGGGAATCTGCAGTCACTACCGATGCAGATCCACGTTTCAATGGGCAAGATGCAAATGCCCCTCGGACTGGCGGCCATCAACAAAAACTCGACCGCGCCTGCTACCTCTGGAGTGGCTGGTGCAAACGTTGCCGCGAGCAACAGCGTTGGTAACATGATCGGCGCCGTTCCAAGGCTGAATGCCATGACGCTTGTGCGAACGAACCGGCCAGCGCTCTTATCGCAATCGCATGGGTTGGGGGTCATCGGACCAACCGGTTCGATCATAACCACAACCGGTTCGGTCATGGCCTCATCCGCTTCAATTAGCAATGCCATAACGTGGCCAGTCTCGGTGAACATGACAAACGTAAATCTCGCTCCAAACAGCATGATCATCGCGGTCGATCAGAATCCGCAACTCGTTGCGTTGCAGCGCGGTGGCATTCCTCGCTTTCCTCAAAAAATCGTGAGAGTGTCGGCACCTGTTGGCAGCGGGCCTATCTCACAACTCAACTTCATGCCAACGGTTTCCACGGCGACATCAGTTGGAGTGACGCCACCTGGTGGCAGTTTAACACAGCAGACGATGATGACGCTTCGAGTGAGTTCATATCTACCACTCTGGTATCCTGTGCCTGTGTTTTTGTGTGTAAAGTATTTGAGTTTATTGCATTTTGTATAAATTACCATTTTGTAAGAAATGAGTTTAGTGATGCATCTGGTAGAATGGCCTTGCAGTGGGGCGGCCAAAAAACTTGTCAAAGGTTTGTGAAGGTAGCACAAGTTCTTGAAGTTAGCATTAGTTCATGAAGGTGGCACCTATATTTTGGTAGTAACCATAACTTCCGGAACTTGTCATAAATTACTGAAATTAGCATAATTTCCTGTTGATTTATAGGTTTCCCTTAAGAGTTCTTTGGTGTCTTCTTGCACCTTAGTCAAAGCTCTTATGCTGCGTCAGAAGCAGCATGTTGCTTAATTGACTTAATAATAATAATAATAACACGGACAATTTCTAGAGCGCCGTAACGCGACCATGCCGCTACAAGGGCACTGTACAAACAACACCTACAGCCTAGCATGATAGCCGGTCCTATTTAGCAGATGGATAGGCTTTGATGAAAAGATGACGCTTAAGCCGGGACCGTAATGCCTCACTTGATGGCGCAGAATGGATAATGCTTGGTTTGGGTGAATTTAAGTAGAAAAGAGCTCTGCAAAAACAACTGTTGATGCTTTGTAATGGTGTTTTGTGGTGTTATAAGATGTGGTGTTGCCTAGCAATGCCAAGGGACTGTTGCGGTGTTGTCGGTGGTGTGGTTTGCACCTTTTCGGCATAAATTGTCTGGTGATTTGTCACAGTCACTGTAGCCTACAGCCATAAAATTCTAAAAGCACTCTACTGTATAGGCAGTCCCAGGTCGTGCTTGTTCTTACCAAGTGTTTGAGATTATACGGCAGGCGGTTAAAAAAGGAGGCGTACAAAGAGGACTGTGATGGTTTGGTTTGGTCATGTAGAAAGAATGCCTGATTAATGGATCTCAAACTAGAGACTGTGTGTGCAAGATTTGAAGGAAAGAAAAAGTCAAGATAGACCAAGAACTCAGCAGATGCCTGATACACAGGAGAAAAAAAAGAGATCTAACAATATTCAGATTAAACATGAGCGAAAAGCATTGGACTGTATAAACAATCGAAGAGAATGGGGTCGATTCAGAGCCACAAAACTGGTGGCTCCTGGAAAATGGAAATGGTCATAATATAGTTGATGGTATTGTAATGTACAAATTGCACGTCGGTCAATACAAATGGCACATCAGTTAGTACAAATGGCACATCAGTTAGTACAAATGGCACATCAGTTAGTACAAATGGCTTATGAATCAGTCCAGATGGCACACCAGTCAGTACAAATGGCACACCCGTCAGTACAAATGGGACATCAGTCAAAAGTGGTAAATGAGAGTGTAATATCTTTGATACTCTGAGCACTCTTTGGCAGGGTGAGGGACCCATTGCCATTCTTTTTTATTGTGTGTCTTGTCCTCGACTTCTCTGTAGCCTTGTGCAAGTCCATTGCCAGATACACTGTAGAGCAGCATAGCTCTTGATCTTTTCTTAGTCATTCTTTCTTTGATTAAATTAATTTTTTTTAAATTTCAGTACTATTAGCCTTTTAAATGGAAGTTGTGCTCAATAAGGCCAGTTTTCCTTGAGAAGGTGACTTCAAACAAAATGTCATGCTGCAAATCTTTCTTGGATGCCTTGTAACCTGTATTCTCATGGGATATAAAAGTTTCTGAAGTGCCAATATGGTAATTCAGGAGGTGTGGACCCTTGGTTAAAAGCATCTAAAGTGCCAATAAAGTAATACAATAGGTGTCAACCGATAGCTGCTTTATAGCAGAATTGCAGTCCATGCACGTTATACTTTTAGACAGGTACGGTTGCGTTCTAGGAAATCTCGGAGACCAAAGGCCAAAGAGGGTTAGCATATAATATAGCAGGATATTTGTTTAGTGCCTTTGAAAGCGTCTGTGCACTTGGTGGCTTCGAGTGCATAGGAAAGGCTTGCCATGTTCCCACATAAATTTCAAGTCTCATATGATGCAGTGGCCCTATATCCTGGACTATGGAGTTTGTCTCTTGATGGCTCAAGAGCCTGTCTCAAGTAAATGAGCAACTCCTCTGGGTTCCGTCGATAACACGGACGGCTGATTCTCTTTCGCTCTTCACCGGAAGCTGCAGCTATAGTAAGGCCAATTTTCTACCTTTTATGCAAATGCACGCTACAGTAGTGGTGCCCGGAGGGTGAAGAGATATGTGGGCTAGTTTTAGAGGATCGCCTCGTTATTAGCAAATACTGGGGCCTGGATTTTGCTTGAGATATGGCAGCGCAAATTGCAGCAGCTGTAGTAGCAAGGATGGACTGTAGGCCGACTGTGCACGGGCATTTCTATAAGAAGCCAGACGAGGAAAGATGGCGTCAGGGTAGACGTTTGGTGAGGCGCTTGGAGCCAGAGTTCATGGAGTGCCTAGTACTAAGCAGAATATGCTGCTGCTGCAGCAGATATGTTTACAAAAGACCTGGTAGCAGTTCTGTATAACAGAAGTGTCGGCGAGCAGCGGATGCTTGGTCAGAACGCTTTTCTGTTATAAGTGTCTGGTAATAAATTGATGTACTTTGGCCTACATACGCACAAGTGCAGACAGGCGGGCTTTAGGCCACAATGGTGGTTTTCTGTTTTGGAAAATTAATGTGGCTAAGAGTTTAGAGAATGATTGAAAGATTTGATTCAAGTGGTTGGTTGTGCGATACCAGGTTTGGACTGGCTTACTAACCGTCATGCTGCTAGTCTCTATAGGTTAGTGGCACACAGAAGATGCAGTCTTGTGTCGTGTAGCTTGTAGCAGTGCTACTAACTCTTGCCCGGAGCACCAACACAGAAACGGCAACTCAACACAGTGAAGCTTACACCGTGTGGCTGTTTGTTTACATTACCACCGATCTGGGTTCTGATAAGAACAGGTCCCTCTGTTCTGAATCGGGTCAGAGAGTAATCTAGATCTGTTGAGTGCTTGCCTAGTTATGTATCTAGAGTGTTCAGGTTGGAGCCTTCCCTGAGCTAGTACGATTAGGGCCGTATACCAAGTCCTTCACTCACAACTGAGTCACTTCATGTCATATCAACACATTGCATGAGATAGCCATCTCAGACTTTGCTGAAAATTGGCAGTTATTCATCTTCATGAGAACATTTCAAAACTAAAATATTAGACTTTTGGGTCAACCCCTTTCTCGGGTTCTATAGCACATAGGGAGATAGCACTCATACCAAAACTAAGGTTATTGAATCCCTATTTGTTTAATATTTCTTCTAGAAAAGCTGAGCAATCGTGTGTATTAACATCAACCTGGGTCAGTTCATGCAAACCAAATTTTAAAATATTTTTGGGTAATCAGTGTGGCACTGTGAGCATTTCCTAAGAATTCAGAGTGGGATCTCTTAGAATAGTTTTATTTTCAGTGAGTTTTTTTAACACAGCCTGCGATTTGCGAAAAGCACCAAACTTGTGTCCTATCAAGCACTGACATTGTTGCTGTAGTTTAAAAATTTTTGTTCCCCTAACCAGCTCAGCTATAATGAGTACACTGACCGTATGCTGTCGGTTGGAAAATGAGATGGTGAGGGAGAGGACTAGCCACCCGCCCTCATATGCCGAGGCTAATAAAATGAAGTCACTAACACTTCATACCCATAGCTGCCTCAGGGCAAGCTTAAGGGACTACTCTTCTTCTAAGTTACTTTGGGGAGCCACATGACTGTGTTATTTTTTCTTGTGTCGGAGTAGAAGCAGTCATTTCCTGTGTAGTTAATGTATTAATGTGTTTCCTCCAGTGCTGGTTGTTGGTTGAATGTCTGTTGTCAGCATGTCCAGACATGACATTGTCTAGGATGTCATTTGGCTGTGAATACAGATGCAGAGATGCAACGTCAGCCTCATTCCATTCATTTCCGGTTATAATGTTTGCAAAATACACCTTAGCCACCCATGACCGTCATACTCTGTTGCAGTGTAGCTCTTTATGTGTGCAAACATAATGCTCAGATTGTCAGCAGATGTCTGACTTTAGAACACACTCAACTCTGGACTGTTGGAGAACTGTCTTATTTCTACCAACTCTGTTGATTTTGGGCAAATGCAGGGAGGTCTGTGACTTCCAGCAACTATATGTGGTCGTTTTTAAAAGGGTGGTTTCTTGTTGATAATCCAACAGGGTAGGGCACTTGGCAGTAGACTTTGATTTCTCATCAGCTTTAGACTCAGATTGAATGGGTTCCTCCTACTCAAGAGCTCAAATCTTCTTCTGACATGGAATGCATGACTTTGTCATCGAGTTGAAGCTGCAAAGATGGGTGGGAACTTACAGCTTTGCATGTGTCTTTCACGAACTCCACTGTTAATGACATTGAAATGGATCATTGAATTGTTACATCTGGTATTAGTCTGACTACATTCACAAGTGGAATTTTATGCCATTTTAGCCGCTGCAGAAAAGTACCAATGGTAAAACCACTAAACAAATAGCCAGTTTAACAACACTACACACAAGTTGGGATAACAGTAATATTTATCTAGCAGAAGTCATTTCTCAGGTAAAAATCAGTAGTTGTATGCAGGACTGAAAACATTCAAGACCAAGATAATGGGCTACCAAGACTAAGAGCGAGGCACAGACGGTTACGTATCAAGACTGAGATTGAGACTAAGACACGAGATCCAAGACAGTATCTTGGAATGAAGTCCATATGATGGAAAAGAATAAACGATAAAAAGCCCTTAGATTATTAGCTTTTAAGCTTGGTCTTTTTAAGCACGATTATATTTGGCTAGTGCAAGATCCTCGAGCATTATGCCACCTAACTGTGCATGAAGATGACGCATAATGCGAATGATGCATTATGTAGTATTAATGCATAATTCAAATGATGCATTATATAGTGCCACTTACAGAGCGACTCATCAGAGGCACTCCCGTTGGGATAGCACAAAACTATGATCAGTCAGAAAGATTTTCAAGTGCTTAAGGAAAAGAAGCAGAGGAAGGCCAAGGAGCTTATGTCACAGGCTGCAAGCGTATTGCTGGGTCATCCATAAAGGAAGTCCCCAAAATATGATCTACTTTGGGCCCCTCCCTAGTGTTGTGAGGCGGAAAAATTGTCCGGAAAATTTCCGGTGTATTTTTCCGGAAAATTTTCCATATTTTTCCATCAGTATAATATTACTGAATAAGAATTTAAATTCATCATAATGTTTTAACATCACTCACTCTAAGCTATCTTATGTAGATATAACTTGTATGTTTATTCAATAGAGAGCATTGTTAGTGCTTACTATTCAGTGTTCACAAGCTCAACATTCAACAATGACAATACATTTTAGAATTAATTGCAATTAAACTTGACTGTAAATTTAGAGAAAATATTTTTTATGATTTAATCTCCTTAATACTTTTTAGTTATGAAATATGAGAAAAAAACAGCAATTGGTAGATTGTTTCATGTTTATTTTAATTCTTTTAAACATTTCCTGCAACAGAGCAGACTGCAGACATACAGGCTACAACTAGTTTGAACTAGGCTACTCTAGTCTGAAACGCTAATGTAGGGTTTAATGTTTATTTTAATTCTTTCAAGGTGAATGTTGCTTGACAGAAATACTGTAAATAAAATAACTTTAAAAAACCAGAAATTTTCTAGTGTTGTCTTATAATAAACATGCGGAAATAATAATAATGCGGAAATATCTGATGCGGAAAATTGGACATTATGAGCTAAATGTATTTTTCCGGATCTACGGAAAATTTCCGGAAAATTTCTGGAAATTTTCCGCAAAATATTTTTCCGGAAAAGCTACATCACTACCCCTCCCTCCCCCTTGTTAGCATTCGTCTGCATTGGATCTTACCCTTCCCTTCCCCTTTGCGGACGTCCGCACGCCAAACCAATGAGCAGAAAAAAACATTGTGACTAACGTCAGTAACAAGCTACAAGTTCTGTCTGATTTGAAATCACCTTTATTCCTGTTGGCGTTGTGAAGCCCAGAGTGTATTAAAGTTCTAGTACATGGCATGAGGTTTTAGGCAATCACCTCACTAACCTTTTCATCTCTCAGGGAGGGTTGAAACGAGAAAGTGTTTAAAAAACTATCAAATTTAGATGCAGACATCTGCACTGGTCATAACCCCTCTGTACTCTTGTCCGCACTTGAATGACCCCTCCCTCTCCCCTCACTGCGGACGTCCTTTATGGGTGACCTCATTTGCGACAGATGGAAAGACCACCACAAAATGTCTGTGCTGGGCACAGCAGTTGGCAGGACAACCTGTCACCTTGTGCAGCAGAGAGAAGAAATCTACAGCCAGGTTTGGAAGAGACAGGGACAGTTGGCTGAGATGCGGTACAGCCTGCAAGGGAATTAGACAAAAGGGTGCATAAATGGCATTACCATAATCAACCCAGGATGCATATGAAGGTTGTAGCATGTTGAGATCTTAAATTCAGTGCGTTTTTGCAAACGTAAACAGTGCAGTTCCTCCCAGACAAAACTATTAATATGCCCAAACCCAGGTATGTCACCCATTGGCCGAGCTGCAGCATTTGAAACAGATTGTAGCTGAGTAATTATGCAAGAAAAGGTCAAGGCTGCATAAATGGCATTACCATAGTCAACCCAGGATGCATTTGATGCATGCATCAGGGTTGTAGCATGTTGAGTTGTACGCAAGCCACATATTGTGCAAATCTGACACTAGGTTCTATATGTACATTCTTCACATGCTCTGAGGTCAATTCCTGGTCTAAGGTCTTACCCAGGTCATGCACATTAGTGGAGAAAGAGACATCAGGGAAGCATAGCTGTGAACAGGGCAAGTCAGTTTTGTAAATCCGCCCACGGCTACTGAGCGAGATGAACTGGGGCTGTTGTGTGCATAATTTCTCTGTTAAAGTTAGTAATGTCTGCATGTGTTGCATTCTGCTGACTGGAAATTGAAATTGAAGACTTTGGATTTTGGCCTGTAATAAATTCACAGAGTATTTGTTTTCTACTATAGATAAGGGCGATTTACAGTTAAAGATGGAAATTTTGACCAACAGGCATCTCAGTTGCATGGTGTCGAAATGGTTTGGCCCATATTTTGAATTACCAATGAAAGCTGATCATGTGATGAAGTATTGTGCTCTGTTATATTCTTTTTGTTTTTCAAATGCGTGAAAAGAAATCATACGACCATCGGAGTTCAGTTACTCCAGAGAAATATGTCACAATATATAAATACAGAATTTCATATAAGAACAGCACTGTTGCAGGGTAGGAATAACATTCAAAGTTCAACACTGGGAATACTTGAATGCACGATATTCAAAATTTATCTGATCTGACTTAGGAATTATCCCATGTAGTACCCCATGTACTTACCGGTACTTATTTACCAAATATTAAGCCGCATTTAACAAACCTAAAATGACATTTTTCGTCTCTATCTGTCCAGACTGACCTCCCTGGTTTCAATCTAAGTTTTGCTGCTTTCGATTTTTGAGCAGCCATCAATGTATGCAGTTTGCTCCCCAATCGTATTTACCACTGGTGCCTATCCAGGTAATGCTGTCTCTTTCGACCTTTTAGTTGAAATCCCTGCTATTTCGTGTCTTGGAATTCTGTGAATTATCTGTGGAAGTGGTTCATAAAATGTAGTGATTGCTTCATCTGTAGCTGCTGATGTCAGGGCTTCAGAGACTGTTATCTTGGCAAACTTGGTGCATCTTGCAGACGTTAGTCATTGCAATATGGAATTGTATCCTGTTGTTGCTTGTGTCGCTTTCTTGTTAAATGAATTGATTGTCTTCCCTTTCTTTTTAAGTACTGGTCTCTCAAAGACCTATCAGTATCCCACCAGTATCTTTCTAATTCTTCTACTCCTAGTGCACCTGCTCATGACAAGCGAGTTCTGGCGTTTCCAAATCCCTATTCCTATATTGAGGAGACCCCGTTCCATGTTTCTAGTATTACCTGCTGTAGTAAGGGTAGTTGTTGCAGTTATCATGGTCTTAGGTGTTGTTGCTACTTACGGACCGATCTTCTGGATATTGACCTGATTACTACTTAATTCTTTATTTTGTTGTGCCATGGGTTGATGCCTTGTGCATTAGACACCGGCACAATAGAAGTTACTAATGACAATTACTGCTGTGAATGTTATTGTTGTTCTGTTAGAATTATAGCCCTAGGTCTGTGGCCGATTGCAAGGACCTTGCTAATCGGAGAGGCTTCCGAGCCAGGGTCTAGTTTAGTGTCCTTGAGCTATTTTTGTGTTTTTGTGTTATTGGCCTGGTATTCATGGAGTGCTTGGCCAGTTATCCCCCACTGAGCACTAAGAGGATGGCCTTATCATCCAGTTGAATTTGATGTCTGTCCTTAAAGGCACTCCTCTTGCTCATCAAGTTACACCTGAAGCCAAACAAGCATTCCTGCACAGCCAGAAAGCCACAGTGAAGCCTAAGGTTATATGCGTTTGTATATACTTAGGTAGGTAACAGATATTGTGGTATACATAAACTTAAACCTTACCTATGCATAGATATATAAATACTTCATCTTTGCATATACTCACTAGGTATACTGATACCTACACAGGCTTATGCATATACTTTGATACATATACATATGTACATTCATATTTGTAAATATAGCATGCATATATATATATATGTATTGTGTACATGTTCAATACATGCCCATATATATATATATGTTATGTATATCTATACATAACATAGATATACATAACATATGCAGTATATAGGAACTTATGGAAAGGTATCATGTATATACTATATATCGATCTATTCATGTTCGTTGTGCTAATGGTTACATAATACCTTATACTTCAGGAGGAAATGACAGGATGGATGGATGGATGCCTGTGGTGTTATTATCCAGACTTTGTATTTTGTGAAATTATGTAGACACGTCTCACGGTGATGGAATTTAATAACAGTCCACGACTCCAGCCACCACTGTGAAGTGAACTTCCTACTCCTAAGAATAGACTGTTATTGATAATTGTGATCAGACGCCTCCACTACGGGATCCATTCCACACAATGCAGTTCAAGCATTTCAGTTATTGATAATTGTGATGAAATTGCCTACACTCCCGATCCATTCCACACAATGCAGTTCAAGCATTTCGGTTATTGATAATTGTGATAAAATTGCCTCCACTCCCGATCTATTCCACACAATGAATTTCAAGCATTTCCGAAATACGTGAGGTGTGAAAGTTTGATTAACCACCCTGGTTGGACTCTTGGCAAAATAGGCAACTGTAATAATGATAATGTTCGTGTAATATTGACAAGCTCACTGACAGACTGCAGTAAGTAACATTGAAACGCAAGACAGTAAAATTATCAAGATATTACAGAACACACGTCTTGGTAGCCTGTTATGCGCCCGCCCATTTTACAGCTGCCCCTAAGGGAGTGGAAGGCTGAGTCTACCTATAGGAGCTTACGGGTATCGAACCGCGTCTTTCAAGATTGTATGTTCTTCAAGCAAGAGTGTTACCATTCATCTACCCCTCTCCCAGTATTTGTTGTGACTACATTCAGTGGCCATTACAGTTCCTGCATTTCGTGCTGTCAGGTTTGCCTGTTGGACGTGTGTTCGGCATTGGACGGATTTTTATGTGTTCTCATAATGCCAGGGAGTCCAACAAAACTTTGTTCCATTTTGTTTGTTTAGGAATTGCCATATGGATGAATTACAGTGACACTTCCTCCATTATTATTACTGTTATTTTGAGTTGGATTGCTGTGAACTGTGTGCTTTGCTTTGAGTGGTGCTTAAAATGCCCTCTGTAAAAGGCGAGATACATGCATGTATGCATAAATTGTGGTGTGATTTTTATGGACTTGGACTCAGACTTGGACTCAATTTCTAGTGACTCGATTCGAACCAACAGCTAACACTAGAATGCATATTTTCCTCTAGGTAGTCTCCCTATGACTTAAACTTCTTTCTCCTGTCTACTGCCGCCCAGTTTTGGCTAGAGACTGATTAATCTCTATAATCATGTGCATTCTTCCAGAATCCAACCCTCTTTTGTTTAGCTTCATCATCCTGTCTGACCTAACTAGCCTCAATATAATTCTCTCAGACTTTCTAACAGTTTGCAATCAATCAATCAATCATTGTGTTATTGACTCGTCAAAACATTATACAAAACACATTAGGAAAAAGGCTTTTCCTATACATTTAGGCAAATTTACCTCAGCTGGGTCACTTTATGTTCCATTAGTAAGATTTTGTGTGTGGAATAATATTAGAGTGCATTTAAAACTTGCGAGGAAAACTACAATGGTACTGAAATCATTGCATCTCGTGGGTGGCATTTAACCAAATTTTACCGTTGATTACCCGGAAGCGTCACAACTAAATGATCTATGTCGTGGCTGTTTAATCATGAATAATTAATTGATGCCCTACTTATGGGTGGCGTTGGCCCAATTGCCCGTCTGTGGCTGCCCTTACTGCTTGCAGTTTACTTCTGATGGCCTTTGACTAATGGACTTGTGATGACATGGATTTTAAAGGCCAGCAACTGGTGCATCTGTACATATGCAGTTCTGTTTGTGCAAAGTTGGATTCATCATCATAATTCTTTTGCTTCTTCTGCTTGTGTGATAACTGGCACTGGCATTCTACAGCCATTGCCCTGCAGTACTTGACTTTTACTTCCGTTCTTGTGCCATCCAATTTATGTAGCTTAGGGACAGAGGCAGTTGTGTATAAACAGCTTGCCCGTGGTCGACACATTAGCCGTTTAGCGTGAATCTGCTATCGTTCGATGCATAGGTAACCGTGTAACACTGTTTATTGTTTGAAAACTGATATTTTTGTGCTGTTCTAGAGTATAGCCTATTCTGGAGTAGAGGCTACAGTAGATTAGAGGATAGATTGCTCAAGCCAAATAGCTAAGTACCGTGTTGTGTTGATAGCCGATTGGTTGAGCACTCGCCTTGTAGAGCAGTGTGCTGCTTTGAGCCTTTCCTGAGGCTGTTACCTCAGGGTCCATACACAGACCTTGCTCAGTTGAGTCCCCAAGCACAATTGCTTAGTACTATTGATTGTTGCCTAAGCGATTATCGAGTGGCACCTAATAAATGGTACTTCTATGTCCTTTCAGGCTGCTGCTCCGCCGGTGCAACCAACCGTGTCGTCTCAGCCTCCTCTGGCGACTGGCACAGCAGACCCGGAGAAGAGGCGTCTGATTCAGCAGCAACTCGTTCTCCTGCTGCACGCGCACAAGTGCCAGCGCCGCGAACAGGCCAACGGCACTCCGATCCAGCCTTGTCAGCTTCCGCACTGCCAGACGATGAAGAACGTTCTCAACCACATGAGCGACTGTCACAAGGGCAAAGCCTGCAAAGGCATGTCACTGTCTGAATTTCTGTAGGTCGTAGGTCACGTGGTGTGTGTCTGTTGATCCGTTGTTTATTTACTTTCAAATTATTGTTATTTCTTATATTTATGTAGCACCAGTATCTATCGACAGGCATCAGTTGATGGTACAAGGGTGTTGTGCATGAAGGGCTTGATTTGTATATCCTGTGTTAGGCTCAAATCCATCCACTGTATAATGTATTGGAGAATATTTGTTATGCTGCACGTGCATGGCTGTAGTCGAGGGTGTGCGTGGGTATACAGCGTGTAGTGTACTCATCTCTAGAGACCGTATACTTACATCACAAAATATTTGTGCTCACCTCTAATTTGTTTCCGAAAATTAACCGGTAGCAGTACTCGCCTCTAATTTTACCACTACAGCCCTGTGCACGTGTCTTAGAGTTTTCCAGCCACATGGGTGTCTGATATTTGAGGGGTTTGCATTTAAAAGCTGTGTATTCTTTCAGTATCTGTGTGCTGGCTGTGTGGTGTTCGTGACAGTACGTACAGTAAACGAAGTAGCCAGAAAGTGATCCGTTTTTGCAAAGTCCTCACCTAATCAAGTTGAGCCTGCTTTTCAAGAGGTCCCAATAGATTTCATCCTTTATTTAGCAAGGTCTGCTATGCTGCCAGATAGCCATTGCACCATCTTGACCTATTTTTGCAGACTGCTGAGCCAATCACATTAAGTCTGCGGTTCTTTGATAACTCACAACAGACATTCCCGTGGGTATCATCCTTTATTAGGCAGATGGCTATTATTTTGCCAGAGCCAGACTTGTGGCAAGATTTCTGATGCATCGATGATGTAGGATTAGCTGATGCGGTGAGTGATTCATACAGTTCTGCATTTCTTATCATGCATGCAGGCTCTTGAAAGACTGGCTCTTGAGTGTCACGAATCAGATATCTATGCTAATCACCAAATCAGATGGACATTAAACACCAGTTTAATTGTCACATGATTTTGTTGATAGGGTGCATTATGGTGTAGTAGGTAGTTGATACAGGATGCGGTGGTGTAGGGGGTATGTTTTGTGCCTTGTAACTAGAGGACCGCAGGTTCAACCTACTTCAAGTCACTGCGTAACGATCTTTGACAAGTTGCTTACCGACAAACCCCTGCCAGGGCAGAAAGCTGTTTTGAAATTTCTGTTCCAGTTGTACCCTACAGCAACTTGTCTGTGAGGAAGGCAAAGGGTAACTACCTCACTCAGCTCATCCCGGATGGCACAAAGCCAATGGACCTGCCTTTGGGCAGAGAACTCATCATCATCATCGTCATCATCATCACGTAGTTGCTGGAATGTCAACCGTTGAGGTTGGGGATTCAAACCCCTGCCAGGGCAGAAAGCTGTTTTGAATTTCTGCTCCAGTTGTACCCTATAGCAAACTTAACTGTACAATGAGAATTATGAGATGCATGCTTGTATGCCATCTGTATATATATGAATGTGGGTGGGAAGATCAGGAGAGGACTTTACTACCCATCCTCAACCATGGCTCTGGTTTGGATTAAGTGACTGCAAAAAGTCATCAAAGGAGAAGTTCTGCGGGTGAAGGAGTTGTTTAGTTGATGTCACTGTGGTTACAGCAGATAAAGAAATGGGTTTACTCTTTCCTTTTGCTAATTTCACAAGATACAGACTCCAGATGAACAAACTAAAAATTTAAGGAGCCGTTATTTTGTAATATGGACTATTTATTCCAGAGCAGCAGTCATTTTCATGTTCTTCTTGGACCTATTAGTTTTGCCAGATTTTCGCTCGTATTTTATATGGGTCTGTCAACGATTGTCCTCAAACTGTGGTTGAGGGACTGAATGCTGAGGTAACAGGCCCCAAAACTGGGGTAAGACCTGAGTTTACAGAGGTCCTAATTTTTTTATTGCTGATGAATCTTGTGTTATGGTATATAGATAGCATGATCAGTAATAAAAACTGAAATAGCAATAATGAAATCTTGCTTTATGGCTGAAGGTTGAGAGCTGTTTCAGCTAGGCTTTGTCATAGCAGTTATGGCGTGATGGAGTAACAATATGTGTAACATATGGATTAATTGATTTCCTTTGTTGAATGGAAAGATTTAATGGGTTGAATTTGAAGGCAACATGCAAGGTTTGACTCTATGCCAATCAATGCTAACTTAAAATACAGTCAGGTCTTACATTCATACTGCACGTGAGATCTGTGTGAAATAATTTTTGTCCAATAGTCCTTGTGGTTAACGATCCAGTTTCTTGTTCTTCTTCAGTGTTCTGCGTTCACACAGTTCGATGAATCCTACGACACTGTTCTTATCTGTTTTGTGCCATTCCCGGTACCCTTCATAGCCCTGTCTTTATCCTGTGGGCATCATCAGTCCAAATGACTTTCTTTTCTGCAATTCTTTTTTCAAGCACTCCCTGCCGCATGAGGGAATTCCCATGAAGCACGTGACCGATCCAGTTCATTTGTTTCTTATCTGCTATATCCACCATGCTCCTTCCTCTCTTTCTGCATCAAGCACAGTATCTGCTTATTAAAAATTTGAGAGAGCACCTCGATCGTGCTTATCTCTCAGATGTTTGGCTCTCTGAAGGCATCTGGAAATGTGATTGTGCTGAAACTGCAAGGCACTTATTAAAAAGAAGAATATGATCACTAGGAAAATGTCTGGCAAATGCAGTCTCATCTTTTGAAGTGTCTGTGAAGATATCCTTAACACTTTAATGACGAGCTGCATTGGTTTCCCAGTCACTTCTAGTACCGGTACACACTCGTCGTTAAAGTATGCTATAGTAGCACAATATACTTGATGGAAAGCTGCTGGAAATAATGATTATTATAATTATTATTTCAGTTATTACCATAAATAACATTATTAATATGATATGTAGGATTTTTCCAATGAATGGACAAACTTAAAACAAATGCAGAAATTAATTATTAGTGTTAGTTTTAAGTAGTAGATTAATAATTACTATTGTTAGTTGTTGTAGTGGTGGTTCATGTAGTAACATTAGAGTTGTATATAATTAATATATTTTATTAGATGCCTAGCTAATATTTTATTTATTATTGTTATTTTTAGTAGTAGTTTATTTTGTGGCATTAACGGGGCCATTATCGTATTCTTGCCGTATGCACTATTCATGGACATAGGTTCACGCGATAGCACGCATTTTAATGGCAACAGGATTGGTGCTGTGCGGCACTTGAGACGAGGACTGCGCCACATCGCACCAGGATGATATGCAATATTCAGGAATCATTATACTTGGCTGCTCTTGAGAATCGAAGAATCCAGTGGCAACGGAAGCACTGCTGTACAGTCAGACGCATCACTTGGGAATGTATACAGAGCAGTGATAGCGTCCGTGCGCTCACTTCTACGCTGTTTAGGCTCGATCCCTTGGCCCGCCGTAAATAATAAAATGTTTGTTCATTAGCTGCTTAATTGTCGGGACATGTACGGCAAGGGTCATGGGATGTGTTCGAGTGTATCTTGTCTCTTTTTTTGGCCGAGCTGAGCCGAACGGAGCCGATCTTTGGGACTTGAGGGAGGTATAAAAGAGTCTGTTTGGCCACTGCTTCTTGCAAACAAACGGCTCTTATGCATTGGCCGACCCCGCTGGACCTCTGCGGTCGTTAGATGCCAAGGGTCGCTGAACGCTGTGAGGTCTTGGCATTCCATAGATTGCTTGGCGAAAGAGGGAGAAGGGTCGCTGTGGCCTGTAGTCCGACACAGCTGTGTGATTGACATCAAAGGCCATGCTTTTTGTTCGGCCTGAAGCGAGGTGTGTGTTTTTTCTGCTGGGCCGCAAGTACAATGGACCCTTCATATGATGCTGCCTTTCCTTGCACCACATCAATAATTACTGTGTTTGTTGTGAGGAGAATTTCTAAAACTTAATTAAATTTGGATCCATATCGCATCTGCATTAATGCAAGTTTCGAGTTGTTTTGCGTGTTTCATAGTGCCCGCTGCATGCCACTGTTTACATTCTGGCCTCATTAGTACTCTGCCCTTGTCTAGTTGGCTAGTACTCATGGCAAAAAGGTCAGTCCCTTGAAGCCAAACTTATGTAGAAGCAAAGGGTAGTACAGCTTCTTTTCCTTAACCTCAACATGAGGGTGGATGAATGGTTAATACAAGATGTAGTTTGTTTGGTTGTTTCAACGGGCAGTGTGTGGGTACTGTCTGTTTTTGATTGAACTTTGATGAGTTGGGAATGAATTCTTTGTGGGTTTGTGCGATTACTTGTCTAACCCTAACCACTTGTATAGTATACTGAGTAATGTTGTCCATTTTTTACTACGAAAACCACAGATCGTGGTGTAACAGCAGCAGATATTGTTGTGGCCAGAACTCCCTTTGACCTCTTTTGTCTGACAGTTAAGAACATCATATTTTTTGTTGTAGCTAGTCAATATTATTATTTTTTTAAAATAAATTTTTATTAATAATGATAATTGATGTTAGCAGACAATATTGTCTATATAAGTGTTCTTGTCACCAATTTCCCTCTAAGCTGTGCGGGTACCCAGCCGCAGAGCAGCCTTCACATGCCGTACAAGCACCTATGATGCCTGCACAGTGGACGTCAGAGGTGTGAATGTTGTAGTGCTTTAAAATCAGGCAAAAGTTGTTCATTTTTGAAGTTCAAATTTAAATACAAATTTTACAGAGAGTTTAAATATTAAGTTGGTGGGGAATTAAAGCAGCAGTCATGGAAACGTAAGCCTAGTTGAACTCATTTTCTGGTACTTAAATAGAGATTTATTAATTGTGATCTGGAAATACAATTGAGGAAAATTACTGTAAATTATATCCTTGTCTAATTACAGACTGTTTGGGATTTGGGCTTATAAAGGAAACTGTAAAAAAACTTGAAGTAAGCACTCCCATGGTGTGCATTTGGGCATTGTCAGGGTTTTCCACCTGGATGAAATTGTGGATGAATTTGCAACATAAGCAACTGGAAATCAGTTATTGACTTTCTTGTAACCCTTGAAGATTATGTCAAGTGGAGAGCGTGTTAGTAGTTGGAGTTAAAATGCCAACTCAACTCATCATCATCATCATCATCATTCAGGACTTTCAACCTGTGCTCAGTGGTGCCTCACAAGGAGCGTTAGCATAAGGCTAAGGCTAACCAACGTCAAGCCAAACTTTACTTAGGGTTTCAATGATAAAAGATTTGCCTTTTATACATCCTAGTTGCAGAGTTAAAAGTGTATGCTTTTCTGTGTGGTCATCTGTTTTGTGCTCTTAAAATGCATGCACATATGCTAAAGACTACCATGATGTTCTAGCATAATTACATCTGTACAATATCATCCAGAGATTGGATTTTAACTTCAGCAAAGTCAATCAATTTGATTGATCACCAATGCATATCAGTACACTATAGTTCTTTCAAATTCTACCGGCAAGTGTCAAAAGTTGGAACCCAGAAGTGACAGATTGTTCTGCTAGCCGGGTCTATAATTACTCACATAAAATTCTACCAAAAATAAAATTCCACTTTGGTGACCGACTTCAATTTCACTGTGTTATATGTATATAAGTGATTCTCAGAACAGATTTTAATATAACAGAATATAAATATTGCATTTATTATTGCAAATATTGCATTGCATTGATGTGCGATGTATTTTGGCCATTGTAGTTCCTCATTGTGCTTCGTCGCGGCAGATCATCACGCACTGGAAGAACTGCACGAGAAGCGACTGTCCTGTGTGTCTGCCACTAAAAAACGCTTCAGATCGTCGAGGATCCAGCACTTCGATGGCACAACCAACGAAAGGTGCCATCGTGGTGCCGACGAACAACACGGCACCTTCGCTGACACAACCGTTCGCCGACTTGGACCGTGCCTACCGGGCACTTGGTCTGGCACCTCCAAGCCAGCAGCAGCAACAGATCCTCCTGGCACGCCAGTCGCCAATGGCAACTGCCTTGGGCAGCTCTGGTGCGATCGGTTCCACTGTTTTATCCTCCTCTGGTGCTACACAGCTGTGGTCGGATGGGTCTGGAAGTGCCATGGACGGCATCGTCGGTCTGGCAAAGTCACAAGGATCTATGACTTTGCCGACGGTTGTGAAGACAGAGTCAACGCTGACGGGTGGCGTTGGAACTGGTGTTACGGGTCTCGGAGTAGTCAGCGAGGTTCCGAACCATCCAGTTAAGGAGTGGCACCAGAGCGTGACCAAAGACCTACGAAGTCATCTTGTCGACAAACTGTAAGCATTTCAGTTTTATACTGATATACATATTCATTTTGTGATAAGGAAATGTTATTCTACTGTCACGTTCTGTTTTTATAGAGTTCTGATGGTCGCCAAACACTTATGTCTGATCATCGCCAGACACTTATGTCTGATCATCGCCAGACACTTATGTCTGATCATCGCCAGACACTTATGTCTGATCATCGCCAGACACTTATGTCTGATCATCGCCAGACACTTATGTCTGATCATCGCCAGACACTTATGTCTGATCATCGCCAGACACTTATGTCTGATCATCGCCAGACACTTATGTCTGATCATCGCCAGACACTTATGTCTGATCATCGCCAGACACTTATGTCTGATCATCTTGGAAGGCTCAGATGAACAATGACTTTGTGTTTTGTTTTCACTTTGAAGCAGCCATTCCTTGATGTCTGTTGCATTGTGATAACGGTTGGAAGTCTAGAGATTAGATTGGATGAGGTCAGCACATGGTGCCCTGTGCTTGGCCTTCATGTGGCGCTGTAGAAGTCTGGAGATTACGATTACTATCTGGCCTCATGTGACAGTAGCTACACGTGATTAGGTTACAGTGTTGCTGTGGGTTACAGTAGCCATGCGTGAGGAGTTTCAGAAAAAGAAGCTGGTTATTGGACTGCTGTGGTCTTGTTTACGTTTCACATGATTAGATTAACCTGTGACCTTCAACCCTGTGACCTTCAACCCTGTGACCTTCAACCCAGTGACCATGCTCCTGAGTCTAGAGCAGGCCCTTAGCCAGAAATAAAGAGTAGGGCGTCCAAGAGCATTCGAAGTCACGAACGCCCGATGCCGCGACCTTATGAGTCCGACTGCAAAAGTCTGCAATGTCCCTACACTGAATGCCCTTTGGGCTTTGTAACAGTTGTAACAGTTTTGTTTTACATACAATGATATAAACAACAATCTATTAACTTCAGATTGTAACCTTTAATTCCCTTATTTGATTATTATAGCCTTGGGAACAGACATTGATCATGTGTCCCTTTACTTGTTATCAATCCAAGCCCCTATAATTATTCTTAAGGTCAAGGTATTTATATAACCTAATCAGTTACCAATTACCATGAAACAACCTCATCTAATTGGCACTTAATTACATCGTGTATCTTGTTTGGGAAAAGGAACATCGTTACACATATGAAGGGGAATGGATTATACACATTATATCACATTTAGGACATGGCGTCCAATGCCGTCCATGCATAATTTATGGCCGTCCAAAATGATTTTCAGGCGTCCAAAGGACGGCTGGACACCCCTCTGGTTAAGGGCCTGGTCTTAGAGGCTTGTGAGAAAGTGCGTAGCTTTCACCATTTTACCTTTACAATTCTTTTGATATGTGTACATCGTAATAATGTCGCCTGTTGCAGAAATTTCTTTTTTTAGCAGGAAGAATCATGAAAATACAAGAGACCACTTCTAGGTTTACCTTGTGGGCTATTTTGATTGATTTGAGGTGCTCAATAGTGTAGTGGTTAGCATGCTGGACAGTCAACCGAGAGATCAGAGGTTCAAAACCCCACCAGGGCAGAATTTGTTCTGCTCCACCTGTACCGTCTAGTGAACTCAGCTATAATGAGTACACTGACCATACACTGTCGGTGGGAAGATGAGGCGGCAAGGGAGAGGTCTGGCCACCCATGCTCATATGCCAAGGCTAAGAAAATGAAGTCTGGCTAAGAAAATGCTTCTTGAGGCTAGCATAAGGGACTGATCTACTTCTTCTATATCCAGTAGATATCTGTATGTGTAATTAATTCATACTGCTGTGTATCTCTGTAGGCAATTTTTTATTCCATATCCAACAGGACGTATCCATATGCATCGTTCATCCTGCAAAATAATGTAACGAGACATTTATCTAGCCCTTTCACGCGGTGTCCAAAAGAGCTCGGTATACACGCGTTGGTCAGAGTCTCGGTTGCAACCTCCACCTTTTTGTCATTCTCTACGTTCCCTTGGGTCGACCCATTGTATTCCATTAATTCAGAGTACGTTTTTATCGAGCATCATGACTCTGCTTATGCATGCCGTCCATCTCGACTTATTTCGACTTTTGACGTCAGCAACTGTGGGCGTCCAGTCCAATAATGTTGCAAGTTTTGTCTCGTTTAGCATTCACTGACATTCTTCCGACAGTCGTGAAGAAAAACTTGGAATTTGTATTAGCCTGACGATGTGACTTCTTGGTTGTTCAGGGATTCTGTTGCCTTCCTGGCTATATGTTATGTTGTTTGTGAATGTAACATGATTCTGTGACCTAGATCTGTGTTAGGGCATAGCCGGGTACTGACCCGGATACCCGGAAATTCCGGGTATTTAGCACCCGGAAGACACCCGGACCCGGAGCTGAAAGGTCATCCGGGTCCGGGTGGGTAAGTGTCAACTAACAGTAACATAATGTAATGACATCAGGAACAGTAAGTTGCCTTGGCTACGGCCTTTGGCTGTCCATGATCTGCCGGCGTTTTCTTTTGATTATTGAGAGTCCCAGCAAGCCCCTCTCCCCTCCTCATTTCACCTATGCCCCGACGATTTGCTTTGATGTTGAGAACTTCATCAAGTCCCTCTCCCCTCCTACTTTCGCCTAGACACCACAATTCCCTTTGATGTTGATAACTCCATCAAGTCCCTCTCCCCTCCTCCTTTCGCCTATGCACCGACAATTTCCTTTGATTATAGAGAGCTCCAGCAGGTTCCTCTCCCCTCCTCCTTTCATCTATATGCCGACAATTCTCTTTCATTATTGAGAACGCCATCTAGTCCCTCTCTCCCACCCTTTTCAATCATTGCAGTTGTTTTCCTTGTTTATTAAAATGTTCTGAAGTTGATTCCTAGTGGAGTTATTTTTTCGCGACATTGTGTTCAGTATTTTTTCGTGACATTGTGTTTGGATTAGAGATTTGAGATTACTGTTAGTTTTAATACCCGGACCCGGTACCCGGACCCGGCAGATTTTTATTCAAACTACCCGGACCCGGTACCCGGTTGAAAAACGGCACCCGGCTATGCCCTAATCTGTGTTGTGTTGATACAATTAACATGATTCTTTGGCCAAGATCTATGTTGTGTTGATACAGTTAACATGATTCTGTGGCCTAGATCTGTGTTGTGTTGCTACAATTACTGTAACATGATTCTGTGGCTGAGATGTATATTGTGTCAATACAATTAACATGATTCTGTGGTCTAGATCTATGCTGTGTTGATACAATTAACATGATTCTGTGGCTTAGATCTGTGTTGTGTTGATACAATTAACATGATTCTGTGATCTAGATCTACATTGTGTTGATACAATTAACATGATTCTGTGATCTAGATCTACATTGTGTTGATACAACTAACATGATTCTGTAACCTAGATCTACCTGGTATGTTGTATTTATACAATTTACATGATTCTGTGGCCTAGATCTATGTTGTGTTGATACAAGTAATATGATTCTGTGGCCGAGATGTATGTTGCATTGATACAATTAACATGATTCTTTGCCTGAGGCCTGTGTTGTATGAATACGTTTCATACGATGCCATGGCGTAGATGTCTTCCGGTGATTTCACATTGAATTTTGTTCCTGCTATTCTTAGTGAATGTGCTGTCACCAGAGATTTCTGTCTGCTTCTTTATTTTCCACATGAACAATGAACGCCTGTCAATGGAGAATGGACCGGAGACTGGAAACAGACAAATGTTGGTGGACCAGTCTGTTGTAAAGATCTGTTTTCTTTGTTTGTCCTGTAACGACCGTTAAGTCAAAATGTCCTCTTGCATTGGCAAGTGCTGACAACATCTTCAGATTGCTCGTGTCAGATGTTAGCGCTTGTTGTGGGTGATGACGTCTACTGAATAAGTGATGAGCTAGCATTTCTGACCAAAAAAACAGACAAATTAGCACATCTGGGCTGTTAAGTTAACGGGTGCTAGTTATTAGGAAACTTCAGGTGGACTCATCTTCCACACTTTCACATGTCTGTGCACTGAATTAATATTTTGACACTTTCATTCGTTTATTTAGTTAATTTATATAGCCCATCTTCCGATATCTACAGAAAAGCACTCGCAGCCCAGTCTTGGCAAAAGAGAGTAGTTTTCAAGTGTTGCTAATAGACTGTGCATTCAGCATCCCTAGCTAGGAATTTACCCAGATTGTTGCCCACATGGAGTGCTCGATCTAGTATAGTGGTTACCATGCTGGACTGTCAATCAGGAGGTCGTGGGGTCAAATCCTCACCAGGGCAGAAATTTGGTTTGAAATTTCTGCACCACCTGTGCCCCCTAGCCAACTCAGCTATTATGAGCGCACTGACCATACACTGTCGGTGGGAAGATGAGGTGGTGAGGGAGAGGACTGGCCATCCACCCTCAGGCTAAGAAAATGAAGTTGCTAACACTTCACACCCATGGCTGCCTTAGGGCCAGCTTAAAAGACTGCTCCCCTTCTAATAGACTGTGCATTCAGATGCCCTAGCTATAAAAATCCAGATTTCTACCCACATACGGCAACTGTTTGGCAATACTGCACAGTCACTGTGAACTGTCACAACGAACATGATTCATGTTCATAGTGATCTAGAATAATTGACATTCAGTCAGCAGAGTACAAGAATAGGATGCATATCTTGGGCTCTGCTTGTGGGTGCAGCCATCTAGTGCTAACTTTTCCAGAACTTCATGTGGGCACTCTGCTTACTCATGACCTTTTTGTTTACAAGGAAGTTTTAAACCACTTAAGCTAACATGTTTTGTGAAGTACTTAATAGGTAATAGATTAAGTGTCCGCATACGTAGATAGTGTGACTGCCTAATCTGTAGCCACACTAGCGTCAGCCGTTTATTGTCATTATTTATCAAAATACAGGTATAATAAATGCTTGACATATGGCTGTGAACAGTGCCTATTCGATTGCACTAATTGCTACCAATGGCTGGGCATTAGGAACTGCTGATGAGTTAGTTATCAATGATTGCTTATTATTAGTAATTAATGTATTAAATGCATTTGTATTATGTGGGGCTATAGAAGTGATTGTGCCGTGCAGTTGAATGTTATTTTTAGAGGGTCTTAACTAGCTAATCATTTGTAGCATGTGTCATGTTGTCCCACTTAGCATGTGTCATGTTGTCCCACTTAGCATGTGTCATGTTGTCCCACTTGTAGCATGTGTCATGTTGTCCCACTTAGCATGTGTCATGTTGTCCCACTTGTAGCATGTGTCATGTTGTCCCACTTAGCATGTGTCATGTTGTCCCACTTAGCATGTGTCATGTTGTCCCACTTAGCATGTGTCATGTTGTCCCACTTAGCATGTGTCATGTTGTCCCACTTGTAGCATGTGTCATGTTGTCCCACTTAGCATGTGTCATGTTGTCCCACTTAGCATGTGTCATGTTGTCCCACTTGTAGCATGTGTCATGTTGTCCCACTTAGCATGTGTCATGTTGTCCCACTTAGCATGTGTCATGTTGTCCCACTTAGCATGTGTCATGTTGTCCCACTTAGCATGTGTCATGTTGTCCCACTTGTAGCATGTGTCGTGATTATGATGCTGACTTAGGATATTGACTCTGAAATGCGATATGTGTATGTATGCATGTGTATGGTATGTGCCAAGACACTCTATTTAGCCTTAAGCATCCAGTGTCTGCCTCTGTGAAGTAATTTCAATAAAGTAGATCATTGGGGCCATAATAAGGGTCAGAAAAGTTCAGCATAGGTGGAATAACAGCGATTTGGCTGCATGCGAAAATATCCTGTTTACTGGTTGGCCGAAGCAGTACTGCTGCATGTTTGGAAAGATAAAAGGGTGATTAAATCCCTCGGAAATGCGGCTGAAGACAAGAAAACGACTGGCAAGGCCCACAGGACATGCGGATGTTGATAACCTAATTCGGAAATGTGGGGCATTGGACAGTTGCTTCATTGCACCTGGCGTCTTCTTCCAGGCTTTGTTCAATTATCAGACAGGAACAGAGGATTTTCCTTTCAGCATCGTGTGCCACTATCTCACAAATCGAGATGCTCATGTGGCCAGGCTGTGAACGATAACACACATTGTCTGGTAGAGGAGCTTGGTTTGTAACCGTGTTGCAGCCAGTCGTCTGCAGGTTACCTATGCAAAGAATGTGCACTCTGATGGTATTTGTTTATTTGTTAATAGACTGTATATGTGTGCGGTGTGTGCCACACTAGTATCTGCTTGTAGCAGACTTTTATTATCTGATCCTTCATATTGCCTGCTTTCTGCAGACTTATTCCTCAGAGTGTTATTCGAGTCTTTCTTATTCCACTGGCAGTAACATTAAATGTCTTATCAATAATTATGACATTAAGATTCTGGCGTTGTGAAATACAAGTACAGTAAAACCTTGATGTAGTGCTTTGTTCAATTATCAGACAGGAACAGAGGATTTTCCTTTCAGCATCGTGTGCCACTATCTCACAAATCGAGATGCTCATGTGGCCAGGCTGTGAACGATAACACACATTGTCTGGTAGAGGAGCTTGGTTTGTAACCGTGTTGCAGCCAGTCGTCTGCAGGTTACCTATGCAAAGAATGTGCACTCTGATGGTATTTGTTTATTTGTTAATAGACTGTATATGTGTGCGGTGTGTGCCACACTAGTATCTGCTTGTAGCAGACTTTTATTATCTGATCCTTCATATTGCCTGCTTTCTGCAGACTTATTCCTCAGAGTGTTATTCGAGTCTTTCTTATTCCACTGGCAGTAACATTAAATGTCTTATCAATAATTATGACATTAAGATTCTGGCGTTGTGAAATACAAGTACAGTAAAACCTTGATGTAGTGCTGAATTGGCAGATCAGGTTATCGCTGCGTCATTTTGAGGTTATCCTATCTGAATATTTCATTTGTTTGCAAATCTTTTAAATATTTTATTTGGAGAACAGTATACACTGTAATTAGCATGTACATTCAGGTGTTTGTGTGTGTTGTGTATGTGTAAGTTTGTATGTGTGTACACTACCGTGACATGACCACCCATAGACACATGTACATGTATGTATGCATACATGTGTGTATGTATCTTATCTTATGTGAACATTTACAAGCACTTCTCTCAGTCAATGTGACAGGCCCGTAAACAGAAAAGTCTATAGTCAGTGAAGAGATGTAGGTGTGATCCCTTCTAGAATCCTACCATGGATTGCAGGGGAAAGGTAATTCCATAATGAGGGACCCACTACAGCAAAAGCCAGTGTCCCAATGTACGATTGTATGTATGTATATTCCGGTATGTGCATCAGGACAATTAACAGATCAACTTTTAAGTACTTTTAAGTGCAGCTTCAAACAGGTGGCACATAAGATGCTTGCTAATTCACCAGCCATTCTGCTGGATTTGACACCAGCTGTGTGAATTAAACCTCAAAGTTCATGGTACAGTTTTTATGTATGTGATTATATCTTGCTAAGTATGTAGCGCTTTGAACCATGGCTGTGCAGCTGCGCCACAGTTCTAAAAAGTTCTGCTTAAGTACTTAATTCATAATGATTCTGTGGCGGAACAGGGCATTTTTAATGGAAGACTTGTAGTGTCACATGTGGGGTACCTACTAATGAAAGGTTGTTCAGTTGTTGCATTGCTGTTCTTGTGTTTGGGCTTCAGTGTATATACTGGTACCTGTCACCCTTTGGACCATGCCACTGAGGAGGTCTATTGTTGGGACAGAGATGTGTGATAAATGAGTACCCTGATTTGCAGTTTATTGGACAAGTGCCGGTCTGTTCATTGATAAGAACGTTGTGTTGGTTAATCACAGAGCAAGGTGTGATAATGTACTGTAAAGCCGCGTGTGTGTGTGTGTGTTTAGGTGTGTTTAGGTGTGTTTAGGTGTGTTTAGGTGTAGGTGTGTGTCCTTTTATGTACAACTTGCATTCTAGCTTCTTAGTTTATCTTAATGTCAGAAGTTAAATTCTGTTTAGATTGCATACACTGAATCTTATACCTTGGTAGAACAATTGCAATGTATGACATGCTCTGTACAGTGTGCTTAATAGTTACTTACTGTATTGTTTTCTGTAATTGTGGCTTAAACAAGGACTTAGATTTTGCAGATGTGGTAGTTCCTATAAGAAATTACGACTTTGTGACTGTTAAACGAATGAAACATATTTCTAAATGACTATGAGTTCTCTGCCCGAAGGCAGGTCCATTGGGTTTATGCCACCCGGGGATGAGATGAGTGAGGTGGTTCCCTTCCTTACAGAGAACTGTGGGTGAGCAACTTGTTCAAAGTCGCTATGCAGTGGCTTGAGGTAGATTAAAACCTGCTACCCTCCGGTAACAAGGCACAGAACATACCACTACACCACCACTGAATAAGTATGATTAAAGTATATAGCTTGTGTATGCACGTCGTATAGTGATGTATGTGGAAGCCTATTGCTACATATCCTCTCTCGCTGTGATCTAATTCTGTAAGGATATTCATGTTCTGTTTGCTGTCACATTTGAAGCAATCTGAACAGGAAACAAAAAGCGGGCCATCGCACGACCTTATCTCAAGAGGCCTGAGCTGTATCCTAATAACTTCAGTAACTACCGCCCAGTCTTCAGCCTCATTTTCTCGTCACAGATATAATACTCCGAGCTGACTTCCCTGCCATTTCAACAAGGCCGTAGCTGGGGGGTGTTTTGGGTGTTTAAACACCCCACAAAATTAAATTTATAATGTAAAAATAAAATAATGCATTTACCCGCTATGAGAGCTCACGATGCTCCTCCAAACCCCTTAGTCAGTTGACTCGGTTGCTTGTCGGCTTGCTCAAAAACGAGTAAACCCACCCCCCCCCCCTGAAACAAAATCATGGCTACGGCCTTGCATTTCAATATAATCGTAGGTGGCCCCTTGCGCAGTTTTAACGAGGCCAGCGCACTAGGAAACCTATTATGCAGGTCTAAATGAAGCAGCAGTAAGGAGTAATGTATCTCTGTATCGAGTCTTGACTGTAGCAAAGGTGGCACGCAGGTGTAGCGGGGAAGCTGCAGGCGCAGGTTGTGTGCACTGGCGATCCTTTTTAATGCAGTTAGGATCATATTGTTAAGCAGGAAGGGCGTCAGAGTTCCGGACTTTGAAATTGAAAACAAGATTAATGTAGAGGTAAAACCGACATGTTGTGGTTGGGCTTAGCATGCCGTGGTTGGATGGCAGGCAGAGTTTAGAAGTCTGGACTCAACTGGACTGACTTCTAGGAAGATGACCAAAAACCATTGGTTGAGAATGAGGATTCTGTGGAAGGGGCAATAGTGGTATGAGCTCTGTGGTTTGGGCATCTTTATATGCTGTTGATATCTAGTGTAAGGGGGGATAGTTGAAATGGTAATACACTTGCATGAAAAACATCAGATCTTGAAAGATGCGGTTTGATACCCGCAAGCCCCCTCTAGGTTGACTCAGCCTTCCACTCCCTAGGGGCAGCAGTAAAATTAGATGTGTGTTCAATAATATCTTGGTAAATGTACTGTCATGTTTCAATGTAACTAAAGTCTGCAGTTTGTTAGTGAGCTTGTGAATAAACACGAGTATATTATTATTATTATTATTGTTATTATTATTATTATTATTATTATTATTATTATTATTATTATTATTATTAAGGTTTTGCAACTGTCCTTAATGATGGTTAAGGACAGTTTAACCCTCAGTGAGGGTTAAACCGGCCAGCCACCTCGTGAAGTATGTGAGATTGATGAGAGGCATGTGCATTTGCATATCATGGGACAGGGTAGCCGAATGGTTAAAAGCCTCACCTTTTAATGCAGTGGTTAAAGGTTCGAGCCTATACCTTGAAATGTTTACTGTGTAGGGATTTTGAGCAAGTCCTTAACTCATAATTGCTCAGCACCATCAATTGGTGCTTGGTCATTAGGTAAGAAGTGCTTAATAATTTGCTGCTGTTGTGATATAATGAGATTCCTGGCATATAAAGACATATGAAACCACAGAGATCATATCATTTTTGTCACTACCTCCACATCTGGAGTCCTCCATTGTATCCACTAGGATGTTGTGGCCTAATCACTAACAGATATTGACCAGAACATTAGCATCTGATACCTTGCAGATGAGTATAGTGCTCAGTCACCTGTTTCAATTCAGTCAATTCAACCAGACCCTTAGCTTGAGAAGGCCACACTAACGGCTGCTGTTGAGTGGTTGCCTGTGTGTGGCTTGTATAACTGTTTGTTTAAAGTGCATTATACCGTTGGCTGGAATCTGTTTACATTACGTTACCCAGTCTGTGCCTTTGAGCTTGCATGGTACTAACAGCAGCAACTGAAAAACCCAGACATTTGAGGTTCAGTAGATGAGAGAAGGGCAAATTAAAACATGTCTGGGAAATCCTGTGATCACTACTGGTCCAATCAAATCCATATAATAAGGTGTCACTGCACACCAGTAGTTTGTGACAATGTTGACTGTTTGAATCTTGCAAAAGCAGAAGCAGTCTCTGCTACCTTGATCATGGAAATCCTGGCAGAAAGAAAATATTTATAGAAAAAGAATAATGGGGTGATTTTTAATGGGGTATGTGAGAGTGTAGTGGTTAGCATGCTGGGCTGTTGACCAAGAGGCTGAGAGTTAAATCCCTTTATTAGGGCAGAAATGTGTTCCAAGATTTCTGCCTCACTTGACCGATGATGAATTGGGCTGTAAAATGAGCACAATGGTCACACTTTTGGTGGGAAGATCAGATGGTCAGGAAGTGGACTGGTTGGCCACCCAACCACCCACCCACATTGACTGAGACTAAAGAAACGAATTATGTTCGCATTTCATGCCCACCACTGTCTCATAAGGTTAGCTCAAGATGCTATTCTGTAATCATATTAAAACTATATGAATGCTGATGACACTATAACTGGTCTGGGAACAATTTGTTGGTGGAAAAGTGAGGAATGTATGCTTGCCCACTTTGACACACACACACACATGCACACACACAGTCACACATACACACACAGACGCACGTGCACGCACACACATGGTGCGCGCAAACATGCATGCATGCGCACACACACACCCTGCTCTGCAGTTGTTTCATGTTGCTGAGATGAGGTTGCTGGCAGGCAGTTTCCTAGAAGTGGTGCTATATAAATTGAGCTTCGGCAGTGGCCGTAAGTCCTCGTGTGATGAAGTAAGCTTATGACGACGATCGCAGAGTTCGTTATGTTCTCATTTTGATGTAATCAGGTCAGAAATACTGTCCTTACTGTGTAACACAAGAGCTGTTGCAACAGAATTGAGTTTCTGATAGAATTGGTGATACAAGCTACTGTCTGTGAAAATGGATACTCTTCCTCTATATGATTAGCTGACTGAGCTTACCCAAAATGCTTTCGGCAATAGTTGCCCCCAGAAATAGTACAGGAAAACTGCTAAGATAACAATAGTAAAGGAAATTAAATAAAAATGAGGACAACAGAAAAGAAGTTTGGTACAAAGCTTAAGAAAGCAAATTTTGTTTAAAAGATTTTTTGCTGTACTGCTAGACCAAAAATAGGCATTATCAACTGCTGGATTTGCCAGTGCAATGAGGGTGTGTGGAATTTGGTGGAATGAGAATATTTCTAGGAAGAGTTTCCGGTGGCACGGGAATGTGGAAAGGAATTTTGTGGTAAAAAGAGGAGAGTATTTGGTAGTGTAGGAATATGGAAGAGAATTGGTGGGAAAAGAGAGACTGGCACTGCTGGTATGAGAACAAAAAAGAGGCTTTGATGGCTTGAGAATATGGAAGAGAATTGAGTGCATGAGGAAATGGAAGAGGATTTGATTGCATGAGAGTAGGTAAGAGAATGTGCTGTATCTGACAGCTAAGCATTCAGCGTGGTTCATTTTATGCCATCTGCGGTATGTACAGTATGAGGATTTCTGGTAATGGCAGCGAAGCCGTCAGTCTGTTAAGTCTGGCGACTGTCGTGTTGTAGTTCTACGGCTTCAAAGCTTTGTTTTCGTATGAGGCTTTCCAGGTAAATAAGTATGTGGAGCGCCTTTGATGAGTCTCTCTTGAAGTGGTGCTATATAAATTTGCAATTACCCATTACCATGTGTATGTATCAGTATGTTTACCCAGCATCTTTCAAGTACACATGAAAGCATGGTGTGAATAGCTGATGATAGGATGAAGTTGAGAAATCTAGAGTTCTTGTGAGTGGAAAGCACTGATATATATATATATATATATATATATATATATATATATATATATATATATATATATATATATATATATATATATATATATATAATGAGAGTTTGCACTGACTGCAGTGAGGTAAGATGGGGTCAATTAACTTCTCATTTTCTACAAGTGTTTGAACAGTTGTTGTCTAAGACATGGTCTCGGGTGCGGTCCTACAGCGGCCTGTTTCAATGTGTTCTTGGTCTGTAATCCAACAGTTGTGGGTTCTAGGTTACTGAGTGGACTCTGTAACAACCGTGGCAAATTTCTCCCACGGGCTTGTCTCTGTTAACAAGCAGCAGAGTTCAGAGTTCAACAGCAAGGAACTTGCAATGCCTGGGACCCGTGTCCAGGTCATTGAGATTCATCCACTGTGCCTGCTGTGAGCACCTCTCCTACATTACACTATGCGACATAGGAATTTTACTTACTTACTGCCTGCTTGGTTGTGTTGAAAAGTTGAATCCTTGTGAAAGTAGTAAACTATTTGTTAAGCTGTGTAAGCTGTGTTGGTTGTTGTCTTGTTTTGCCTGTGCTAGCTACCACTGGGAGATCTAAAATATTTTCTGCTAGATGAGTGTTTATTGGCGTGTGTGGCTGATATGTTTATGGATAGTTGCATTCTCCCGTCAAACACGGAAAGGGACTCGGAATGCTAATGGCATAGTCAAAGGTTGATCTACTGCAGTCACTCGTAACTGGCTAGGGAACTAAATTGTCAACAATACAATCGCCCGTTGTGGGTGCAATATTGTGGCCCAGGTTCACCCAGTGCACTGTCAACATAAGAGTAGAGGTTTCATGTTTTATTATGTGCTAGTAGTACGAGTGTGAATTGCTTACTTGCCATTTTCAACCTGTGTCAGCACGATTGACTGAGCTGTGTAACCTAGGCTCCTTCGGTATAGATACAAACTCCACCACTACCATTACCTGTGGTAGTGCCAGTCCCAAGCATGTAGAAAAGAGAAGGGTGACGCTGATCATCTTTGTTATGACACAGTGTCATTAAACAGCAACTAACTCATGTAGATAAATCACAGTTCACAACAGTTTTTAATTGATTAACACTTTAACGACGAGCATGCACTAAAATGTATGGAAAACAAATCCTTCTCATCGTTAAAGGGTTAAGGCATTGGAAACTGCTTATTTTCTTGCAGCTTGAACCTTTGCTGTGTGGTGAATTTCGGCATGGGTTGTAACCATTATCTCTTTTTATTTTAAAAGGAAGTTGTTATGGAAGTTGGCATGGCAAATTGCTCCTAACACCTTGTCCTGACATAACAACAGACAAGATGATGTTTATTATTTTGTTCAGGCTGTTTTTGATTTTGTGGAGGTACTGTGAAGGATAATAAAGCTCTCCACTTTAGGGTGGCTAGGAGTGATTGTGGAAGACGTGTATGATACATCTGAGTGACTTGTTTGTTTATTGTTTTGTTGATTTCGTCTAATAAAACAGAAATTAAATGGACCTATGTGAGATTTGGCAAGCGCCTGTGTACACCAATGCTCCCTCTAAGCTGCACAAATGTATGTTTGCATGACCAAGTGTAGCATGTACTAACATCCTCTGGTAAAGCACATATTTTGTGAGAGTTCATGTTATTTAAATAAGGGTGCTTGAAGGTGTAGTGGTTAGCATGCTGGACTGCCAATCAAGAGGTCAGGGGTCAAACCACCGGACTGCCAATCAAGAGGTCAGGGGTCGAATTTGGTTGGAGATGTCTGCTTCACCTGCTCCCTATAGCCAGCTCAGCTATAATGAGTACACTGACCGTACACTATCAGTGGGAAGATGAGACGGCGAGGGAGAGGACTGGCCACCATCCCTCATATGCCAGGGCTAAGAAAATTTATACCCATAGCTGCCTCAGGGCTTGCTTTTAAAGGGGACTGCTCTTGATCTTCTTCTTCTTCTTCATGTTATTTCAAAGTTAAATTTAGCAAATTGTTAGCAGAGTTTGGACTGCAGATCTTGGGAAGGCGAGTTGCTAGATTGGAAGCTGTTTGCATTGTGCATATTTGGCAATGTTTGGGCTGCAGATGAGATGCTAGATAGGAAGGTGTTTGCATTACTGCCACGCGTGTTGGGCAGACACACAGGGCTTATGACGTTGGTCAAACCGAGATGGCCAGATTAACAGTGAAGTATTGTTAACTACTTGATAAGACTGACGTCGAATATGAGAAGCAGGCTTGTAAACAGGGTTGTGATTATAAATATGCTGCGATAGAGACTAACTGACCAGGTAGTGTCCTACATCCTGGAAATGAAGAACTCAGAGGGTTGGCACTGCTCGTAGATGTATGCACCATCTTCCAGTGGCTTCGAGGCTCCAGCTATATGAGTGCTAAGTGCAAACTTAGGTTGGCCACCTGCCGTAGACTTTAGTCAAGAGTTTTTAATTTTGGTCGATGTGGATCATGTGCATGCTCGTTAGCAATTGCGCAGAGACTTGAGAGATAATAGGTTTGTTTTGTCCGTATTGTGTTTTTCTTCTTATAGACTATAATGGACGTTTATAGCGTGCTTAGTCTAAATAGACGTTCATCAGCAAGAAATCAATCAGGATCATGTGTACTATCGTTAAAAATGCCAGAAAGATAATCTGGAGAGACTCTAATGCAACTGTGACGTTCGTCGCTCGAGATCAACTAACCCTTCATCAGACGTGGTACCAATTTGTGTCGGTCTTACCCGAGACGCTGCTTCGTCGTCGGGCTGGGTTCGGCTCCAGCCAACTGACCTTCTGGAGTCGCCCGGGTCACTATCCTGTCTACTTCTGCTGTAGACGAGCGGTTCCCTGTCTCCGCTCTCAGTGCCCATTTCTCCAAGAGGAGGTCCCGAGGGTATCGCTTGTTTGCGAACAGTGTCGCTATCAAGCTCCATCTCACTTTCGGACTCTGCCACTGCCGCGGTCGCCGGGTGGGCAACGTCCTCGTCCTCAGGATGGCCGTCCTTTAGAACAGGGTTCGCTCTCTTGCCGGCAGGAGTCCTCAGCTTCCTGTGAGATCTCTTAGTCAAAGACTTTCTCTTTTTCTCCACCTTAACCGAACCCTCATGTACCATTCTGCATCTCATGACTCTCGAGTTATCGTCGATAGGGGAAAACTCTGAACGTTCTCTTGTCCGAGAGGACAAGGTGTACATCTGACGAGTCGTCACGTCGTGCCGTCTCAAACACGCGAACATCTTGCGATAATATATACACGTGTAATATTAACGCGGTATACTGGTCTCACGACACTCTCTTCTGATAGGACAGGTTCTAGGTCTAAAACCTCCCTAACCGCACGCAGAACTGTGTTCCGACCGGCGCACGAGGTGGGCCCTACTTCGCACTTCGGTCAGTTCTCGGAGCTACGTGTTTCGATCACCAAGTTATTTGCTCTGAATAACGATTGGCTTGAATACAAGATTTTCCTGACTCTATCGTTTTCCTGGTCTTACCGCACTGTAACCAGTTGTCGGGCGGTCTTTTCCCGTACTGCGGTCTTTCGATAACAGCGGTCTTTCCCAGTAACTATTTTTAGTTACCGGGCGATGGAGCCCCTCCAACGCTCCACCGGCGTGTCAGCCATCCAAGTGTCACAATCCAAATGTAACGCCGACCCCGTAAGGTTACCAGAATGTCCTGAATTTTGTTCCCAAGAATTTCCGAATTTTGGTTCCCTAACGAGGGTCACGCTTACTCCCACGGGTAACCGGACAAGCTCCGATCCTGCCTGTCGCCAAATTTACCCTTATTATCGTTTTTGTACTAAACTGGTTTTTTCAGGTATCCCGACGGTCACTTCACCGAGTGCCGAAGTCGCGTAAAACTCTCCCAGCCGAGGACGCCGAAGTCGCGTAAAATCCTCCCGGCCGAGTACGCCGAAAGCGCGTAAAACTTCCCTTGTGTCGAGTACGCCGAATTCGCGTAAAACTCTCCTCAGTGGGTAAAACCAAACACTGTCGGATCTTGGAGTTCTTCGAACTCCAAGAGGGATTTCCTTGCCCGACGCCAAATTTACTCTTGGTTTCAAGGATTTCAGAATTCCAGAAAATGGCTACTTTAAGACGGTCACCTCTACTCCCATGGGTTACCGGACAAGCTCCGATCGCGGAGTTCTTCAAAACCCAGGAGGGACTTTCCTGCCCGTCGCCAAATTCACCCTGGTTTTCGATCTCACACTGAATTGGTTTTCCTGTGTATCAACGGTATCCTTCCCCGAGTATTACTCAGCCGTAGATTTCCCACGATCGGGATCTAGCCCGCTTCGCGATCAACTGAGGGATCGGCGCTGTCGGCCCGTCTCCCAACAGTGAACTTCTTTAGCTGTACTCGGGATCGCCTGATTATATTATTCGGACGCCCCTTTCGTCCGTAAATATATTTGTACTAACCGGAAACTCGAACTCTGACTCTGTCGTAACCAAAATCACTCGCCTACCACACTGAGTGCAGTATATTTGAATCGGTAACTGAATCGCTAACCAACAACGCTGTTTGACAGTATTGCTATGTATGAAGAGTCGAACCAACTCTTCACGTATAAAGCAGCGCACTGTGAGGCAGGCTCTATGCATCCCAAATTAACGCGTCTGCTCGCTATGCACTGGCTTTACACCGTCGATCGGGCTTCCCTGCCACGGTCGTTGCCGGCCAGTTGCCTATTGAAATTAAATAAAAATTAAATGATCGATGCTGGGTCTTCGCATGTAAAATTAAGAGAAACGATGCTGTTCCCTTCGCATGTAAACCGAAAGAAAACGATGCTATTCGCATAAAATAAATCTTCCCACATACGCACTGTGGTCTTGACCGCCACACTCTCCCCACCTTACTTAGATGCGGAGCATCTCTGCCAAAATCGGGGACCTTAATCAAACGTGACAGGAACATCCCCAACCCAGATCCACTTAGAGAGCAAGGAACCAAATGCACCTTTGGTTATAGGGCGGTCTATCAACAATCTCGGCACCCCGCACGTACGCCAAACACGATGAGAACCGTGATAGCGACAGCCTTTTTAATGATGCTTTCGATCCGATCTCGGCACCCCGCACGTACGCCAAACACGATGAGAACCGTGATAGCGACAGCCTTTTTAATGATGCTTTCGATCCGAACCACCACCCTACTGGCAACCTGTCGTACCTGACAAATCGCCAACCTTAACAGGCCCTCTATCATGAACCTGGGCTCTACCGGACCCCAAGGGCCAGGAGAACTTAAGGAGAGAAAAGTCGCCCACTGTCTCCCGATCTGGTAACCATCGTCGATCAGTCACACCCGGTACCACTTCAAAATCGTGAAAGCAAAATAATAGTACAAGTTATCATATTGTAGAACCAACGCAATGAAGCGTCCTAGTACTGGAATCTTTACTCGTTTCAGTACTAACCACTAAGCCAATGTTTAACCGAACACATATATCAT
The DNA here is from genome assembly GCA_963556255.1 of Allolobophora icterica. Lineage (NCBI taxonomy): Eukaryota > Metazoa > Annelida > Clitellata > Crassiclitellata > Lumbricidae > Allolobophora > Allolobophora icterica. Next base: position 41,747,846 of record OY744611.1, read on the forward strand.
CAAAAGGAAACTTAAACAGTCATTCACTGACAATCTGTAAAACCAACGCAATCAAGCGTTGCTGGTAGCACAGGTACGGTATGCTCCCAGATACCGCTCAAAAGAAATACTCTCATCAAAAGGGCAACTGAAACATGGTTCTCCAATAGTCAATGAAACCAACGCAATTAAGCGTTTATCTAGTTGGTCCTAGATACACGTCTGCTTCAGAAGGTCACTAACAAGGACTTCTACAGTCGTAGTCATCCATCCAAGCGAGGTCTTCGTCTCGTCCGTCGTCCAGGTGGCAATTCTGGATCAGCGGTCTCGTCTGGATTTTCTGAAGGTTCCTCTGGTTCATGTTCTGCGTTAGGATCTTGAGCCAGGACTGGCCAGTCTACTGTAGGTAACTCAAGATTTCTGTCCCTCTCCGGTAACCAGGTACTCGGAGGTTTACCGTAAAACGGCTTCAATTTATCCACGTGCACAACCATTAGCGTGGATTCCGGACTCTTCTGAATCCGGTACAGACACGGACTGAGCACTTGAATAACCAAGAATGGGCCGGTGTAATAGCGAGCCCATTTTGTCTTCCTTTCACTTCTTAGCCGAGGGTAGTAATAGTAAACCCAATCTCCTTGAGCGAACTTGCTAGGTCTCACTCTCAAATCGTAGGCTTTTTTCCTTCTTTCTGCTACTCTCTTTAACTGTTCTCGTACAAGCCGATACGATCGTTCCATTTTCTCTTTCTGTTTCTCCACGTACTCTTCCATGTCACTGTAAGACGGTCTCTCGAACTCTGTAACTTGGGCTAGAATCAAGTCTAATGGCGTATGGTTCTCTCTTCCCAGGAACAGGAAATTAGGTGTCCGTTGGGTCGCTTCATGTTCAGTACCTCGATATGCCGCCATTACATATGGTACATGAACATCCCAATCCTTTTGTCGTTCCGACACTACCTTTCCGATCAACATGTTCAGTGTTCTGTGGAACCTTTCGATCATTCCGTTACCAGAGGGTCGATATGGAGTTGTACGTACTTTGTCAATCTCCATGCGTTTACACAGCTCTTTGAATAACTTCGACTCAAAACACGGTCCCTGATCCGTCAGGATCTGGCGTGGCATACCAAACCTCGAGAACACGTGTACCATAAGCGATTCTGCCACAGTAACGGCCTCTTGGTTTCTGATAGGCAGAGCTTCAGCCCATCTCGAGAAGTAATCTATCGCTGTCAGTATGTATTTGTTGCCTTTACTTGATACAGGATGCGGACCAGTTATATCAATTCCGAATCTCTCCATTGGTTCACCGACCACAGGAGTCTGCATGTAACCCTGTCTTGGAGGTTTCTCCCTTCGATAACGAGCACAGCGATCGCACCTTTGGCAGAACCGTCTAACATCGTCCTTCCAACTCGGCCAATACGCCCGGCGTTGCAACTGAGTCAAACTCTTCCGAATCCCGAAATGTCCTCCGGCAAAGCTTGCGTGTGTTAACTGAAGCATCTCTTGCCGTAGAGATAAGGGCACAACTAACTGAGATCGCTCAGCTTTTCCTGTGTTACCCTGAATCCAGCCTCTGTGTAACACTCCTTGCAGGACTTCCAGCTGATTCCAGTTGCTCACCAACACTTTCACCTCTCCGTTAGCAGGTGATAGTTCTGCCTGTGTTGGATGATGCTTCGACTCCTTCCAATCAAGGACCGTACCAATATTGCAATCGCTCTGCTGTTCTCTTCGAAGAAACTCCTTTGTCCAACGGATTTCCTGGCCTGTATCTTCACTGGTAACCTCGGAGCGCGTTACTTCTCCGATCGGACGTGCCCACATCACGTCTTCATTCGTAACTCTCATGGTAACCACTTTAGGTTGTTCCTCACCCGGACCTCTAGACATCGCGTCTGCGTTACCGTGTTTTGCTCCCGGTCTGTGACATATCTCCATGTCAAACTCCTCTATCATCTCTAACCAACGAGCCTGTTGGCCAATCGGTTCCGGTGTTCTGCGTAACCACTGAAGTGCGGAGTGGTCTGTTCTGAGTAGGAATTTACTACCCAGTAAGTACTGACGAAACTCTTTCAGGAAATACACCACAGCTAACAACTCTCGCCTGGTAACGTTATAGTTCCGTTCCGCCGTCGACAAGAGCCGACTCGCGTAACAAATCACTGTCTCTTCTCCCTCTTGTACTTGCGATAACACCGCTCCAATGGCGTATGCCGAGGCATCCGTATCTAGGATGTACTGGCCCTCGTCGTTCGGTAACCCAAGTATAGGTGCGGAAACCAACTTCCGTTTAAGTTCTTCGAAAGCTCCCTGACATTCGTCAGTCCAATGGAACGGTACATTTTTCCTGGTCAGGAAATGAAGTGGTTGAGCTACCACCGCGAAATCATGTATGAAACGTCGGTAATAGGAGCAAAGACCAACGAAGGATCTGACTTGCTTCAAGTTCCGAGGAGCAGACCATTCTTCTACGGCCTTGATCTTGCTCGGATCCGTCGCGACCCCTTCTTCACTCAAAACGTGACCAAGAAACAATACTCTCTGTTGTAACAGGTAACATTTGGATGGATTCAGCTTGAGATTATACTCTTGTAATCTCCTGAAAATCATCTCTAGACGTTGCATGTGCGTCTCTACGTCCCTTGAGAACACAATTATGTCATCCAAGTAAACCAGACAGATGTCATAGTTTAGCCCTGTCAAGACTAAGTTCATTAGTCGACAAAACGAGGCCGGACTATTGCACAATCCGAAAGGTAACACTTTGAATTGGAAGCTGCCCCTTCTCGTAACGAACCCGGTCTTGTGTTTGTCTCTTGGGTGCAAGGCCATCTGGTGATAACCTGCTCTCAAATCGAACGTACTGTACCATCTGGCGCCACCCAGGGTATCTAAACTCTCGCGGATAAGGGGTAACGGATGAGCATCTTTCCGTGTCTTCAGGTTCAGTTGCCTGTAATCGATACAGAACCGCATACTGCCATCCTTTTTCTTAACCATTACGACATTGGATGCCCATTCCGATATCGAAGGTTCAATGATTCCTTGTCTCAACATGTCTTCTACCTGACGATCAACTTCCGGTAACATGGAAAGCGGTTGACGTCTCAAAGGTTGCCGAACTGGTTTCTCCTGTCCCGTATCGATCTCGTGTTGGATCACCGAAGTGAATCCGTTATCACTTTCGTTAAGGGAAAACGTTGCGCTGTACGTTAGCACAAGTTTTCGTAACCTGATTCGCTCTTCTTCCGAAATGTCTGCTGGCACTTCTTCCCATAGTCGTTTTAGGGTCTGTTCGGCAAGTGGGTTGAGCGTCTGCTCCGCCACACTGGCCGTTGTACTAATCTTCGATCCAAACCGGTCAATCGTACTTTGCTGCTTTCCTCGGCGTTCCTCCGGATAACCTGGGCCCATAGGCTTCTCCGGATTTTCGCTTCGGTAAGGCTCATCATACGATTCCGTTCTGGCTCGATTAACTGTCACATCGACTACGTTCACTCGCTCCAGCGGACATTCAGTCCGTTTCTTGACTAGTGAATCTCTGTCTCCAACATTCAACATCCTGATCCACACTTCCGTGTCTCTTCCTGTCACCAACGTACGTCCGATTATCAAATCTTTTGATAATTCCATTGGAATGGTCGTCCAATCTTCGTTATCCTTTTGGAAATGCGGGTATACTACCCAAGCTGGAACGTCGACTTCGCTCCTTGGAGGAACTATTATGTCCTCTTGCACAATAACCCTCCGGCACATGGACTCGGTAACGACCTCTTTCAGGGGGATCTTCTCGCTCCCAAGGAAAACGCATCGACTTGCGAAGTCCCATCTTGCCTGATTGGCTTCCAGCCAAGATAACCCCAAGATCACTTCGGTCACTTGGTCTGTAACTAGACAGGGTACAGGGTACACCTGCTTTCCGATCCGAATCTTAAGGTTAGTTTCACCATCCACCTTAATCTGACTTCCATTAGCGGCTAGGAGTCGCTGTTCTGACGGTACTAGCACAGCGTCTAGCACGAAACGTCGTGGCACAAGTGACATTTCACTTCCAGAATCAAGTAGACAGTGTATACGTTTTCCTGCCAGTCTCGCAACCACGTAGGCCACCCTACTGCCTTTGACCAGTCGGTTTTGGGTTTCCTCTTGTATCGGTTCAGCCTTTGTAGGTTCACTGGTACCGGTTGCACCATTCGTCTCAGCGTTTCTCTGAGGACAAAATCGCTTCATGTGTCCTTTTCGTTTGCACAAGTAGCATTCGATATCCGGGTTACGCAACCGTGTGGGCGGATAAATCCGTCGCCATCCCACATTCGGTTCGGTTGTCCTCTGATCTCCCACAGCTAGATCAGAACTGTTCTCCCTTTCATGAGGTTTTCTCGGAACGATGCCCAAATTCTGATTTATTGTCACTCGATCAAGTTCTCTTGAAAGATTTTTAATCTTTCGCTCGAGATCTTCTAGACGACGAGACTGTTGCCCCTCAGTGCTCGAGTCTTTTCGGTCTTCCATGGTAACTTTAACTCTCGCGTGTCTCCGGTCTAAATCACCACCTTGTGTCGAAGATCGACCATAGGCATCCAACCTCACCGCATGTTTATACGCCGCTTCGAGGTTAACTGGTTCTCGCTCGCGCACCTTCTGCCCCAAATCCTGGTTTGCCAGTGCATCAATGAAAGCGTCACAAGCGACCGTCTCGACGATATCACTTGTCGGTCCTGGGTATGCCAAAGCCATTAGCCTCCTTACTTCCTGCACTACACTACTCAGAGTTTCTCCATGAGCCTGCCGGTAAGTGCGAAGTTTCATCCGATATAGGCTAGTTTGGTCATCAGACCCGTACCGGGCCTTAAGCCGCTCAACAAGTTCTCGCCAAGACACGTCCCTCTGTGCACCCATGTCCCACAACAGCTGCGAAGCGGGACCCGTTAGGGCACACATTAACTGGTCTGCTTTTTCCTGATCACTCCACCGGTTGCACCGTGCACAAACTTCGAACTTTGCTAGAAAGGCTGCGATCGCTGACTTGCCGTCGTACTTCTCTAGCTTGATTCGTATACCGCGATCCGATCGGTCTTCGCCTCTTGTCCGCGTAACAAGTGATCTTCCGACACTCTTCTTGGGATTTCCTCTCCGGTTGTCCTCATCGTTACTCCTGGAATCGTTTTCCTCGTCTGTCCTCACCACTGACCGGTGCCGACTCTGTCCCCTCAGAGTACCTAACGTCTTCCCTGTACGCCACTTAGGATACATCGTAGTCATCTCTCGGTCGCCTGACGTTGCACTGTCTTCATCAGAGATGTACTCAGCCTGTCTCTGACCTTTTCTACGAGGCTCACCACCTGCGTAGTCTTTGGACTCCGATCGTTTATATTTATTGCGAGAGCTCTGAGAGTTTCCGTTGACGAACGTAACTCTTCTGTCTTCTTCGCGAATATCTCTTTTTCCTGACTCTGGCGGTCTGTCAGATTCGTCGTACCTAAGACAATTACGACTTCTCGAATCTGGTTTGTGCCCTTTAGAGTACCGCTCGTGGGTCTCATCCCAGGCCAAATGATCTCTGTCTCTTCCCATGTTCGATTCTCTCTCGGTTTCTCTATCAAGTGCCTGTTTTAAACCGCGTCTCTCGTACTCTGGTAGACGTTCCTTACCATACGTCTCCCTTTCAGTTTTCTCATAACTCTCGTGTCTTCCTCGTTGGCGGAGGTTTTTCCTGTCAAAAACTCCGGTTCTCATGGCCTCTTCTGGACCAACTCTATCGGTGTCTGAATCCGAAGAACTCACTGACGAACGTAATTTCGCCTCAACCCTTCCTCTTGTCAACAGACGTTGTCGACTCGATTGCCTTGCCGTTTTTCCGTGTGACTCTCTCCCGCTGTCCTCGGGAAGATAGCGGCTACGTAACTTTTCCGAAGTTTCCGAAAGCGAAACTTCCTCGCGTGTCTCTGTGTTACCTCGGCTCCGTGCTGGCTCTTCGATCTGCAGCTTCCCTCGGCGATCCATCTGGTAACCTGGGCCCGTAGGTTTCCCCGATGTCTCGCGTCGGTAAGACTTCGCATGCTGAGCAGCAGGAACAGACAGTTCTTCAAGTTTCGAACTCATCATTGCCACACTCTGTCGCAGGTAAGACATCTCCGCTTGCCAATCTACCTCATCTGTCACAGGTCTTGGGCGACCTTCTTCCATGTTGGTAAACGGTACTCGATTACCTTCGTTTCGCTGATGCGCCACGATGTCACCACTCGTTTTCTGCACTACCGCGTCACCCCGCGGTTTCAGGCCTGTCTCAATGTCTCTTGGCCTATCACAAGCCTGTCTCGACTGTACAGGTTGCCTGCCCCGTACGATACTAGGTACTTGAACCTGCACAAGGTTCTCCGTTCTATTGTCGACGAGTGGTTTGGACCTGTCAAACCTACTCTCACCAACGGTCTCTCGCCAGTGTGTGAATGTCTCGTTATTCACATCGTTCTGTACTACCTCAGTAGTCTTTGGAACGGTTATCAACCATCCGTTATCCTCATGGAAACCTCTTTCACGCCCACTGCGGGTTCCAGCTTCCGTTTCAAATGCACTGGTTTCGTCAGGTGCACCCGTTTCATCAAGCAACCTTCGTTTGCTTTTCCGTTTACGTAACTTTGGACGCGCGCCTCCGTGCTCACTATGGGGCACTTCATCCGACTCGTCCTCGGTATCTTCCTGACCTTGCCTGGTTCTGTGACAAGAAAACGCTAGAACCCCACTTCTGGTACCAGTTTGTGACGTTCGTCGCTCGAGATCAACTAACCCTTCATCAGACGTGGTACCAATTTGTGTCGGTCTTACCCGAGACGCTGCTTCGTCGTCGGGCTGGGTTCGGCTCCAGCCAACTGACCTTCTGGAGTCGCCCGGGTCACTATCCTGTCTACTTCTGCTGTAGACGAGCGGTTCCCTGTCTCCGCTCTCAGTGCCCATTTCTCCAAGAGGAGGTCCCGAGGGTATCGCTTGTTTGCGAACAGTGTCGCTATCAAGCTCCATCTCACTTTCGGACTCTGCCACTGCCGCGGTCGCCGGGTGGGCAACGTCCTCGTCCTCAGGATGGCCGTCCTTTAGAACAGGGTTCGCTCTCTTGCCGGCAGGAGTCCTCAGCTTCCTGTGAGATCTCTTAGTCAAAGACTTTCTCTTTTTCTCCACCTTAACCGAACCCTCACGTACCATTCTGCATCTCATGACTCTCGAGTTATCGTCGATAGGGGAAAACTCTGAACGTTCTCTTGTCCGAGAGGACAAGGTGTACATCTGACGAGTCGTCACGTCGTGCCGTCTCAAACACGCGAACATCTTGCGATAATATATACACGTGTAATATTAACGCGGTATACTGGTCTCACGACACTCTCTTCTGATAGGACAGGTTCTAGGTCTAAAACCTCCCTAACCGCACGCAGAACTGTGTTCCGACCGGCGCACGAGGTGGGCCCTACTTCGCACTTCGGTCAGTTCTCGGAGCTACGTGTTTCGATCACCAAGTTATTTGCTCTGAATAACGATTGGCTTGAATACAAGATTTTCCTGACTCTATCGTTTTCCTGGTCTTACCGCACTGTAACCAGTTGTCGGGCGGTCTTTTCCCGTACTGCGGTCTTTCGATAACAGCGGTCTTTCCCAGTAACTATTTTTAGTTACCGGGCGATGGAGCCCCTCCAACGCTCCACCGGCGTGTCAGCCATCCAAGTGTCACAATCCAAATGTAACGCCGACCCCGTAAGGTTACCAGAATGTCCTGAATTTTGTTCCCAAGAATTTCCGAATTTTGGTTCCCTAACGAGGGTCACGCTTACTCCCACGGGTAACCGGACAAGCTCCGATCCTGCCTGTCGCCAAATTTACCCTTATTATCGTTTTTGTACTAAACTGGTTTTTTCAGGTATCCCGACGGTCACTTCACCGAGTGCCGAAGTCGCGTAAAACTCTCCCAGCCGAGGACGCCGAAGTCGCGTAAAATCCTCCCGGCCGAGTACGCCGAAAGCGCGTAAAACTTCCCTTGTGTCGAGTACGCCGAATTCGCGTAAAACTCTCCTCAGTGGGTAAAACCAAACACTGTCGGATCTTGGAGTTCTTCGAACTCCAAGAGGGATTTCCTTGCCCGACGCCAAATTTACTCTTGGTTTCAAGGATTTCAGAATTCCAGAAAATGGCTACTTTAAGACGGTCACCTCTACTCCCATGGGTTACCGGACAAGCTCCGATCGCGGAGTTCTTCAAAACCCAGGAGGGACTTTCCTGCCCGTCGCCAAATTCACCCTGGTTTTCGATCTCACACTGAATTGGTTTTCCTGTGTATCAACGGTATCCTTCCCCGAGTATTACTCAGCCGTAGATTTCCCACGATCGGGATCTAGCCCGCTTCGCGATCAACTGAGGGATCGGCGCTGTCGGCCCGTCTCCCAACAGTGAACTTCTTTAGCTGTACTCGGGATCGCCTGATTATATTATTCGGACGCCCCTTTCGTCCGTAAATATATTTGTACTAACCGGAAACTCGAACTCTGACTCTGTCGTAACCAAAATCACTCGCCTACCACACTGAGTGCAGTATATTTGAATCGGTAACTGAATCGCTAACCAACAACGCTGTTTGACAGTATTGCTATGTATGAAGAGTCGAACCAACTCTTCACGTATAAAGCAGCGCACTGTGAGGCAGGCTCTATGCATCCCAAATTAACGCGTCTGCTCGCTATGCACTGGCTTTACACCGTCGATCGGGCTTCCCTGCCACGGTCGTTGCCGGCCAGTTGCCTATTGAAATTAAATAAAAATTAAATGATCGATGCTGGGTCTTCGCATGTAAAATTAAGAGAAACGATGCTGTTCCCTTCGCATGTAAACCGAAAGAAAACGATGCTATTCGCATAAAATAAATCTTCCCACATACGCACTGTGGTCTTGACCGCCACACAACTATGACATGTCCCTTAGTCATTTTCTCTTTATACAATGTGATGTTATAGCAGGGTAGTAGTAGTTTCAGTTTAACGACACTATGTGATAACAAAGATCATTTGCGTCGCCATCCTCCTTTATCCAGGCTTGGGACTGGCACTGCCAGAGTGCGAGCAGTGGCGGAGTTTAATGCTGTAGCCCTTTAGTTTAGGCCTAACAGATGTGAAATTTTCCATGGACCAAAGCACAGGTCCCAAATGTTGCTGCTCACCCGCTCGGCCAGTGCGCACACAGCGAATCAAAATTAGAGGGAGCATTCGTGTATGCTTTAACGTAACTTAACGTGACGTTGTACACTCTAGCATAACGTGATTTGTATACGCTGTAGCATAACGTGATTGTATGCGCTCTACCATAACACAATGTGTATACGCTGTACCATGACATGATGTGTGTACGCTGTAACATAACATGATGTGTAAACACTGTAACATAGCTTGATGTGTGTACATAGTAGCTGTAACATAACACGATGTGTATACGCTGTAATTTAACGTGATGTGTATGCTGCAACATACCGTGATATGTATAATCGTATGTGCTTTAGCATAACGTGATGATAGTGAGCTTCCTTCATTAGCGGTGCACAGTTGATTGTCTTAACTGCAGGTGTGTTGTTCAAAATGGATGCCACCATTTTTGTCATGCTTTATCTTCCATCATAATAGTATTTTGTTTCCATGCCAGAGCCCTGTTGTTGGACGCGCAGCGCGCCTGCTTAATTAATCCTGATGCACTAAGTTACGATGAGTACCCGCTGTGCCGTCTGACTTACATTAGGTGGAGATTTATTCTGAAAATATAGGGACGTGGTGGCAGGCCGTAAGATGCAATTAATAGTAGTAATGACGTTTGGTGTAAAGAAGACACAGTGAGTTGGTGGGCAACATCTGAACTTTTTGTTGTGTATATTCAATAAAGCAGCAGTCGTTGTAGTGTAGATAGGGTGGTATGTGCAATTAGGAGGAATACAGGAATTCACTATGATTCCGTTTTGCAGAGCCATGTTGAGAAATAGTTTATCACGTGCTGGTCAGGCTAAGGGATAAAGCAATGCAGTTAATGACTATCCCTTAATTAGGACTTCCCAGTAAGATAAACTGGTCAAGCAGTTAGTACTTCCAAATGAAATTACCAAGAGTTGGATGTTTACTTAATTAATCTTCAGTTCTTACATGCTTAAACTTATCAGGCATAAAATTTGCTTAATGTTCCAAAAAGGCAGGAAACCAATAATGTGCAAGACTTTTTTATCATGTGATCTGAATGTAGAAATGGTTGAAGGTTGATTTCGTCCAAGTGAAAATGTTCTAAGTACTGGTATCTTCAGTGGAGGAAACTCATCATTAGTGTAACAGGATTATGAAAATATTCCAGAGTCTATGAGGATGTCTGTGGGAGACATAACAGAAACCAGGATAGAATGAAACTTTGTGTTGTAATGAGGTTGCTGAACTAATTTCAGAATCCATGGTTCTGACTGTTTTATGTCAGAATACATGGCATTGTGGACAATGTTGTAAGGAGACTCCTGTGTGTGGTGAAAGTTAAACAATGAAAATTCACAAAATGCTGGAAGGGGACTGCAGAACAATAGTGATTGGTTATGAAATCTTTTAATCTGTGTTAATAATAAATTTTTATGAATAAATCACAAATAAATCTGCTAATTTTTGCGGCCAGCTATGGAATCTAAAGACCACAGATGTCTTTGTTACTGCTTTCGTGTCAGTGTGTTTATATAAGTCGAAGTCTGAGACTTTTCCTTTTGTGTTTGCTTTTGGAGCAGCCATTGATTAGCATGTCACACAACGTCAGTGTCAATATCTTTTTGATTTACATGAATATTTCACAGTAAGACGCATGTTGCTTAGCTACAGTGCCAGATGTAATGTATTAGCCATTTGGCATTAGTGGCATTTCTGTGAGGGGCATTTTTTTACAGCATTGCATTCTTATTAGTAAATTACTTGTTACTGCTACTTTCAGTTACTGTTACCTGGTATTGGTATTCACTGTTACTTATTTATTACTATAGTTACTAAGACTCAGAAGTTGTTTGGCAAGTAGGAACATTTTATTCTTCATATATAGACAAATAAATGGAAATGTGTAATTTAGCAATATGGGCTGAACTATAAGGTGTCGTGGCGGTCAGCCTGGCTGTTGTTGACACACCTTGTTTATTCTGATATATATGTGTAGAGTTTGCTCGACATTAATGTCGCATGTTTGAACATTTGGGTTATCTGAGTCTGCCTATGGAAGTTATTTCTTATTAGGATTTTGTGCATTTTGGACAGCATTTGGGTGAATGTCAGGAATAACTGTCTGCCATTTGCATGCGTTAAACTGTAATAAGTAGAGTGCCTTGGACTTGTACGTATACCACCTATGACAAGCAGTCTAGGATTGGGTGATGCAGAGGTGAGGCAGAATCTTTTAACTGGCATCGGTCATCCTTTATGAAGAAGTTCTGTGACCAAGTGGCCGGCTGCTGACTTTGTAATTGTTATTACGACTATTCCTACAGCATTGTCAGTAGTAAGCCACTTCTAGGATGCTTTACACTGTCAACTGTCAGCACAAATCCTAAGAGTAACAATGTCCTGAAGGCATATAATCATAATCACGAACCCCACATTTCTAAGTTGCTACTCTAAAGCAAAGCGCGGAACACCAGCTTCTTCACGAGCGCTGTGGTTATTCATAAGCGCTTCTACCATCTACCCTGAGAGTGCCAGTCGGTGAGTGTAACAGTGTGCAGTGTGCACTCGGTGGTCATCATACCTTTTTTGCAAAGCGACATTGTATTGTATTATATTTGAAAACTTTTAAAGCGCCTCTACCCAGTGCCCACCAATCAGAGGCGCACCCAGTGCGAAAGTCCTCTGGAATAAAGGCATGTTTTAAGACAATGAAAAGCTGTGGCAGGACCACCAGATAGTATATGCAGCCAGGACCGAAGAAAGAAGCTGATTCCAGGGCCAATACTAACAAAGGAACGAAACTGGGCCATGGCCGTTCTCACTTTGGGAACAAATAAGTCAATTGGATCAGAAGGAGGAAGAGGGAAAAGGGAGTCTGCTGAGGCGGGAAGACATATTGAATCACAGAGGTATTTAGAAGCATGTGCTAGGAGGGCTGCACGTTTTGTCAACTGTCAACTCTGAATGGGTGGGTTGTGGGTGTGCACCATTGGTGACATTTTCCAGTTATTTGAGACTTATTTGCCCACAGATGGCTTAATTTTCTTAATGAATGCTGACGTCATTTGGACAAGCCGAGGAGGGCCTTCAAGAGATGCTTAGAATGCACTGTAAAAATATTCAGTTACATGCATTCATGCAATTAATGAAGCATTTCGAGGAATTGCTTATCTTGGTAAAGTACTAAAGTGCATCTGCTACAATGTTGCCTTGCATGAATTGTAGTTATCTGATGACGCATGCATGTGGCAGTTAATAGGAAGAGTGACTTGTGAGAATGGCCTAGCTTTCATGACCGTATAAACCAGGAAGCCATAAACTCGTTAGCAGGTCCCCTCTTGCCTTTCATTAGCATTCAATCCATAGAAAAGAAGTGATACACCTGAGAACACTCGTTTCTTCGCTTCAGCCGCTAGGGGGCCGTCTCAGTACACGGCCATGCAATAAAAGAGGCTTGGCATTTCTTGCGGCTTTCCTCTGCTTGTTAACCTATAGCTTTGTTCCTGTGCGCGCCGTGTATAGGCTAACTTAGGCATTGTGTTGGTTTTCGCAGTAATCACGGGCATGTCGTGTGTGTCAGAAATTATTCTACCTGTTGTTGTTGCCACCTCTTCTTTGCATGCACGAGATCTAATTTTCACCCACGCGTAGCAGTTCGCTTTCCCTTATCTGCATCAGCACCAGTAGATGCGAATCTCCTCGTCAGTCCAAGTATTCCGTCGCCATTGGTGACGTTGCCTTGGGAACATGTTGCTGACGCAATCGCTTCTTGCTCTTTAGACGGAATTGCACCTGGCTGTTGCAGGCTTTACGCAGGTGGTTCGTTTGCTGAGTGTAATACACGCTGATGGTTGAAGATCGTGTTGACACTGTGTGGAGACCAGAAGGTGTTGCTAATTTGGAATTGCAGATCTAGAGATGTCAGAATCTAGCAAGCAGGCAGCTGTTGCTGTGATTACTTCAGGAGTGGCAATCGTGCCATAAAACAGGCAGTGGTTGACGTTAATAAGCAGAACCTACCCAAATAAACGAAGATCTGTTAATATGTTATAGCATCGTGAGGGGCAACCATATAAACAAGTATGCTTTTTTGGATGTTAGCGGCCTACTAACATAGTTGAATTAAGAAGCAGTCTGAATTAGTGGGTCAAAATAAAAGCCTGCGTGGGTGAATGTTTTACGCATGTTAATGAATGCAGCTAGCAAAGTTAAAGGGCAGTCTGAATGCAAAGTGGCAGCCATGTGAAAACGGAGACATCAGTAACAGATGCTGTGGTGTATCTGTTATGTAATACATCAGGAATTAACGGACATTCTGAATGAAGTGGTCGGCTGTTGGTGTTTATAACAGTGACTGAGACAACATTCAGTAAGTTTATTCCATGAATAACATTTATGCAAAGACTGGGACACACGTATTGAATTTCATACTGTAAAAAGTTACGAGTTTCTCTATAACTGCCCATACTATATCCAGGACTCTTTAAGACTTTTATGTGGTGTAGTAACAGTCGATGCCAAAACGATTACCAGCCTTTTTGCATGCAGTGGAGATAGATTGAGGCAAATCTAAAGCAGTGGTCTTCAGCCACATTTCAGATGTACACTTGGACCTTCATTACACACATCATTATTACACAGAGTTTGTTATAATGAGTTCAGCCATGCAATTTCCAATTTATTGCAACCTTGTGTATGATATGACGTGGTAGTGTATGTGGCTTCCGAAAGTGACAATTTATTAAGAAGGTCAGGTACCTGCATTACCATTGTATGTAATGTTCTTGATGCTAGTCAGCTACTGCCATTTGTGGGTGGTGCCAGTCCGAAGCCTAGATAAAGGAGGAGGGCGACATCAAGGGCCCTGGCAGCGATAAGATGTCTTTAAACACTGGAAACTACTGCTACCGGTACTAAAGTACTGCTACTAAACTACGGCTACTAAACTGCAGCTACTAAGCTACTGCTACTAAACTACTACTGCTAAACTACTGCTACTATTAAACTATTGCTGCTAAACTACTGCTACTAAACTACGTTTACTAAACTACTGCTACTAATGCTAGACTAGAACTCTAGAAGCACTTTCTGAGAGGTGTTGAAGAGCCTAGCTCCATGGTAAGGTAACTAACTGTAAATGTAACAGACTGTTTGTAAAGTGCCTCAATCATTTGCTGCTTGCCTCTTTGGTAATGTGGTTTAGCCAAACATTTATGTAGCACTTGCTACCTTCTTGCTATAGCCTCTTTGAAAGGCCTTCTGCACATAATCTCAGGGTTAAGATGAATGGACTGAGTGACCTGGGCAGAAATAACCCCCTCTCTTTGTTGGCGAGGCAATAGAAGGCTCCCAGATTCGCCATGGGGCCTCTCCATATAATATGAGGCTCAATGCACTGCACACAGTGGGTGATTGGACTTGAGATCTAAACACATGTACTCGAACTCCATGTGCTGTGGTGGATATTCAATCATCTATTGATCACATCGATCAACACCAGTCCTCAGAGGCCTCAGAGGCGTTACAAAGGCACCACAAGATCTTTGGTTGAAGCACTACCCAGACTAACTGTCAATTAAGCACAGTACACTGACATTTTGACTCCAGGTGGTGAGGGTGATATGCTGCTGGCTAAGCGTTTGCCCTAAGTTCCAGTCTAAGGTCTACTTATTGACTGATTATATCGAAGAAGAAGAGCAGTCCGTTAAGCTATAGCCCTGAGGCAGCCATGGGTATGAAGTTCAACGACTTCATTTTCTTAGCCTCGGCATATGAGGGCGGATGGCCAGTCCTCTCCCTCGCTGTCTCATCTTCCAGCTGACAGTGTATGGTCAGTGTGCTCATTATATAGAGGCTTATTTAAAACTAGTTGGTTCAAGGGGATAGAAGTAAGAAGAGCTGCCCTGGTGCATTAGTAATAGGCAATTACTTTACGTTTTAGTGTATTACAATGGAGATAATAATCCGTAGAAGTGACTGGACTGGTCTAAGTGGTTGTTAAATGCACTACCAAAGCAGCTTAATTGTCTGTTAGCCTTTGTTTTCTAGAGGTTTATTTGCTTTAAAAGTGTCTGACCTGAATTTTATGGACGTGTTAACCCTCTTAAGACTCTTCAGTTTTAATTTATTTTAGAGCTGGGTGCGTAAAGTTGAGTGTAGTTTTGTCATAAGATCTAACGTCTGAATTATTGTTATGCCAAAATTGTGATGTGTGAGTTATGCAATTTGTGAGAACTATGATTACTTGACCAATATCTGAGCTAGCAAAAATGCATCAAGTATGAGAATTTCAAAGAGCTGTATTGTCTTTTATATTGTCTTTTATGTGCATTATGTCTGTTTGGAAATTCCTGTTGTTATTATGAAATTTTGTACATCCAGATTTTCAGTTAACACTTTAACAATGAGCTGCATTGGTTTCCCAGTCACTTTTAGTACACTCTCGTGATTAAAGTGTTGAGAAATTGTGGGATTTTTAAATTGGAAAATAATGACAATAGATGTGTTTGGAAATTAATTCATAATAGATCAGTGAAGGAATTTTGTAAATCAGGTAACAATAATAGTTCCCAAAAGTCTAAGAAATCCATATGCCCTTGTATACTCAAGTTTTGCATATTAAGCAATGTACTGGCTTGTTTTAAGTGAATTACGGTTGCATTTCACAGCCCACATTGTTTAGAAAATGCACATTTTTAATCTCAGATGTTGATAAATAATACATAATTTATAATTATGTAGGAGTATATAAGTTAATGATATGTGTGTGTATGTGTGTAATGTTTGAACAACATATATGACTGAGCCGAGTTCTTGCTTTGTGAGTGTTTCCGAATTTGGTTTCTCTTTTGTTTTTCTCTTTTGTTTTTCTCTTTTGTTTTTCTCTTTTGCTTTTCTCTGTTGTTTTTTCTTCCATTTTCAATCCTTTCTGTTTATACGTGTTTACCAATTCGTCTCCTCTGTCACTTCACATTTTCTGTTGATTTCAATTAATCCCCTCCAAAGCTCGTTGCCATCACGATACATATGGAAGGTATTCAACACGAATAAATATATTGAGGTGTTTCTCTCAGTTCCTGGCAATATATCTAGGTTACCGGATATGTCTGGAAAAAGCAGACACCACTGTTGCCAAAATATTCATAGACATATAAATACCTGGAATATGGCACATTAATTGTCAAGTCTTAAAAGGCACTGTACTGGAGATGTTCATGGTCATTTTAAATCTCAGATGTTGATAAATAATGGATAATTTATAATGGGGTCATGTTCTCTCTATCCTACAACTTTATACTGACATTTGTTGTGCTTAGACAGAATTGTTGAGTCAATAGGTGCACTGGGTATGCTTTGAAATGAATCTTTTCACTTCTGTGATGTATTCAAATGTATGTATGTATGAGGACACTTCATATAGCTCAGTTTGTGTAACTCACAACAGAACTATACCGATGACTATCTATCTAACAGATCTAAACAAATACCTTTTAAGATAGCAAATGTTTCCAGCATTGACAAAGGTTTACTTAGAAATTGCAAGGTGCAGCATTGAGGACATGTTACACCATGATTCCAACCCCACACCAATGCTTTATCAGTCGGCCAATGTGTAACTGTTACAGTGAGAAGCCAATTTCATGTGATATACTTAGAATTTGACCTTTGGACGCTGGAGTGAAATTTCATGCTGCTGTGATATTATATCAAAGGACTGCTTATTTGGAGTAAGATTGCAGGATGTGGCAATGTGAATGTGAAAATCAGGCAGGCTAATGTGATTAAGTAATAGGACAAAAGCGATATTTTTGCCATACTGGATAGTATAGGCCATTGATTCCAATTAGTAATAAAATATGTATATGTGCTTAAATCTATGCACTAAGACCTAATTCCAAGTATTGGCTAATTCTGGGCCATTGACAAGCCCTAGCAAGTGGTAACAATCAAAATTATAATTATTTGTGAGTGGCCTATAAATTGTTATTAGTCCTTAGTGAAACCATAGAAAAACAACTGTTATTAATAGGCAGGTTAGACTTTTCCGGATCCGGATAGTTCCGGCTAGTCCAAAAATCAGCTTACAGATCCGAATTTCGGTTATGCCCTATTAAGTAATGTAAAGACTGTGTATAGCCTACAGCTGTGCTGTCTGACATGGGTACTGTAGAACAAGTTTCTGTTGGAAGTTGTTTGCTCATGTTTATCGACTAAACAGTCGTGTTGGAAACAGTTGTGATTATCTGGACACTGGTATGTCATGATTGCTTTAAACTGTTCTCGTGGCCTTATCGAAGACTTCATATCGAATACGTGCTGTGTTTATTTTGCATGAGCCGAATGAACTAGCCTGTTTAGAATCTCCTAGAATTATCTGTACTGTCGATCTATTATTATAAGATCAAATCTGATGATTATTATCGTCTGTGGCGTGCCCCTCTCATGAGAATTTACATGACTCTGCCAGTTGGGCTGATGTGCAGGCTCATTATCATTCAAAGGACTTTTATAGCGCCCATCAAAGATACCTTTTAGAGGCGCCGTTCCCAGTCCAAGTCCAGCAATAAAGAACAGTTTTTAGAAACTTGTAAAAGATGTATGCAGACTCTGAAAAGGAACGATGCTGCATCTTTGAGGTGTGAGCAAATGGAACAGCAAGTTCACCTCGAGATGCAGAATGAAGACTGTGTGTAATCAACATTGTTGTTTTTGAAATTATTTTATAAACATTTTTATTAAGAACTATACGTTGAAGCTGTAAATCTTGTGTGACTAGAGAAGAGTTAATTGTAGATCGTCGAGTTTTGTGTGGAAGGATTTCTCTGGCATGTACAAATGTTCAAAGAACATTATTATGAGAAGATTTGCATACATGCTTTCAAGATAATTGGTCATGAGCACTGCGTGATATAAGAGCTTGTATAAACACAGTGCCTGTTCCGGGTGATAATGATACAATGCTTTCTGATTGTTTAAGTGTGTGGGTCTGTCTCCAGTCCTATTGAAACTGTTGGCGTGTAGGCGGAACCGTGGGCAATTACACCACAACTGAGAGAGCATCTAATTAGCAAACCTTCCTTGCAGTGGTTGATATAATGATTCCTATAATTGATGTTTGCTTTGTGTGTATGTGAACTTTGCTGACCTTGATCCTGAATTTTGGGCTCAGATAGATAGATGCAAATAGTGTAACATCTGTGATTCTGTGTTTGTTTTAAAAACAGTGTGTTGAATTATTAGATACCAATTGTGCGAATAACGTTATTTATATCTGTATCTGTTTATTGTGTACAGTACTGAACAAATACAGATATACAGAGATTGTATAGGAATCTGTATATTCCGAATTGAGAAATACTTAGCTATAACATACTTAGTGTAGTTAGTATTTTGTTTATATTTGTTTCGACATATGTGACTAGATTTTCTGTAGGATACTACTTGAGAGCGAGGTTCTAAATTGTGCTCTCCAAAACCACACTGAAAACGAATCTCTTCCACCACACCTGCTTGATGACATTGCCTGCTTTCCGATTTTGGTAGGGTTATCAATTTTTTACTTTGTTGTAACGAGATGCTTATTTCTGAGTTCTATTTAAATGTTGAGTGCAATTTTATGTGTTGCAGCGTTCAAGCAATATTTCCGACACCTGATCCATCAGCGCTGAAAGACAAGCGCATCAACAACCTAGTCCAGTATGCTCGCAAGGTCGAAGGAGATATGTACGAAACGGCTAACAGTCGGGTCTGTTCTGCTCTCTTCTCTTACCCTACTCATATAATTGCACGTGCATGTCTTGGAACAACCGTATTCAGTTTCCTCTGGCTTTTGTTTTGTCAACTTTCAATTGTTATTGTTCAGATGATGTAGGCTGATGTAAAGTAGAGTTAGGTAGGGCAAGGTAATTATAATTGTAATCATAATTTTAGAAATTTATGTCTCACCAAACTAACCAGAGGCTCTTTCTATGCTAGCTCAATGACCTGAAATGTCCTTAAGAATTTCATCAGTAATCTACGCAGTTTACAGAAAACCAGAAGAAGCACCAATGAATTCCCATCCAAAGTTAACTGATAGTAGTATCGTGTTTGCGGTGTGTGGACCGAGTGCTGCATGGATTGCGTGGAGCGTCGACTTGGGGTAGCGTCTGCGGCGCACGAAAACCCACCGCCCAGCAGTCCCTCATTGTTGGTAGATGATGCAGATTCAGCTATCCCACGAGCCGCCGGTTGCATGTAGAGTAGGCATTAGTTGTCTACCGATTGTAGCGCCATCACTGACAAACAGTCGGTCAGTTTGAAGACCCGCGTCGGCACCCCTTGTCCACAGGGGTGAAAATTACCTAGCAGCAGACGGCATACACTGTTTGCTGATCCTGATCTCCACAACACATCAGAAAGCCCATTCATCATTCAGTCACTTAGGCCAAGACGATATATATGCGAAGAAAGTACTGTCACAACGTATGAAATCTACATCAGGAAGCCCATCCCTCATATACAGTCACGTAGGCCAAGACATGTATGCGAAGAAGAATGTTCCTTCACAACGTATGAAATCTACAGCAGAAATGTAAAATTATTCCGATACACAAACAGTTAGAAATTATTGAGCAGATCTGCATTTAGACAAATTAATCTGCCAGAGTGACACAGAAGACGATTCAACAACCAATGTGCGCTAGTAATGTAGGGTAAAATAAGCTTATGGTGACTGCTCGTAGGGTAATAGCTCATTTGCGCAACCAAAACACTTGCAAGTAGCAATTTTGAAAGGTACTATGTACTATGTACTATGCCGCAAAGTGTCTTGATACACACGTAGAATCTGGATTGGTCCTTGGAGGTGTCACCCTTGGGTTTACAGGATATTTCAAGCAAAGCTGAAATAGAACAGCAATCAAAAAGCTGGATATAACTGAACAATGAATTGTCATTTTTACGTGATGTGCTGGGATTGGAACCCTGAGCACAGAGGTTGAGAGACAAAGATATTTTCAATCTGTTGAAAACAGGATGTCTCTATTTATTAGTTCCTCTGGTGTGACTGGTTGGTCATCCTTCCCTGAGTGGTATTGGCAGACTACTGAGCACTTTTTAATTGTTGTTGCTTAATTGTTGTTGTTGTGAATCTGAGCAACCCTCAAGGACAGTATAGGTGATGCCTGGTTTGTAATCAAGAGATCCTTCACCCAAAGACCACACCGTCAAGGATCCTGTTGATAGGGGAATCTATTAAACAACCAATTATTTTAAATTACCATACAGCTTACGGGGTTGGCTAGTTATTTATATTATTATTATTATTATTATTATTAAGGAAATATATATAGTGCCACTCCAGGAAAAATAGTCAGTTACTTTTTATGTTTATGCTGTATTTGGATGGCATTACCATCCAAAGTTAATTATGATTTTATGAATTTAGGCATGCTGTATAGAGCTAGACTGTCAATCGAGGAGTTGAGGGTTCAAATCCCTGCCAGAGCAGAAATTTGGTTTGAGATTTCCGCTCAACCTGCACCCCCCCCTAGCGTACTCAGCTATGATGAGTGCACTGATCGTACACTGTATGTGGGAAGATGAGACGGCGAGGGAGAGGACTGGCCACTGCCCTCAGTGCCGAGGCTCAGAAAATGAAGTGGCTAACACTTCATACCCATGGCTGCCTCAGCGTTAGCTTAAGGGACTGCTTCTTTTTCTTCTTACAGTGTTACTGCAGTGATAGGGAGGGAGTAGCACTGTCGCCCTAACTTTTTAATCACTGTGACCCGAACAGCCCTGTGACTGAGAATTTAACTGTTAGGGCAAATAAGCTGCCCAATAAATACCGAGAACTGTATTGTTTAGCAACACTAGGAATGTTAACTGTGTCTGCAAAGATGCCGTCCAAAGCAGTTAGCACGGTTGTGGTGTTAATGTGGTCACAAGTGGGTGCGACTTTAAATGCCCAACTCGAATATCTATTGTTCATCGTAGAATACGATTCGTGCGAGCTTTTTAGTGACATTGTCATAAAGGTCCCTCCCAGGCCGCAGAGTATCTAGCCGCCAGTCGTGCTGGCTCGCACACAAAAGCGGTTGTTACTTATTCATGTGGATCCGTAAATGTGGAAGGATTGGCCTACCATGCAGTCCGTTTGTGCAGGAATGGAATTCATCTTTCTGTAGGTGGTCTGGTTTGCTGGTCAGCTTGGTCTGCATCTGAACATGTTTACATGTTTTATGTTTGATGAATGGGGGTTGTGTCAGCCAGTGAAGTGTCGTATATCGTTCGTAACATGCCTAGGTCTCTACTGCATTGCCATACTTTAGTAATGCTAGTAATATAGCTTAGTTGCTGATAGGTAAAGTGTAATCTGTTCTAAATCATAATTATAATCGAACATTTATAGAAGTGCCACTCAACAATTCAGAGGCACTCCTGACCTAAGTCAGGATGTAGCTTTTAGCTCAGGCAGATGTTTCCCGAACAGGGGAAGAGAAAGGAGCTAAAGAGTCACGTGGCACCATTTTCATAATCACAGTTTAAAACAAATGCACTTGAAAATATGCTAACAGATGTGCTGTAAGAACTCTTACTGTGTTACTACCTTAGTTAATTAATGGTTGCTTTAAAATTGCAATCACAATCTGTAATTGTAATTAGTAACATCTATTGTGCCATTGTCTAATGCACAAGGCTCGACCAATGGCACACCAAAACCAATCTGTAATGGAACACCAAAACTAAGCCGTAATGGCACACCAAAACCAAGCCGTAATGGCACACCAAAACCAAGCCATAATGGCACACCAAAACCAAGCCTAATATAACCGTAACCATATCTCATGTAAACATAAACTGACTAAGTCAAGCTCTGACATGCTCAAAAAAGCAGAAGGTATTATTTAACTGGTCTTGAAAGTTAAAGTCGAAGTTCAGTAATAACTCCTTTATTACTACAAGCAGTAGTTCTAAGAAGCATCAGCATCTGCTGGGTTTAAGAATGTAGCTTTCAGTTGAGGCAGAGGCATGACAGCATTTATCCAGCAGCATGTCAGCTATTCCTCATAGATTATCTGGTTCCAGATCAGGTTTTCTGACTTGTTGAGTCTACTTCCTGATGCTGTTCCACTGTGAAACAATTTCAGTTGTACTGATTCATGAGACTGTGTTCTCTGCAAGAAAGTATATAGCTAAGCAGACAATATATAATCTGTTGATAATCTCAACCGATCTGGTTGATGTGCAAAACATTTTCTGCTAATCCTAAGATGCACCATTTTATATATGTTAGATGGCTGTGTCCAGTGCCTCTGAGAGATTGTTGAAAGACGATAAACAAATATTCATATATACAAACCGTGCATACATATATACAATTTATACATTCGTGCAAATGCCGAGTCTTTGGATGGCGGTAAGAGAAAGTTACACGTCCCATGTCCCATACAGAACGCAGATGAAGTTCTGATTTCATTCTCTTTGACCCTTCAGTCTGTATTAGACGAGTTCCAAGGTCCTTGATACGGGGCCAGTGTATTGCAGGACATCGTTTAGAGCCAGTGCCCTAGTGCACCACTGGACTTATCGTTTGGGGCCAGTGCTCTAGTGTATTGCAGGACTTATCGTTTGGGCCAGTGCTTTAGTACATCACAGGACTTATCGTTTGGGGCCAGTTGTCTAGTGTATTGCAGGACTTATCATTTGGGCCAGTGCTTTAGTGCATCACAGGACTTATCGTTTGGGGCCAGTACTCTAGTGCATCACAGTACTTATTGTTTTGGGCCATTGCTCTAGTGCACCACAGGACTTATCGTTTGGGGCCAGTGCTCTAGTGCGTCACAGGACTTATCGTTTGGGGCCAGTGCTCTAGTGCACCACAGGACTTATCGTTTGGGGCCAGTGCTCTAGTGCGTCACAGGACTTATCGTTTGGGGCCAGTGCTCTAGTGCATCACAGTACTTATTATTTTGGGCCATTGTTCTAGTGCTTAGCAGGACTTGACATTTGGGGCCAGTGCTCCAGTACTTATCGTTCATGGTTTCCTGGTGAAAAGGTACCAAATCAGAGTTATTGCCACTTATTGGACTAAACATGCCAGACGTTTGCTGATGTTTTTGGGAATTACTTGGCTAAATTTTTTCTCATTATGTCCACAAAAGCCCAACAAACTACAAGAGCACAAATGACCATCTAAAAACTGTTCCTGATAAATTGATTTAGATCATAGCCGATATTTAAAAAACCACTGCTCGGAAAGTTATGCTGAATCATGCCTAAAGATTTTATTATTATTATTATTATTATTATAATTATTATTATTATTAACATTCTTTAATTGAAAAAACCAAAGCGAATTGCACATTGGTGAACAAGTTGAGAGATAATATAAAACATAGAAGTATTACCGTAATAAGATAATAAAATTTGGAAAAAACAGAGTAAAAAGTTATGAGTTGAAAAATAATACTAATTATACTACATCAAAAGCATTGTAGTAAAAATAATACTAATTATGCTGCATCAAAAGCATAGCAATGGAGATATTGGCCATGCAAATGAACATTACTTAGCAGTAATAAAATTTTTATTCCCCAGCATTATTTAGATCCAATACAAGCTCAATGAAAACCCAATTTGTGCAAAAATGACCCCATATACATTAAAACTTGATTCTATCAGTGAATACAGACCTTGGTGTTTTGTTAAGTACCTTTTCTCCCAGCGGGTAATGCTTCCCAGCTTATGCCGGTACCACATTATATTGCTTGGTTACAAAGACAAGAATGCCTGAATAACTTGTCCATGTTTGTCATACCAAGTTCGCTTAGAAGTATCAATCAATCGATCAATCAATCAATCAATCAATCAATCAATCAATCAATCAATCAATCAATCTAAACTTGATATAGCGCCCCTTCAAGATACCTACTCAGAGGCACTCCTGGCAGAAGCATGGCTGATAAGAGCTGTTTTTAAAGATAGTAGAAAGCCTGGGGAATTTGTCCTAGGTAGGAGACACAGATCCAGTGGGAGACTATTCCAGGTGGCCGGAACCACGACAGAGAAACCCCGATGTTGCATGATGGCAGTGCGTGCAAAAGGGACAATCAGGTCGCCATGGACAGCGAACCCATGACCTTTCAATTGCAGACCAAACAAACTATTGATCAGACGACCGTGTTGTAGACAGTAGAAAAGCCTGCATTACGGAGTTTAGCTGTAAGACAAGCACCGTTTAACTGTAGAGTTGCCTGCTTCCAGGCCATTGATGTATTGTTTGTACTGTTCTTTTGTTTCTGGGCTCATTAATTGATAGTTTGTTCCAATACTATAAGTATAATTATTGGTGCCCTCTGAAGCTTGAAATTGATTATTCTCTTGACCCATTGTGTGTCCGCATGGCCTGTTTTGCAATGAGCATTTGCCTATTACCTGATGTTTTTTAGATGAGGCTTTCTCTGTAGTACCAGAAAGTATTGCATTTATAAAGGATATTGCCGTATATTAAAACACGAATATGATTATACAGCACTATGTTCAGCACTATTTCATTACAGGTATATACATTTACATATTGAGCTGTCAGGCTTTCTCTGTAGTACCAGAAAGTATTGCGTTCATAAAGCATGTTACTGTAGATTAAAACACGAATATAATTATACAACATTATGTTCAGCACGATTTCATTACAGCTATATAGATTTACATATTAAGCTATCAGGCTTTCTCTGTAGTACCAGAAATAAAGTATGTTGCCGTAGATGAAAAAACAAGCATAATTATACAGCTTTATGTTCAGCACTATTTCATGACGGCTATGTACAATTTACATATTGAGGTATCAGGTGAGCCATTAGTTTAAACTTAGATTAAATGCTAACATGAATTGTACATAAGTATTAAAACTGTAACATAACTACCGGGTATGTTAATTGCAGATTAAAACCGTTATTGACAATATTTTTTCAAGAAATGTTAAAAATTTCTTTTGGTTTTTTCTGAAAGTTTCAGTTAAATAGTATTAAAAAATAATACGATTTTCAAAATTGCAATAATTTAAAAAGTTATGAGTTTTGTACATTAGTATCAGTAATACATTACTTGTTAGTCATATTAAAGGTTTGAAACATAGGCATTACAGGTTCAATCATAACCACAAGTAACACCACACGAGAGGTTCAGCAATAGGAATAAGTCATAAATTAAATATGAAATTATCAGTATAAATAAAAGAGTTTGTTGATTGTTGGCTTGCAGGAAGAGTACTATCATCTTTTGGCAGAGAAGATTTACAAAATCCAGAAGGAACTGGAGGAGAAGAGGCTGAAGCGAATTAAAGAACTTGGCGGCTCCATCGCCAGCCTTCCACTTGCGAGTGGGAACGCCGTGATGAGTACGGCTGTGAGGCTTCCACTGCAGAGTAAATATTTCTGTCTGGCTTACTTAAGTTTTCGTTTTGTTTAGGCTTGTTGACACGACGATAAGTTTTGGTAAGTCGTTTCTTAGTCTGGATTTTAATACGTATCAGAGGTGCACCATGCCTGAGAACGCACGACCATGATCGAAAACAAAGAGCCATTGGGAAACATGACATAGGACCCTCATTCAGTTTTAATGACTCTGTGTGATAACAAAGATCATTAGCGTCGTCATCCTCCTTCATCCAGACTTTGGACTAGCAGTAGGGCACGAACGTGCAGTATTGTATTGTATTTGGATATTTATAAAGCGCTTCGAGCGGGAGGGCCATTCAGTCATAGAGTTTTAAATTTAAAAAAATATTAAAGACATTTATTTTATATAAATTTTCTGGCCATTATCTCTGCATGTACTAATGTACAAAATCAGTAGCGGAGTTATGACATAGGGCAACACTTAAGAAGATGTGAAATTTCAGACCATTTCTTGTGAAACATCGAAAGTCGCATAATCAAACATTGTCGTATTCAACTGTTCCGCTGTGCTTACACGTCCATTGAAAGATTATCTTGTTGTTCTGCTAGAAACGTGGAAATCACTTATTTTCTTTCTAATTGAATCTCAAATTAAATCAACTGTCAGATTTGATTTACAATCAAAATTCGAATGAAATAATAGTTAGGTACTGAGTAGTCGATACATATCTTTTAACAACGAGAGGCATTAGTTTTCCATGCACTTTAGTACACACTCATGAATGGTTAAATTGTATATTGTTTATTCGTTTATTCAATCAAACAGCTGTCAAAACGCAGCTGCTAACAATAAATTGAAATTTACACTGAAGTACCAATAGAGACTAATTATAAAGATATTTTTCTGTATCGGAAATAGTACACTATTTCGTCTAGATTACCAACAGAGAGCTAATGGTAAACTTAATCAAATGAATTCTATTACGGCAAGTGGGAGTTAAAGAGAGTTAAAGGGTTAAACTAAAAGCCCACATAGTATTGTGTATTTGTATGTAGTGTGTATTTGGATGCAAAGCTGTACTTTCCTTTCAGAGATGTTGAAATATGACTGTTGGACATATCTGATAAGATAAAAAAAATCCATATATCATTGGAGATGTTAAGGTTGAACAGTTGAGCTTTTCGTATGAACATCCCTGCAAGAAGACAGTTCAGTTCACAACAGTTTATGGTGCACTCTAATCTTCTGCTATAAAAATGCAGTGCAAACAGGGATCTTACAGAACTGATAAGGTCTCTTCTTTACTATTGCGAACAGTTAGCTACCTGTTGATGACCACAAAAACAGGGATTGTGAATTACACGATATCTTGTGAAAGAGATAAGTTTGCAGCTAGAAGAGCATTTTTTAAAGACCCTACGTTGAACGAGGCGAATTTGAAGCTGACTGGCTTCAGCTGTCTGTTTAACTGCAGAGCTAATGCATCGAGTGCTGAGCAGAATGGCTTCTTCTATTGTATTATCTCTGCATGTACGTCTACTTGGACATTTATATAGCTTCTTTTATGAGCCACTCGAAAGCCCCGCATAAGCGACTTGCAGTCAGATTGAAGCAGGTGCAACTTTGTCTCTTGAATTGCTCTTGTCACGTGTGTGCCTCAGCCAAAACATCCTTAAACCCCCAGAATCACACCTCTGAGGACTGATGTCATAGATGCATGTAATGTGAGTTATTACCCTGGATTAATGCACCTGTAATATGGTAATTTATCCGCAATTTTCAGCAAAGTAATATTGGAAAATTGTAGGTAATTATTGGTAATCTGTGGTGACATAATATTGCAAAGTGATACTTTCTAATGGGATTTTTATGCATAGATTTCTCCATCTTCCATCTAAGGTATATTCTGATTCTCTCCGCAGTCATAAAGTCGTGTATACATAACATTTAGACATTTGTAAATTACAGGTTTACAGGAAATTAGAAATGTGCTGGTGGTGGTGATGATGATAATTATATGTTTATGATTGTTGTGGTGGTGATGGCGGTGATGATGATGAGGATGATGATAATGATATTAGTGATGATGAATATGATGATGGCAATGATGAAACTGCAGGTAGTTGGCTGGTAAATTAATTACCAGTAATTTATGGTAACAGTGATCTTTCCAATTTTCTGACTCTACCTTAATGTTAGGTAATGAGTTTCTGAATGAATAACTATTTCAATGAATATCTGTATCTGAATATTTACAAAGAACCCTTTAAGAACCCCCATCCCCAGAACCCCCACTGTACTGGTGTGTCGTCATCTTGGAAAGGCCCTTCCTTGAGGTCGGAGGACAAAGGTGATCTGCACGTGCGAAAGTCAAAAACTTGCTTCGGGGACCGTGCCTTCTCAGTCGCCGGACCTAGGTGCTGGAATAGCATTCCCGCCTCGATTCGCTCATCGACTACGGCGGACACCATCAAGTTGAGACTCAAAACCCATTTCTACAAAATCGCTTATCCTGACTTGTCGTTAGATTGTTAAGCGCCCTTGTAACGGCATGTGCTGTGTTACGGCGCTGTAGAAATTGTCGTGTTCATCATCATCATCATCATCCAGAGAAACTACCAAGACATTTATGCAGCACCAGTTTAAGAACCTGTCATACTACCTGGTAGTATATAACTATGACTGTGCGGTTACTGAGCCTACAAAAGGTGCCGACTGAAGGGCAGATAAGAGTGTTTGTTTCGATTGCTCTTTCTCCACGGACAGTGGAATGTTGTTGGAGCGGAAACCCTTGTAGCTGTTTTAAATTAAATGATGCATTTGCCGGGTACAGCCGAACTCCAGCTGTGGAAAAATGGCGGGTATGTTTCCTTTGAGTGGGCGTTGGACTCTGTGGAATTTCTGCCGAATACTCTGGCATTTCTGGAGGATTATCATCAAAATTCTTCAAGAAAATTCGCCCTGTTCTTAGGTTTCGTGTGAATGTACAGTGTGAGTTTGGCTTCAAATGATGGAAAACCAAACCAGTTATGGCTGCATTTTTAAGGGCAAGCCTTACTGGCGTATATGTTGTTGTCTTGAAAGAATTCTTCTGCTAACACGACTGTTAACTGGGAACGGCCTGGATGTGTGTGTGTGGAATAACTAACCCCTTGCTGTTTGTAAGCCCTTGCTGTTCGTAGAATACCCACTATGGGACTATTTAAAAAGTCTGTGTGCACATATTTGAATGAACAAAACATTGAATGAATTATAGTTCTTGTTAGTTGTGGTTCTTTTGTGTTAAAGTATTGTAAGACTGTTATGTTAATCGCTCGTCATATCAAACCAACTTGTTTTCAGATAGGTGACCCTAATAAGCGGGACTTCAATGGTCCTTTCTGGGTCTGTCCTTTTATGACCCTGAAACATATTTGTACACTGCATCACCTATGTGATGTTTTTTTATTGAAACAATTAATTGAATTTTATTGAAGTGTGTTTATTGCACAAAAACAGGTATTACAGTTACAGGCATGAGTCAGCAAGTACGGTGCAACAGGGGCCAAGAAAAGCTAATAGCTTATACCTTTGCCCATATGAATGAATGATTGAATGATTGAATGAATGACAAAGTTGCACCTGCTTCAATCTGACTGCATGTCTAAGATTTGCATGTTGATGTTAGGGACATCCTTTTATAACACTAAACTGATAACTGTTGTTTTCTGTCACTGTTAATCTGCAGTTTGTGTGTTGTAATTAAAACGGATTTGGTTTGATTTGATTGATTTGATTGAATGAATGAATGAAAGAAATGTTATCCTGAGGCAGTGTTGTTAGCTTGGTGAACATACAGTGATATTTCATCTCAGTGTCCAGTATGTATGTATTTGTCAAGGCATTTAAAACTGCAACTTGTATTACCTCTCAAAAGCACTGCAGTACCTCCAGAATTCAGTCTTGGTACTCGGTCGCTTGTGTCATTCGTTCTCAACTTAAAACTTACCTCCTTAAAATTGCTTATCCACAGTAGGCTGCCTCTCCATCATACGGTTTGATCTTCTGATTACAGCTTGGTTTTGGTGTGCCGTCAGTTGATGCCTTGTGCATTAGACACTAGCACAGTAGAAGTTACTAATTAAAATTAAAATTCGTACAAAATTGGAAATTTACTGTTGAACTGTGTAGCTCATGACAAAATGTTATTCAGTGGCTAATTTGGGCTGTTATCAGAATCTGTTAGTTGCTAATTAACCCTGGGTGGTCAGTTACATTGGCTTCCTGTAGAATTCAGAATCAGATTTAAACTGGTCTGTATGACCCATAAAACCCTTACAACTGGTAGCTACTTTCAACCATTGTTATCTGCCTCATCCTCCATGCAGTCTGTGATCTTCTGGAATGGGTTTTTTGTTGAGCTACGATACAACACTGTACAAGATGTTGTTAGCAGTGATCTGTTTACATTTGCATTAATGTTTGAACAATTCAGTGACCGACTGACAGATCGATTTATATTGAGACCAAATTCAGTTTCTTGCTGAATAAATTTCCAGTTCTAAGATTTGCATGTTGACAACGGGGCTGTTTGTATCGTGATACGGTATCGCTAACGCTTGGTACTGCCGATACTTTTGTCAGTGTTGCAGTGAGTATTGCGATAGTTGTAGTTTGGTGGTATTGCTGTGAAGAAGAAGAGCAGTCCCTTAAGCTAGCCCTGAGGCAGCCATGGGTATGAAGTGTTAGCGACTTCATCTTCTTAGCCTCGACTGATGAGGGCGGGTGGTCAGTCCTCTCCCTCGCCCTCTCATCTTCCCACTGACAGTGTAGGGTCAGTGTACTCGTTATAGCTGAGTTGGCTAGGGGTGCAAGTGGAAATTAGTCCTTAAATAAGCAATACTCGATGTCAATACTCCTCTGCTATGCATGGTTACCCATCTGATGTTCTATAATTAGCTGTGATTGACAAAAAGTGCAAAGTGCCATTGTCAATAGTTAGTGGTGCTTCTTGTTCTTTTCTAATTTCGACTGACTGTATGTCCATTATCGGAGACCATAAGATTGACCAAGAAGCACTTCCTTTTCTGATTGACTGGTTGGTTTATTAACTTGAGCGAATTCATAACTCTGAAATTGTTCGTAACGTTAGTTTGATATTGAAAATGAGTAGGATTGCTTGCAAGAGGAAAGCCAAAGTAACGGCTAAGCAGGAGTGCTCGAGGGCTTCTTTGAATACATTGGTACTAATGAATCCAAGTGCAAAATTCCCTTTATTGGTGCGTCAAATGCACCATGGGTGAATAGAGCAAAAACATTTTCCCCACAATAGATCAAATTTAAGAAACCGAATTATACTGGTCAGTTTACATTTTTTATGCAGTAATTTGCAAAGTTACCATGTTTAAAATTTACTATAAGCTGTCTTTGCAGTTTGGTACTGAGTACCTGCGGCGACCTTGTTGACCAGTAATCACCAGATTTCTTATATTTATTGGCAAGTCTGGGCAATGCTGGGCATTCCTACTTGGCAACAATAAGGTTTGTGCTTTTAGTTATATGCGCCTCAGCACTTTGCGTAGTGTTAAGCAAGTGATGGGTAAACACTTTTGAAAAATATTTGAAATAATATTTTTAATACATTCATTACTTTTTCTAGTATGTAGTTTCAGTTTTAGTGTTTTATGTTGTATGCCATCGAATGAGCGTAATTGTATTCAGTTAATAACGTGCAAGTTTAGCAAAGTGACTTCCTTAAATAATATATTGGTGTCTTGTTAGGCAAAGCGCATTTGTCTCGTGGCAACATTTGGGAAGGAATGCGAATGTGTGACCAATTGAAAGCCTATCAAGGAAGAACTCTGGAATAATATGACCATAATTTCTCAGTGTGACCAGTACTAAAGCAGGCTAGCAATTTATTATGCTCCTGTAATGCTGATATAATAATGGGTGAAAATTTCGGCTTAGATTCAAAAGCGTTTAAACTTTACAATGACTTAAATGAAGTCTCATCGTTACAGAAGACAGTTGTAGCAAAGTATTACAGGTTATGCAGCCAATGGCTGTGGATGTTTTGCAAGAGGAAAAGGATGCATTAGAGTAAGACACAGTTGCAGAGCTCTTACGAGTGCTCAGTGTAAGCCATGGCAATTGTGTGGATCATTAGTCCAAGCTCTTCTTGCTTGAATTCAGCACAGGTTTGGACAAGTATTTTGCACTATGCACACTTTTTGGCACAACATGCATTTGCCTTCTTCCTTATGTCTGGAGAAATGGCAGGGTGCACTTTGTAATTGAAGTAAAGTATGACCTGTAGGGCAATGTAGATTATTCTTCAGTACTCTTTGTTAACTGTACTGTGTGCTTGTATTTTATGTAAAATAAAGATTACTTACTTACTTACCAAAATGTATTGGTGAGAGTATTGGTATTGCAGTACTTCTAGAAGACAATGCTGGTATTGGTATTGCCAATGCATTTATAAGAAATTATTGATATTGGGCGATACATTTTTCAAATGCTGTGAACAGCGCTGCTGGCGGCACTCTACATTTTCAGCTGGAAGAGCCATTGGGTCTTTTTGAAGTTGTTTCTGCAATGTAAGCACCTCTTGCACTCGCAACAGATGATGTTTGAGTCCAGGAAGACCACAGAGGTCATCC
Source organism: Allolobophora icterica (assembly GCA_963556255.1). Classification (NCBI taxonomy): domain Eukaryota; kingdom Metazoa; phylum Annelida; class Clitellata; order Crassiclitellata; family Lumbricidae; genus Allolobophora; species Allolobophora icterica. The sequence continues at coordinate 41,780,054 of OY744611.1, forward strand.
ATGTCTGAGTGGCGCTCTTAGATATCCAAATAAATGTCTGCACTGATAGGCCCGTGATGATATGAGGTACTACTAACGAAAATCAACCGGATGTTAGTGCATCATTGGCAGAACCTGACCCTTTAGGTTGGTGAAGGTAGGATGAACCACTTGCTTGAAAAGGTACGGCTCTCCCAAGGGCAGACTGTGGGGGCAGTTCTGTTGTCAATCCCATCTCAGTTTGGGGCTGCAAGCCCTTGAGTTTGTCCCCCTAGTGTGCTAATCTAAAAAGATGCTAAAATGTTTGAAACTAACGAAGTCATCAGATATGTGAATCTGAGAAAGGCCATCCAGAAATACTTTACATTCTTGAAAGGTGCTACATAAATAGCCAAATACATGCATACATACATACATGCCTACATACATACATACACACACCACACATGCATATACATACAAATATACTAGGGCATAGCCGGGTGCCGTTTTTCAACCGGGTACCGGGTCCGGGTAGTTTGAATAAAATCTGCCGGGTCCGGGTACTGGGTTCGGGTATTAAAACTAAAAGCGGACATTCAGATATATGCACCAAAGTGTATGCTACCGTCTACTATTAGAATGACGTCTGTTGAGTGTTGATCTACCAAAACCAATATATATGTCGTTTCCGGAACTATACAGAGCGTGGCATGGGAGAAGGGAACTATAGCCATGAAAGAGAGCTAAGAAACTGTCTTTCACGGCTTTAAGGACACGCCGCGTACCGGCCGAAGGAGGAGGGAAGGGGGGAATAAACGGGGACTTTAAAAGCTGCCTTGTTTCAATGACACGCCGGCTACAGGCCCAAGGACTTCAAAGGCTAACGACTCTCGCTCGACCGTCGACCGGGTCTATTACCTCCCCAACCATACGACGTTTGTCAAAACTGACCATGAGAACTGACAGCCCATTTATTGAGCAATTGACGGTGCTCTTATTTACATAGAAAGACCGCTGGTTTCCCACGGTCGTCTGTTTTAGTGAGCGCACCTGAATGTCGCAATTCTACACCTCTGGAACGGGCCGGGTGACTTGGGCTTACTAAAAAAGTGGTTTCAGTATTTTGTGATTTCGTCGTTCATAAATTTGTTTTGATAAAAAAAATTACACACCCGGACCCGGATGATCTTTCAGCTCCGGGTCCGGGTGTCTTCCGGATGTTTAACACCCGGAATTTCCGGTTATCCGGGTCAGTACCCGGCTATGCCCTAAAATATACATGCATAAAGTCACCCTCTGTGAACTTCTGGATTTGCGAGTGTGTTGTCCCCATATAAGCAGTGCTTGAGAAGTCTCTGTGCTTTCAGGTTTTCGTACGAAAGGGTAGAGCCGAGTAGTTGCCAATGAAATAATACTTAAGTTTACTTTACATTTACATTTGCTGTGCATTCTTCTCAGCTCTGTAAAATGTGTACGGTGAATGGGAAGACCAGGTGGTGAATGGAGTGGACTGACCACAGCCCATATGCCCAGAAATCATCCATATGTCCAGAAATCATCCATATGCCCAGAAATCATCCATATGCCCAGAAATCATCCATATGCCCAGAAATCATCCATATGTCCAGAAATCATCCATATGTCCAGAAATCATCCATATGCCCAGAAATCATCCATATGCCCAGAAATCATCCATATGCCCAGAAATCATCCATATGTCGAGAAATCATCCATATGTCCAGAAATCATCCATATGCCCAGAAATCATCCATATGCCCAGAAATCATCCATATGCCCAGAAATCATCCATATGTCCAGAAATCATCCATATGCCCAGAAATCATCCATATGCCCAGAAATCATCCATATGCCCAGAAATCATCCATATGTCGAGAAATCATCCATATGTCCAGAAATCATCCATATGCCCAGAAATCATCCATATGTCCAGAAATCATCCATATGTCCAGAAATCATCCATATGCCCAGAAATCATCCATATGCCCAGAAATCATCCGTATGCCCAGAAATCATCCATATGCCCAGAAGTCATCCATATGCCCAGAAATCACCCATATGCCCAGAAATCACCCATATGCCCAGAAATCACCCATATGCCCAGAAATCGCCCATTTGCCCAGAAATTGTTAGTGCTTCACACCCATGGTTGCCTCTCGAGGATTGCTTATGGTACTGCTCATCTGCTCCTTGTCATCATACTATGAGCTTGAGGGTAGGAGATGTAATCAGAATGTGATAGTGTCTGGCTAAACAGTAAACAAGTTTAGATGTTTTACCAGAATTAGTCGGAACGTTTTACATCTTTCTAAGCAGTGTTCTTTGTCATATTTCAGATGGTCCGTTGACATTAACTGGGCAGCAGGTGTCGCTAGCAACCAGCAGCAGCAGCAGCAGTAGCATCTTCGGAGGAAATGATCAGCAGTCTTTAGTGTCTGCCATAACGCTTGGTGCCATTGGACCCATCTTCGGAGGAGGCGGAGGAGGAGGAAGTGGAGGATTATCGACGGCAAGTCTGGGCCAGCAGATGTCTATTAATACATTACAGGTAGTTGCATCTATTGTGTGCGGTTTTGCCTTACATGTTATATATATGTATATATTTGTTTATTATTCCAGTTTATGGGTTGACGCACCACAAACCATTACAATAAGAGTAGAGCCAGTAAAACTAAAAGTTAATTTAAATAAGACACTGTTAGAGCAAGGGACATCGTCGATGGCAAGGCTACTGGTTTTCTTTATTGCAACCTTATGTCGGTAGCAGTCATGAGGAAAGTGTGGATTACATGTATATTGAGGTTGTACTCTGGACCAGTTTAGGTCTGAACTCTGGTCCAGTTTTAGGCGAAACTTTGGACCGATTTGAGAAGAAACTGGACTTGTTTCGAATGCGGCTTTGGATTTGTTTGAAATTGAAAGTTGGACCTGCTTCGATGGAGTGTTGGATTATTTTCGGATGAATGAAGAACGGGATTTACCTGCCTGTTATGCTGATACTTGAAGACTGTGCAGTTTTGATTGAATTTAACTTGCTTATACTTTCACAAGCATGTATTCTGCTGTAGGCTGATCCGAAACCTATTTTTAGTCATCAACCAGTCGGGGCTTTTCCAGCATCGCTGACATCTGTAGGCAGCACTTCGAGTACTTCACTTCAGATATCGGTCCAGCCGCAACAACTTCAGCAGCAGCAACAGCAGCAGCATCAGTTCATCTTACAACAGCAGCAGCAGCAGCAGCCTGGTATTAATGCTCAGCAGACTCTGCCAAACTTTTTCTCTCCTCCTATGCCAACTGGTGCCAGTTCCAGTGGGATGCTTCTCTCGTCTCCGACTACGTCGATGATGCTTCACCTACCATCGTCGAGGCAGTCGTTGGATGACACAGAATCCGGAGCAAAATCCGATCTTGAACTGGAGCCGGCTTCTGCTGGCGCCGGGACGAGTTCGAGTAATATGGTCTTTGAGAGCACTGCGACTGAGGAATTGAAGCACGAATCGAGGCTCGAAGAGAAGCAAACAAATATGCAAATGGAATTCAAACTGGAAAGTGCTTTGGATGACTCATCAGCACTTAGTGGCGAGGTCAAGATGGAACACGATGGTGCGTCGGCGATTCTTGACGGAATCAAGAGCGATAGTGATCAGGGATCCTCAGCACAATCTCTGCCTCCGAAGCCAATCGATAAGAAAAGTATGATGCATTTCTGGTGTCTCTGTTCCTTGATTCGTTTGCTGAGCTTAGTTCTACCCAGTTAATGCAGAACATCTTGCAGACGTGAGGGGGGTCATTTTTGGAAGAAAAATGAGCAGTCCCTTCCGCTAATATTGAGAGGCAGCTGTGGGTACAAAATGCTATCAGATTGATTTTTTAGTCGTTACATATGTTAGGGTTGATCAATCAATCGATCGATCAATCAACCAATCAGTCAATCAATCAGTCAACTAGACATTTATGTAGCGCTCTTCAAGGTAACTATTCAGAGGTGCTAGTCTTCTCTTTTGCTGCCTGCTTTTCTCCAACATTTTTATACATTTTGGTACTCACTTTATAGCCAAGGTCGCTAGAGGGTGCTAGTGGAGCAGAAAGTTTTAATATCTTTTTGTCCTAGTTGGGATTTGAAGCCCCTACCTATGAGTTTACAGTTTGACCACTAGACTACCATACAGTATGGGATGAATGTTGTGTATCCAAGAGTCTTTTATGAACCAAATGAAGAACGACCTTTTAATGAGATGTTTGTTATGATGAGGTCACGTTTTTCTAAATCTTAACTAAATCTTGTATTCACATTCTGACCACGTTATATCAGGATCCATGTTATAATAAGGCTCCATGTAATAATAAGGATCTGGTGTACTATGAAAGATCTTCTGGCTTGACTGAGCTTTGTGGTACGGTTGTTGTAGCATGGAAACCTAATGAACTTCGCCAGGTGCTGATGCCGATTCTGGAGAAGCTGTACCGCATGGAACCGGAGTCGCTTCCGTTCCGACAAGCTGTCGATCCTGTCCTCCTTCAGATACCTGTACGTATCACAAGGGTTTGGAAGGAAACAGAGGGTTATATTTTGCAGCTGCTTCAGTCTGTTTCAAGTTCTAGTCAGTCTTACTTAGACTATTTTTCACTCCTGACTGAAAACTTGCCTCTTTGAGTCTGTTTATGTTTGATAATACCTGATGCCCAGCTTCAAAGTGCACCCATGAACTGTTTAAGGCGGCTTCTTCAACTTTAAGCTGTATTGTATTGTGTAAAATCCGATGTTCACAGACAAGTTCAGTGGGAGATTACCGTGAGAACCTGTCGACACATCTTGTAAATATTGCAGAGATCACTTATATATTAGGAGTAGTATATGCTGTGTGTATGTGCATCTGTTGCCATATAACCTGGGATACAACGGCCTCTTGTAACCATTTTGCCTCTATTGTATCAGCAGTTTTACAAGGGTTGTTGTCAATTGTGACTGTGTGCTGTTGGGTCAAGAGCACTTCGAAGATGTACTGTAATAAATGTCTGATTGTGAATATTTTGTGAAGTTTTAGCATTTTAAGAGTGACCATAGGATTACCGTATTCTCTTGGGTATGATGCACACTTTTCTCCAAGAAAATCTGCTCATTGTGGGCGCACATTGTACATAAGAAAAACGTTTGTAGCTCTTTTAGGCAAACACCGATCACCAGTGAAGACCTCTGATGCACTAATCGAAGGCAACAGACGAAGTTTTAGTAGTTTCACTTTATTTAATTTGCATTTATTAAGTTAATTTTATAACATAAGGTTTTAAAATGTTTTTTAATTGTAATCTAAAGTGCGCAAGTTAATTTTGAAAAAGAAAAGACAAGAAAACCATTTCACCAGATCTTGTTTAATTTATTGCATAGGCTTAAATATGTACTAGAGCGTTCAGGCTGCATGTAAGTACCAGACTGCACCTTTCGAAAGGTGTTTTGACCTCTGGCACCACCAGTAGCTCACACCAAAACGATTTCAGAGGACGTAGTTTCGCTTCCAATGGACCTTCCACAGCAGTTCAATCTCATATATCTAGGATTCTAATGGTCTTAAAGCACCCATTTTAATCCTTCTGAGTTCGCGCTTAAATTACATGGGCGCTCAGAACTTCACCAGCACGTTATTCGTAGGTAGTAAGACTTTTACATTAGGATAAATTTTGCATCTTGGACATCGCAGTGTGCAGTGTGCATTATACCCAAGATAATATGATACTCTGACATTACTAAGAAGCTGATGTAGGCGTTATAATAAGTATCCGATCAGAATTGCAGATACATTGTTACATTGTAGCTTTTTGGGATTGATGATGGACTCTTGTTGTATGCTGTAGAACTGCTTTGGAATTATTTGAAGTAAGTTTAGGTGCTCTCTTAAGTGTGTGGTTACAATGGCAGTTATGATGTTAAGTTGTAGCACTTTACAATTGATGGTGGCATTTTGTTGCGTGTTGCAGGACTACTTTGATATTATTAAGAAGCCGATGGATCTGTCCATGATTAAACGGAAGCTGGATACTGGTCAGTACATTGATCCTTGGCAGTATGTGGATGATGTGTGGCTAATGTTTGACAACGCCTGGCTCTACAACCGCAAAACGTCCAAGGTCCACAAATTCTGTACCAAGGTTCGTAAATCAGTTCTTCAGGAATTTTCAGTGCAACTGTTGTGATCTGTGCAATTTTTAACGATTGTAAATTTTTACCATTTGGTGATTACTTACCACTTATTGGCTTTCAGTTTGAAATTCTGTTTAGTTTGAAATGGGCTAGTATATTCTGGTACTTTCTTGGAGGGGATAGATGAATGGTAATACTCTTGCTCGAAGAACATAAGATCTTGAAAGACGCGGTTCGATACCCATAAGCCCCTCTAGGTTGAGTCAGCCTTCCATTCCCTAAGGGGCATCTGTAAAATGAGTAGGCGCCTAACAGGCAGCCAAGACGTGTGTTCTATAAGATCTTGATAATTGTACTGTCATATATGTTTCAATGTTAGTTACTGCGGTTTTTCAGTGAGCTTGTCAATAGACACGAATTTGCTGCCCATTGTATATTTACCTTTTCTGTTAGTTGTGTAACGTGCTATCATCAGTTATGTTTAAAAACTTGAGATGCTTGGACTGGTTCATCTGTGTCATTATGATGAAAGGTTTTATATAAAGCCACCTAGAACATGTTAGTTCAGATTTCTTCCAGTTTACTAATGAGGTTCATGTTTTTAGCCTCACAGCTGTTGCAGTTGGTTTTATGTTTCTAGTTCTTGGTTGGCTCAGTTGATTATGTTGAATGGTTTCTGTGTTTTGGTTTATTAGTCTGTTGGTTTTGGTTGATTCAGCTGTTTTGGTTCATTAGCTGGTTAGATTGGGTGTGTTTGTTTGTAAGTATATTGTTTGATCTGGTGGGGTGTGTTTGTTTGTTAATCTATTGTTTGATTTGGTGGGGTGTGTTTGTTTGTTAATCTATTGTTTGATTTGGTGGGGTGTGTTTGTTTGTTAATCTATTGTTTGATCTGGTGGGGTGTGTTTGTTTGTTAATCTATTGTTTGATCTGGTGAGGTGTGTTTGTTTGTTAATCTATTGTTTGATCTGGTGGGGTGTGTTTGTTTGTTAATCTATTGTTTGATCTGGTGGGGTGTGTTTGTTTGTTAGTCTATTGTTTGATCTGGTGGGGTGTATTTGTTTGTTAATCTATTGTTTGATCTATTGTTTGATCTGGTGGGGTGTGTTTGTTTGTTAGTCTATTGTTTGATCTGGTGGGGTGTCTTTGTTTGTTAGTCTATTGTTTGATCTGGTGGGGTGTCTTTGTTTGTTAGTCTATTGTTTGATCTGGTTGGGTGTACTTGTTAACCTATTGTTTCATCTGGTTGGGTGTGTTTGTTAGTCCGTTGGTTTGATCTGGTAGGGTTGGGAGGGTTGTTGTACTCTGTTGGCCAAATGGTTTGAGTTGTTGAATGGTTTAGTTTGCTGGCTGGCCGATTTACAATAAAGCCACATATGTTTACATAAGTAGATTTATCTGTATTGGTAGAAACGTCTATGCAATCGGTTTGTTTTGTTTTGTTAGTTATCAGAAACGTTTGAGGTGGATATCGATAACGTTATGCGTTCACTGGGCTTCTGCTGTGGACGAAAGTACGTCTTCTGCCCTCAGGTCCTGTGCTGCTATGGCAAGCCAATGTGTACGATACCAGTTCATGCCACTTACTACAGCTACCAGAACAGGTATTCATGCTTAGTGAAAACTGTTTACGTATGCATCAGGTTATGGTTTACCGACTGTGTAATTATTGTTTAAATTAGTAAATAAAAATGGATATATTGTTTGTTTGTGTGTAAGTACCTACATTTGTGTGTCTTTGCGTGTGTCTGTTTGCTTGCATGCGTGCCTGCATATGTACATGTACATGTCCATGTAGAAAAATGTGTGTGTATACCTGTATGTTTGTGTGTCTCAATGTTCATGTGAAATTTTGGTCAAGAGCTGATGAGGAGGTCTAGACAGGTTGTAAGTGTATTGTTAGCTACAGAATATTAGACTTATTTGTGAGAGATTGATTCTGAAGGATGAACCAATGACCCTATGTTCTAAGTCAAGGTGTAGAACAGTGGATATACCATAGAATTCAGTGCAGATCAATGGAACTGAAATTTTAATTTTGTGCATTAGGTCTGGTTGCATTCTGGCTGACATTTGTGGGGCTGTTGATCGGGAACTTGCGATCCTCCTTGCCCTTTCTGTTGTGAGTGTGGCCTTAGACGCTGTTGACCACGGCATTATCTTAGGGTGCCTTGAAAAGTCATTCGGGGGTGATGTGCAGGCTGTGATTTTGATTCTACACAGTCTGACTGGTCTCATTTGGCCTTGCACAGGGTTCCGTCTTAGGGCCTCGACTTCAGACATCAGAGGTGATCTACTCCTGTTTCTGAGTGCCGTTGATCAATGCCTGGTTCCTAGTTCATAATTATAGAAGGTCTAAGACTAGATTGGGATTTTGGGTCTTTACTCTTTAGGTCTCTTAATTCTGTCACATGTGTGGTCATTTTAGGTCTTTGAGGCAGTTTCGGGTCTGTTATTTCTTTAAGACTTTTAAGTCGCAGTTGATGGGGCTTTTCTTAGTGATGCTTCACAAAACCATTGTTGAAATGTCAGCTGTAGACAAATCTACACAGACAGGAGTCCTTTCCATGTCTAAAATCTGCCAAAGTAGAAGAAAACAGCAATTGAATCTGCACCATGGCAGAACTGAACAAAGATCCATTGTGTCTGAAAAGTTGAGCACAAAACAGTCTGATCAGGAGAGTGCTGCACTTTCAACTGCGCTGATGCACTGTGCAGCACAAAGAAGGCACAGAAACAGTGACAGACAGACAGACAGACAGGCAGGCAGACATTTGGCAGTGAAGGGAATGACAGCTTTCTCTTGTGTATGTTGATCTTCCTGGAACTCATTACTGGCAGTGCTGCAAATGATGACAGATGCTGAATCGCATAAGTGCCGGCATAAGACACACACCTGTTTCCTCTAGACTACCCGTGATTGATAACATTGCGTGTTGCCGGTCACCGAAGGGCTTAAGGGACACAACAGAAATGGGCAGGTGTTGTGATTTTAGTATCAGAAGCAAGTAGAAAGGGTAGGGGGAATCAGCGTTGATGACAGGCTAGAGGAATTCATTGCAATATGATTACGGGTAATGCAGATGTATGTATGTATGTACATATCTATGTATGTATGTATGTATGTATGTATGTATGTATGTATGTATGTATATATATGTATTTATGTATGTATGTATGTATGTATGTATGTGGGTTTATGTGTGTGTGTGTATGTATGTATGTGTGTATGTATGTGTGTGTATATGTATTTATGTATGTATGTATGTGTGTGTATGTGTATATAGCCATAACCAAAAATGTATTACTTCTCGTAATACAAACATACACACATATGTGTGTGTATGTATGTGTGTATGTGTGTGTGTGTGTGTGTGTAGCTGAGCAGTTATATAGCGCATTTCCAGAACCTCACTAAGTCGTTGTAACTTGGCTGTCTTGCAGGTGAATGTTATGTACATTGTACATTGTACAGTGATACATGAACTATAATCTAATGTTTTGTTGCCACTTTATGGAAATGCTTTAACCCTTTTGAGTGCTTTAACAATAATAATAGTAAATCGTTATTCTACATTAATAGTATTGATGTGCGTAATCTTCCCTACTTCATTCTGTTTAGGCACGTGTACTGTGAGAAGTGTTTCCTCGAGATTCAAGGCACCGAAGTTGAACTGATCGATGACCCATCTCGACCTGGAATGTGAGTTAGTTTAATCTTATCTGAACTAATCTAATCTTATCTGAATTAATCTAAACCTCATGTACCAGGTTATGCTCATAGTCGTTATATGCATGGCTACTCTTCTTATGCACAAAGCTACAGTTGGCTATCATTTGTAATGGTTCTTTTAAGCATTTCTGTACATTTTTGCTGCTGAATTTTAATAATACTTCTTCAGTCGTCACTTGACATCTTTGGACAACCCCTCTGATATGACGCAGCATCCTTGCGCTTAGCTGTAGATTAGCGCTTTAGAAATTTGGAGCTTACAATTATGCTTACAAGTAATAATATGAAGTTGATTTTATATCATCTGTGAATTTATTCAAAAGTGTTTTGTTATAATTTGTATCATCAGAGAATTTATAAATAAATGTGTATCATGCTTTTGTATTGTAAGTGGAATTCACTGAAGGTTCAAAATGTATATTTGTAATGATAATTATAATTAGAAAATTCTATCAGAGACACAAATGTATCGTACTTTGATATTCGTTAAGTTCAGAGCATGTGGGGATTCAGATTTCTTAAATATATGTTATGCTTTTATGTTTTCAGTCATATCCAGAAAGATTTGTTTCAGAAGACAAAAAACAGCGACCTTGAACTGGAACAGTAAGTAAAGAATTTTGCTGTAAAGGGCAAGAGATGCTGGACAGAGATAAGTGCTTCGTGACTTAAATGCGACGTTATCAGATTTGGTGTTCTACTTTTTATGTATTAGTAATGGGTATGAACCAGTTGCTTGCTTGACTGTAATTTATAAATTCACATCGAGAACACAGGTAGCTGAAAAAGATAAATCTTGAATTGTTTATGAAATGAGATAAGGGAAATTAAAGGGTCCCGCAAAGGTGGTGGTGCTAGTATATTCAACACATGTGGGCTAGTGTGAGAAAAGACAAAAATGCTCTAGCTCCAAACTTATCTCTTTGATAAGATATCATGTAATTGCATGTCTCTCTTTGGAAGAACTGGCCATAACAGCTGGTCATGGAAGCTGATCTTTAGGTTGTCCTTGTAGAATTAAGCACGAGTGGTATGCACAAGTCATGCTAGGTGTGGTGCCATCCTGGTGTTTTGCACCAGTAGTGGCTGCTGTACCGCATATGCTGTGTATTTAGTTATATTAACTTGCGCTTTATAAATCGTCATATAATCGTCAAGGTAGGTTGGTCCTAGACAATGAGTCGCCTTATGTACAAGGACAGCAACTGTAAGCTGTCTCAAGTTGAAACCAAGATAGCCATTTTAGAAATTAATGTATGTTTAGGTATGGTCAAGTAAAACAGCAACACTCTTGAGATGTTTCTGAAGTTGTTGATTATGAGGTGTGGAAATGAGAAGAGCAGTCGGGCTACTAATAAACCTTTCCATTTGAGTGCAGCATTTTATGGCTGAATGTAAAATTTTTAAACTGTTTGAATGACTTTTTTTATTATGAATTATGTTTCGTTGCTTTGTCCAGGCAACCATGTATGTAGGGCTGTTAATATCTGTAAGTTAGTAGCTGTTGATAGCTCAACACTGGCAATATATAAATTTGTTGATATATTACAGTACACACATGCTGTGGTTGTTGTTTAAGTTTATCACTGTGTTGCAGCTTAATTTTTTTATATTGTCTTCTCCTCCAAGGTTTGTTGAGTGCACTTACTGCGGCCGTAAACAGCACCAGATCTGTTCACTGCACATGGAACAGATCTGGCCGAGCGAGTTCGTTTGCGCTGCATGCGCTGGTGCAAACAACATGAAAAGACGGGACAACAAGTACACTGCTAAGCGTAAGCAGCTCTCCTATTCCCAACTCCCACTCCTCTTCCTAATTCCTTCTTCTGCTCATCCTACTCCGATTCCTGCTACTTTCTAGCCTCCTGCTGATCCTCGCTCTCCGACTCCTAGTCCTCCTTCTCATCCTCATCCTTCTCATACTGCGGCTTGTGCGTCAGCTACTGCTTCTCTTCCTAATCTCTTCCTCCTTCAGTTCCTCGCTCTTCTCTTTTGAAATCAGCCATTTAGTGAAGCCAGATAAGGTCTTATCTGTCAAAAATTTGAACTTCCAGATTATGGTCTGACTGTGGATAATCACACTGTGAGTTTGGCAGTTGGTTGAATTTGACTCATGGAGTTTAAACGGGCTTCTTTTGGCAGGTTTCAGACGGATCTCATGTTTTTTGGATTCAAACCCCAAACGTTGAAAAGAAATGCATTCTTGCTGCCGTAGTGTGAGAACCTTGATTTTTAACAACGCATTGGTTGATTAATTGAGCTTGCTGTTGCTGTGACACAGATTGTCATATTTGACGCACGTTAGTGAGTCCTTAAGAAAATGTGGTTGATTTTTATTATTCGATTTCAATAAAGACTGTTTTTACACAGTATAGTGGTTGTGATAAATTAGCAGTCAATCACATCTGCACTGTTGCATCGATTTCCAGTGTGTCATACGAAACTATCTATTTCTTCTCAATCGTATAAAACGATATGTAGTTGAGGTTTTGGTATGGAGTGCTGTTGTTAAGTAGCCATGCACTTCTGCTATACGATTGTGGTAGCTACTTGATGAATGCCTATACAGCTGAGCAGTACCTTCTTACAACATGCTGCATTATAGCATGGAATCCTGAAATAAAGCAGTTGGAGACTGTGATTCCAATTTATAATCATCATCATCATCATCAGCATGCCCAGGGCTCTCCTGGGTGTTTCCATTTTTGCAAATCTGCCGATCATTCAGGTCTTGAACTCGTCAGTGGGTGCAGATATACGTCCACCATCTGGGTCCATACGTGTCTTGGTCATCTGACTGGTCTCTTCAAGTTCCTGGGGGCAGGCAATCGAAGCTCAGTAGATTGGTCCCATGGAAGTCATTCGATTAGATTAACATTGACCAAGTACAGATGCGCATCATTCTTTGTCTCAAGCCAATCAGGAAATTAAACATCTGTTAAATACTCATCAGTCAGCTACAACTAGGCAGGACCAGAGTATCGAATCGCAGACTGGCACTGTAACTTTGATAGCTGCTAGCAGTGTGGTTCGATAAGGACTGAAAAATGCCTTTGCAAAGGCAACACTTCTATATACAGAGTTATATTTGTGTTGGTTGTGACCGGTCCATTGGCTGTTATTTGATATAACCGTAAAAACGAAATACTGAAGTTCAGTGTACCGAAATTACACTTTTCTGTGCATATTGTCAATGAATTTTCAGGCAACGTATGATGAGGTAGTTGTTGATATGACTCCAATAGATAACATAACATAACATAACATAACATCTGTCTTTATTGCATCCAATGACAACATTTGACAGTCATTTACAACAACAAAATTTTTTATATGATTAGTACAGAATCAGTAAACTCAGTAACTATGAATTACAAGGTAAAAAGAATTAATACTTATGCAACTTCCCATTTCTTCATATCCACTTCTAACAGGTGAGTTTATGCAGTTGATTGAATTCTTGTAGTCTTGCAATACTAATGGCTTAGCTGAGTTTATGCAGTTGATTGAGTTCTTGTAGTCACAAGAGGCAATGGGCGCCCCTAAGGGACCTAGATCCCGCTGAACGGGGATGCCCTGCTAATAACTAATTACAATTTCAAAGGATGGCACAGCATGGTTGCTCGCCTCACAGTTGCACAATCCAGAACCTGGCTCAATCGTCTTACTCCCTCCCCGCTTGGAGGCGCTTAATACTTATGGCTTAACTAAACTTAACTAAACTTAACTAACAAACCTTAAGTAACAACACTCACGAGCCGGGCCCCGTCTCCACCAATCCACTACAGTCAAAATCAAATCGTGCTTTTTGGTTATTTATCCAGTATCATTACATGCGACAGAAGAAAGCTTTTTATTTGCTTCTTAAACAAATGCCTGTTCTGCAACGAACGAATTTCGACTGGGATCTGGTTCCAGATTAGCGGACCAGCTGATCTGATAGCTGTAATTATACATTTCTGGTGGTGTACAATACTTAAACCATTCTTACCTTACTTTATCTTGTATACATATCACTTTCATGTGTGTGCACACTTCTTTGCTCCAAGACCGTTTGCACACATATCACGATGCAACATCAAGCCCTTTTCTTTAGTTGGGTCACTCATCTTCAATAGTCTCCCTCTGGATGTGCCTGCCTTCTGACTGGGATATTACCTCCTGCATCTACCTTTCAACTACACTTGGGAAGTTCTCGTTGGGGCTGGGCTCTGAGCTCCTCTGATGAGATATCATCAGTGGGGCACTATATATAAATGCTGTGATTGATTGAACTTATGAATTAAAGAACACAATTTATAATTTGAAGAATATTTTTATTATGTGCTGTAGGATTGCCACAGACTAAACTTGGCACTTACCTGGAGAACCGGGTGAACTCGTTCCTGAAGAAGAAAGACGCCGGAGCGGGTGAGGTGATGATACGCGTTCTGGCCAGCTCGGAAAAGGTCGTCGAAGTGAAGTCCGGCATGAAGACACGATACGCGGAGTCAATGGCAGACAGCTTTCCCTATGTTGCCAAAGCGATCTTTGCGTTTGAAGAGATAGATGGCGCTGATGTTTGCTTCTTTGGAATGCACGTTCAGGAGTACGGATCGAACAGTCTAGCACCAAATGCCAGGTTTGTCTAAGAGCGGATTGAGGCAGTTGACTGTTAATCTGAACTGTTATGCTAGAAATGGCTTCAGCATATCTTAAGCCAAGGATGGGCAAACATTTTGCATGTTGGGCTACATTAAACGCAAGAAAAATTTGAAAGGCCGGGTAACAAATTTCAAACTTGTAATAATGACTAACATAAAAAGTTTACTTATTTAAAATTGTTACTAGTGAGCACTGTGAGATGTGTTATATGCAACTGTGAACATGCATTAACAAGTTTCCCATAATCATAGAGTCATTATGAAAGATGAGACCGGAATAGTAAGTAAGAAAACAGTGACACGTGAGTAACATAAAGAAAACTTCTCGTGGTCCGAATTTTTTTATTTTTTTTATTTTCTGAAGAATTGTGTGGGCTGGATAAAAAGTGTTGGCAGACTGGATCTGGCCCGCAGGCCGTAGTTTGCACACCCTTGTGTTAAGCTGTGCATTTTGTAGAGAGCTGTCAAATGGTCATGTTTCACTAAAAGGTTGTTTTAGGGTGCTCTATGACTGTACTGTTGCATAATTATTGGTATTTTGAACTTCACGCTGGTGAACGTCATTTCGTGTATACTTGTAGCAATACATTGTGACAGCTTCTTGTAAGCTTTGTTCAAGTTACAATAGCACAAGTAAAAAGTTAAATATAAAGTTTCTCAGTTTTTGTCCAAAACATGTTGGATGTTATGATTTATTTTCACTTAAGTGTAGAAGGTGATTAGTGATAATTCACATATATGAAAAATGTGCTTTGATTGAAATAACGTATTGCTTCGATGTTTACAGGCGAATATACTTGGCCTACCTGGACAGCGTCAATTTCTTCCAACCGAAACACATCCGCACGTCTGTCTACCACGAAATACTCATTGGATACCTGGACTATGTTAAGAACCTTGGGTGAGTAGCTGATATACAGTGATTTATCTATTAGGTTATTGATTGGGTTGGTAGCACCACTGATGAGTTTTTGCTTGAAGCGGTGCTTTATAAAAGTCAGATTACAATTACAATTCAGTGCGGTGTCCTCTTGAATTGTTGCTGGATCAGAAGCTCTGATTATCTAACCCTTAGATGCTATTTTAATCGATTTAATCAAATCTGTTGACTTCTAAAGCATTACAGTCGTATGCACAAGGCATAGTCACTGCAAGTGATGCTGTAGTAAGTTATAATCTATTGGGGGAAAGCCATGTCGATTTCCAATACCAAAATGCTATTAACTGTAAAGTAACAGCTGTGCCATTTACAGTACTGTAATTATACAGTGAAAATACCAGCATGTTGAATAAGCTTAATAGTGATACACGGGACTTTACTTATGACAGCCATCATTATATCATGAATTCTGGTTTAATGACGTTGGCTACATGGATTCCAATTTACTTTGGCTTTAGAAAATTACCTCATTATGACTTGGTACCTGTTGATAACAGCTTCTAAAATTACAGTTTAAGGAGTGTTAGTGTAATTATTAGAGTGGATGCTGGAAAGTACAGTGATGTGAAGCAATGCCATGAGTGGTTATTACTTGAATATATGTTTTAACGTGAAGACCTTCCATACTTCCTGAAATAGTCTGTTTTTGACTCTAGTTATACAATGGCACACATTTGGGCTTGCCCTCCGAGTGAAGGAGATGATTACATATTCCATTGTCATCCTCCCGACATGAAGATTCCAAAGCCCAAACGCCTTCAGGAGTGGTACAAGAAAATGCTCGACAAGGCCATCATCGAACGAGTTGTTATCGATTACAAGGTTAAAGTGACATGAAAAATTTCCTGTATTTGGCGTTCTTGTGATTTATAATGTGTGAAGGAGCGCCGCGTGTTGGCTGCTTATGTGCCTGAGTAGTTGTGTCTTCTAGTTCGCAGTTTTCTCTTCACTGGAGTCATTTAAGACCAGACTCAAGACACACTCTTCAAGCGGGGCCGTGTTGAACTTGTCAAAGCGCCCTTGTAACGGCATGTGTCGTGTTACGACGCTGTAGAAATCGTCGTATTCATCATCATCAATGTGTAGTTAATTTTCAAGTCTCATGATTGCCATTTACAGAGCTTGCTTTGACAGAAAATGAAACTGGTTATTAAGTATAAAATGTGCAGATCTGAAGCCTTTTTTTTCTACCTACCCCATCCTTACTACAATTGCCTACCCCATCCTTATCTGTGTTCTGGATTGCTACAGTTATGTTTAGAGTTTAGTCAAAGTACTTCTGGGCCATGCTTTGGAAGAGTTTTCAAGGGATGTAGTAACTAAAAGCAAATTGATGAACATGAATTAGTGACTAGTGATGTTCTGTTCAGTATACAGGACTCAGATTTGCATTTCTGTGTGACTTTGCTTTGATTCGAACAACCTATGGGAGAGGATGAAGAAAACAATAGTCGAAGTCGCAGATAAGCACATTCCAAAGAAGAAGAAAATCACAACAACGACATGGCTATCGAGAGAAGCCATATGCATGGCGGTTGATAGGAAGGCTGCAAAGAAGGCAGGAGAAAAGGATAAGGTAAGGGCACTGAACAGTGCCTTCCAAAAACAAGCACGGAAAGATAAAGAAATACATCTAAACGAATTATGCAGAGAAATGGAAGACGAGGGAAGGAAGGGACGAACCAAGGAAATGTTCTCAAAAGTAAAGACAATCACGGGAAAATTTGCACCTAGAATGGGCTCAATGAAGGCAGGAGATGGAAATGTAATCTGCGATGAAGAAGGGATAAAGCATAGATGGAGAGAATACACGGAGGAGTTGTATAGGGAAGACAAACGAGTCAAAAAAGAACAAATTGACGTAACAGAGTATGAAAAGGAACCGGAGGTCATGGAAGCGGAGGTAGAATGGGCAATCAGACAACTCAAGGACAATAAGGCACCCGGTCAAGATGGGATACCTATAGAACTGATAAAAGCAGGGGATGATGCGATGATAAAAACAATAACAAAATTGTGCAATCAAATATGGGCAACTGGAGAATGGCCGGAGGACTGGAAGAAGTCGATCTTTATACCTATATTCAAGAAAGGAGATGCGAGGGAGTGTGAAAATTATAGGACGATAGCAATGATATCACACACTAGTAAAATATTACTGAAAATAATTCACAAAAGAATGGAAGGCACAATTGAAAGAGAACTTCCGGTGAACCAGGCAGGGTTTAGGAAATCTCGTGGAACTCGAGACCATATAGCCAACATGAGGTGGATAATGGAGAGACAAAGGGAGTATGGACAGGAGGTTCACATCTGTTTCATTGACTATAGCAAGGCATTCGACTGCATTAACCATGATTTAATGTGGAAAACCCTGCTTGAAATGGGAATTCCGAAACACCTGATAATGTTACTAAAGGGTTTATATGAAGACCAGATAGCGGTGATAAGAACAGAATACGGAGACACTGACAATTTCAGAATCAAGAAAGGAGTGAGGCAGGGATGCATCTTGTCTCCATTCCTGTTTAATCTATATGCTGAAAGAATAATGAGAAAGGCAGAACTGGAGGGGGCAATTGAGGGAGTAAAAATTGCTGGAAAGACACTGAATAACCTTAGATACGCGGATGACACAACATTAATGGCAAAAAGAAAAGAGGATTTGGCAGAACTGATAAGAAGGGTCAGGAGAGAAAGTGAAAAAGCTGGTTTATACTTCAACATAAAGAAGACAAAGGTCATGACAACAGCAGATTGGGATAGTTTTGAGATAGACGGAGAGGAAATAGAGGTGGTAGAAAGCTTCACATTCCTAGGATCACTGGTTGGAAAGGAGGGAAAGTGTGATCCAGAAATAAAACGAAGGATTGCTATAGGGAAAGCTGCAATGACCGGACTGGAAAAGATATGGAAAGACAAACATGTGAGCATAGAAACCAAAAAAAGGCTCGTGAGAGCACTAATCTTTCCTACGGTACTGTACGGTTGCGAGACGTGGACAATGACAAAGAACATGGAAAATAAGGTTAACGCTTGTGAAATGTGGATATGGAGGAAGATGCTGAGAATATCTTGGACTGAGAAAAGAACGAACGAATCAATACGAGAGGAGATTGGAGTTGAGAATGAAGAGTCGTTAAAACAAACTGCGACAAGAATGAAGCTAAGGTTCTTTGGACATGTTATGCGATCTGATGGTCTGGAGAAGGAAATGATGCTGGCGTGCGGTGAGGGGAGGAGAAGACTGGGTCGCCCAAGGAGGAGATGGATGGATGAGATACAAGATGTAACTGGCATGAATTTGGCGGAATTGAGAGACTTGTCATCGAATAGGAGATGGTGGAGTGTGTTCACCAGGACGATCGCTAGAGCTCCACGAGCTGACAGCACAAGGTGACAAGGTGACAAGGTGTGTGACTTTGCATACATTAAAATTTTTTGTGATAATAATAATAATATACAGTTGCTATTTTGCACTCTGCAGGATGTTCTGAAGGATGCTATTGAGAGCAACATGAAGAATGTAACTGAGATGCCGTACTTTGAGGGCGACTTCTGGCCGAACGTCCTCGAGGAAAGCATCAAAGAACTGGAGCAGGAGGAGGAGGACAAACGCAAGCGAGAAGAGGTCGAGGCCGCAACAACTGTTGAGGCCGAGGAAGTTGCTTCCATGGAGGGAGAGGAAGTGGGAGAGGTGAGATGTCAGTTGAAATTATTCTTCTTGAGTATAAGTGACGTGTTATGTAGTGTATTGTATGTTAGTGTATTGTACGTAGTTCCATGTATGTATGTATAAGTCCATCTGTCTGCTTTTGGTTGGGAGAGGCACATCATGCCTTCTTATCCCCCTCTTTGCTGAATAGACTTAAACGGACTCCCCCTAAGAGGAAGAAGAAGAAGAGGACAAAGAGGAAGAAGATCTTTAACCTGACCATAGGGTAGCAGATGACCAATCCTCTGCCTTGCTCCTCATATGTACGGGCAGGGATTTAAACCCCTTACCTCTGGTTTAACAGTCTAACATGCTAATCTGGTAGGCTTAGAACCACTACGACAGGGTCAGAGGAATGTAGACCTGTAGGAAATTTTGGCTCAGCAGACTTGGCAAGACAAAAGTTACAGTGAGACCTTGACGTAGCCACAATCACACTAGTTGAAATAAAACAAGAAGATAATCTCAGCACTGGGAGCGCTTCTGAATGGCCCTCCCGCTAGAAGCGCTTTATAAATATCCGAATACAATACAATACAATCTGTATAGCACCTTATTAGATCCTCAAATGTGTAGGTATGGAGAAGAAGACAGGGTGAGACTTGAAGTCTGTAGTTGATGGTCAAGTGGTTGTGTAATAGCTGTGCATGTCAACGATTACAGGAGCTTGCTGACCTTGCGTGGAGAACCTGTCGATTTGGCCGGTGCTGGTCTGAGAGCATAATAAAAGGAAATGAAGGCAAATCCCTGCCTCCATGTGTCGCATAAATAGGGAGAATCAACTCTTTTCTATAGTGCCTTTGAAAGGCCTCTCAGAATGTTCTGCCCAAGATGCACGCCTCTTACGTCACGTGCTTTGTTGATGGTGTCAGAGAAGTGTCTGCCACCTGTTTGCAAAAGGAGACTTGGTCTGTGATTCTAACTATACTATTGATTTCTGTTTTCCGAAATAGCAATCAGGCAAGAAAAAGGGACAAAAGTGCGGTGCCGCAACAAAGAAAAAGAACTCGAAGAGCAAGAACTCGACTCAGCGCAAGTCTGGCAAGAAATGTGGCCAACCGCCCATGGGCAACGATCTCGCTGCCAGGCTGTTTGCTACCATGGAAAAACATAAAGAAGTAAGAAATCTATGGAATGGTTGGGTCTGAAAGGAGTACTCATTGCCAGTAGAAATCAGATTCGACTATGAAGCAGCTACTACGCAGATTACATGTTTCTGAGATGCCAGAAAACGATTAAGGAAGACCATGTTGTGTGTTAGCCTTTAGGTGTAACCGTTTAAACAGATAAGGTGAGTTGTTAAATATCGATTGAGGTGCCAGTGAAATACGGAGCATTTAAAAAATGTAACGGTGAGAACTTTTAAGAGTAAATATAATTGCAAAATACTATACATTGCTGACAACTTGACTTTTGAGTAATGAGCAGTTGCACTGCTGCAGAAATACAAAAAACAACACAGTGGAAAAGTTGGAGCTTCCAGAGCCCTCTCAAATGTCACAGAACATTACTAGAATCTTGTGTGTGCCTGTTCAGTTTCACTTGCAACTTTGTCTCAGTTAAGCAAGTGATTTGCTGCATAAATATAATGAAATAACGAAAACAATAGTTACATGTTTTAAATGGTGCTAAAATGTAACAGCACATATAGTGAGTTGAGTTGAAGCCATTTATTGAATCACTGAAACTGATGTTGCAGACATTTGGACTAGCGCAGTTGAAACTTATATACTACTGCAGGGATTCCAAACCTTTTTCACAGCAAGGCACCCTTACGAAAAAGGCATTCAGTCAACGGCACCAGCCTTTAGTGTAATTTATTTCTGTTCCAGTAAGTTCTTTATTTTGAAGACAAACGACATTCCTTGTATCCAACCCTAATGTTGTAACTATTTCTACACTTCTTTAAGTTTTTAAAAATAGCTATAGGTCTATGTCAGTAACTAGTGATAAACAGTAGCTTTTCACATTTTTTGACAGAAAATGCTGCACAAGTATTATCCAGTCACGACACCCCTAGACCAGGTTCACTGGACTACAATGTACAGTGCTTAATCTAGTCCCCCTCTTCTGAGGGGGAAACAAGGTTTGTCGGGGGGACCAACAATGGCGACCTTTTTTGGAGAAATTTCTTCCGTGTTCCAACGTCCTAAAAATTTCTGGAGTTTAGGAATTTCATCTTGAAAAGTTGGAATTTTATCTTGAAAAAAGTTGATGACCTTTTTTTTGTAATTCAGCCCGCTTTCCTTACTTTTTCGAACTTAAAACTTTGACGACTTTTTTTTAGCAACATGTATCCTGGGGGGAATTTCTTCCCCAAAACAGGTCTCTACATTATAATATTGCTGGCCTCTGGGGGGAAACATAAATCCTGGGGGGGAATTTCCCCCCAAATGGCGTCTACATTAAACACTGTACGATGTATCGTGTTTTGCTTATACGTTTCCCCATAGATGACAGCGTGTGGTGTGTTACTTGTAGGTGTTCTTTGTCATACGGCTGCATTCGACTCAGGCTGCAACGAATCTGCCGGCGATCAAGGACCCCGATCCTTTTGTCACAAACGATCTCATGGATGGCCGTGACGCTTTCCTCCTGATGGCACGCGAGAAGCACTACGAATTCTCGTCACTGCGCCGGGCGAAGTTCTCGACGATGGCCATGCTCTACGAGCTGCATAACCAGGGAAGAGATAACTTTGTCTACACGTGCAACAGCTGCAAGGCGCACATTGTAACTCACTATCACTGCAACACATGTGATGTAAGAAGCTCTTTTTCAACCGTTTTTAAGATTTCTTGGTACTTTGCATTTGGTGTCTTCCTTACAATGCCACCTGTGTAATGTTCTTTCATTCATTCGTTCGTTCGTTCGTTCGTTCGTTCATTCAGAGCATTTATTTAGCACCTCTCCAAGTTATATAATGGCAATGTTACGATGCCACCTTTTTTACAGTGCCACCTTTGAGAGCCATGTATGTATGTATCTGATAATGTATATAGATCTTGTGTATGTCTGATCATGTGTATATCAGATCATGTGCCTTTCTAGTCATCTGTATATCTGATCATGTGTATAGCAGATCATGTGTACGACTGTACGTCTGATCATGTGTATGTCAGATCATGTATATGTCAGATCATGTGTATATCTGATCAATGATCATGTGCCTATCTAATCATCTGTATATCTGATCATGTGTATAAGTGATCATTTGTGTATGTGGTCGTGTGTATAGACCATATCGATCAGGATCATGTGCATCTGGAGAACATCACAGAGGTGCCGAATCACGGATGTCTGAGAGTTCTAAAAAGGTACAACTGAATGTTTGTGAGATGTTGTGGCAGCAGAGTCAGAAATGTCAGTTTTTTACTTTAATTGTAGGATTTTGACCTGTGCGTAACTTGCTACAACAAAGAGGGACACCCTCACAAGATGGAGAAACTCGGTCTTGACCTCGACGACGGTAGCGCCGGCGAGGAGCAGCAGCAGAATCCGCAGGAAGCGCGGCGCCTATCGATCCAGCGCTGCATCCAGTCTCTCGTCCACGCCTGCCAATGTCGCGACGCCAACTGCCGCCTGATGAGCTGTCAGAAGATGAAGCGCGTCATGGCGCACACGAAACTGTGCAAGCGCAAGACGAACGCCGGCTGCCCCGTCTGCAAGCAGCTGATCGCGCTGTGCTGCTACCATGCGAAGCACTGTGACGAGGCCAAGTGCCCCGTTCCGTTCTGCATAGCCATCAAACAGAAGCTGCATCACCAGCAGATTCAGCAGCGCCTCCAGCAGGCGCACATGATGCATCGGCGCATGGCTGCCATGCAGCGCGGAATGCAGGTAACCGTGCCG
This sequence comes from Allolobophora icterica, assembly GCA_963556255.1. Lineage (NCBI taxonomy): Eukaryota > Metazoa > Annelida > Clitellata > Crassiclitellata > Lumbricidae > Allolobophora > Allolobophora icterica. Next base: position 41,803,055 of record OY744611.1, read on the forward strand.
GTCCAGATGTCACCGTCGTTTGCTCCAGCGGTGCCGGTCGTCACGCCCAGTTCCTCGGGTTCAGAAAACGGTTCCTTGACCTCTCCGAAAATGGTCGTGGATCCGGCGCTGCATGGGAAGCCGTCGATGCCGACGATTGCTAGTCACAAGCCTGACCAAATGCTTATGCAGCAGCAACAGCAACAACAACAACAGCAGCTTGGCATCACCAATATTTCAGGGGTCATGGCTAGTGCTAGCGCCTCAACAGCCACGACCACAGATCCAGTGTCGCTGAGGCACGGCATCCTCATGACCGCGCTGCAGCAGCCGAGGTTTGCCGCACCTATTCAGCAGGTGGTTTCCGTTGCAGACCAACAGCAGGCGGACTGGAAGACGTCTTTTGGTGCTCAACTGGCATCAAGTGCGGGGAACGCCCTGGGCATTGCATCCCAACAGCCTGTTGCCACTTCAGTGGGTCTTCCGGTGGTGATGGCTACTTCGGTCGGAACAGGCGCCTTGGCTGCGGCCACATCCAGCGTGGCTCAGCAGCCTTCGAACACCAATCAACAGTTGGCGCTTCAGAAGTTGCTTGTGACGCTTAGGTCACCGTCGTCACAGCTGCAGCGTCAGCAAGTGTTGAACATTCTCAAGGCAAATCCTCATCTGATGCACGCTTTCTTCAAACGTGTAAGTTGGCTTCGTCACTTGCCTAGAGGATTTAGCAGCGCAGCTTTTATGTGTTCAGAAAGAACCCAGTACTATCAAGAAGTTGGAGTGTTTGGAACGTGCTGATCTAGTCTAGTCTAGAGGCTTGTTATTGTGCTGTTAGAATCAATCAGTAGTTACTTTAGAAGTGAATCTGTGTTGGTAGTAATGGTATGGCATCTGGAAATTTATAAAGCGCCGCTCCCAGTGCGAACTATTCAGAGGCGCTCTCGGTGTGTGAGCCTCGTGGAAACAGAAAAGACTAAACAGCAGAGAAAGAACCCAGCAAGTAGGGTCCCTTGCCATACCAAGGGAACGGATTTCCATAGGGATGGGCGTGTGACAGTAATGCTGGTAATCCATTGGACTGAGATCAGTGACAACTGACCCCCACCTGGAATGGGAGAACAAACACCCCACCCTGAACCTTGGGTTCAGTACTCGAAGATAACATGTTTTCAATAACATATATGATATTATCGGAAATCAACAACCCCCAGTTTATATCAAACCCTCCCCACTTTTGGCAACGATGGGAGATCGTTCTCCTAACTCCAACCCCACCCCATTGGTAGACACCACTGCCTGACGATGAGAAACTGGTGAAGATAAGTTGAGAAACCACAAACGATCTAGGAAGCACATCTTCTGGTTCACAGAAACTCAATGTCTGTACTTTCATTTCTGTATCTTTATTTGAGTGCTACATAAATTAGATATGTAGTGCAGTTGATCATTTTCTGTTGGCTCTTTCAGCCGGCCGTAGTTCAGCGACCAAATTCGACCGTGACCACGACTCAGCCGTTGCCGATCGGTATTCAGCTGACCGCGGAGAACAATCCCCCGAGCGCTGCCCTGGCATCGGCCCCAGCGCCGTTGCTCCAGTCCATTCCAGTCAGTGGAACCCGGATGATGGGCATTGCTCGACAGCCACAACCGCAGCAGCTGATGCAGCAGCTACGGTTCCAACAGCCTCAGATGCAGTTCCATCAGACGGCAGTGGCACCTGGCGGCAACCCGCTCCAGGCGCGGATAATCTCTTCCATCGGTCACCAGCTGATTGACGCTGGCAGGAGCTCAAATCTCGGGATTCAGCAGCCTCCGCAGCAGCAGCAGCCACGGACGATCATTCCTCATTACTCGGTGGCGCCGCAGACTCCGCAGGGAATGATCATCGTTCAGCAGAATCCAGCTGCCCAGCAGCTGCAGCTTCAGATCAAACAGCAGCTGATCGGCGTCCAGTCGAGCTCACCTCTCAATACCTCATCGTCTTCATCACCAGCGGCAGCCGTGATGGTTGCTGCCACCAACAACTTTCAAGAGAACCCCAGTATCGGCCAAGCGTCGACGCTCCAGGCAGTGGCGGCGGCTCAGACCGCCATATCCTCGACTGCAATCCGGTCGCCCCACCTGATGCCAAGCCCTCGGACGCTGGCCCAGACGCCTACGCAGAGACTAACGTTGGCTAACAGTCATCTGTCAACTTTTGGAAACATGCGACAGGTTGTGCGGCCGACGCTGACCCTGCCGACGAACAACCACGGACTGTGCCAGGTCAGCGGACCCAGCCCCGACCTTCAGAGCAAGGTCAATCCGGCTGACCAGGTCCTTCTGTCGCCGCTGCAGACCACATTCCAACCGAACCTGGACCTGGCCGGACTGGGCAGTACGCTTGTCAACGACGGTAGCATCACTCCTCTCACTCCTCAAGATCAACTGTCGAGATACGTCGAACAGCTCTAAGGTCTCTTAAAGGATTTTGTGTCAGACATGACAGATCGGAGTTTGCTAGCCCGACTTTCGGGTTCTGGCTCTTCCCCACAAAGGTTGTTCTTCGCTTAGCATGTACAGTTTCATTCATGTTTCATACGCTAAGCAGAAACTGTTGGCTGCATCGATGTTTTGCTCACCGATACAATTATCGTTCGTCTGTGGAGTTTCGATTTGTGTGGCGCTGTACGCGATGCCAATTATTGTCGGATAATGAATATGATGTGTCAATTCTTCGGTCGAAACGTGTTTGAGAATTGTACATAAGCGGCTGTATATACTGCGAGGCTGCGGAGAATCATGTTTTGTGGTAGAAGCACGATTCTCCAGTGAGATTTTCTTCGTTTCTGTACATCAACATCATCATATGTAATCGTGTCTTAGGAATAATGAGTGTGTTAGGTTTTAACAGGGATTATCTCTTTAGCTGCGATTTGCCTTCAGTGGAACCTTTTCCCATCTGTCGCACTGCCGTGTACGCTACGCGTATAAGGACATTATGCAGACGTATGTACTTGTTTAGCCATACATGTTTCTTGTGCATAATGAGTGTGCCTTGTGATACTTATCTCTTATCTCTTCGGTTGAAACTTCCATCTATCACACCGCTGTCATGTGCGATACACATCTGAGGTCTTACAAAGATGCTACTTGGATAGTCAAACATGTTTCTTACAGTACAATACTGTATTTTGATATTGTCCTCCTTCCAAAGTTCAGAAGCGCACACGACCATACGACAGAACGTCGATGGTGTAGATTCGAACCTGCGACTCTCCGGTTGCAAGGCACAGAACATACCACTACACCATCGTGAGATGAGTGTGTTAGTCTATCGCACTGCCGCCATGTACGCTACTTATATTGGCGCTTCTGTGAGGTACTAAGAGGCGCTGTATAAATGTTCTATTAAATTACATTACATTGGAAGGCTCGTGAAGATGCTACTTGGATAGCCAGATGTGGTAATATAACTTGCAGAAATTGGCTGGAGTAGGCTGTAATTATCTCGGACTTGCTGAGCTGTATCTAGCATGATATTTATTTGGAAGGTTAAATGATTATTGGTGTTGTAACCAGGCTGGTCTGAATCTTAGTATTTGAGGAGGTAGATGAATGAATATACGGAGTGCTGCGTAATTTTCAAGATATTCTATGGATGAGATGAAAGTTCGTGCAAGTACCGTATGTGAAGTGATTTAATGGACTGTGCAGAACTGAAAAGATAAGGTATTGTTGTCGCTTGTTTATCACACACCTTTGTTCTTGGAGGCACTTTCTTCAGACAAGCTGTAGGTTTTCAGACCTGAATCCTACTTGAGCTCGACTAATTTTTTTGGCATTTTGGAACTCTTCTGCTGCAGTTCTACACTATGCTTCCTCTAAAATCTTTATCTTATCTTAAAAAGCACAATTTTGTATGGGTTAGACATGCCTTGAAGAGGTCAAAAATGCTAGGCACATAACTAACCATAGCTGCTTATACTGGAACTGAGCTAAAAGTTAAGCCGATCATAACTGCTTGTGTGTGGTGTTGTTTTTCTGAAGTGCTGCTCTCTTTCTGTTGCTTGCATCCTGTGGTGCTGAGTTTCTGGGCACAACTGAGGGTTTGAAAGGGGTCAAACTCCTTCTGACAATATTTTTGTATCTGGTTGTTCCTGTTTGTGTCTTGGGGTGGTTCCTGATGGTGTCTTGGGTGGTTCCTGTTGGTGTGGATGGTTCCTGATGGTGTCTTGGAGTGGTTCCTGATGGTGTCTTGGGATGGTTCCTGATGGTGTGGGTGGTTCCTGATGGTGTCTTGGGGTGGTTCCTGATGGTGTCTTGGGGTTGTTCCTGATGGTGTGGGTGGTTCCTGATGGTGTCTTGGGGTTGTTCCTGATGGTGTCTTGGGGTGGGCTGGCACTATTGCACGATCTGTACGATATTCACAGCTGCATTCATTCATTCATTTTAGTCATTCATTCGTGAAGGCATTTATACTGCACCGCTATAAGACATCTACTTAGAATGTGTAGCCCAAAATGTGTAGCCCAAACTGGACAGTTGTGAAAACTTCTGTAAATTTTTGTGGCTCGGACGTTGTGAGTTCAGCTCTGATTAAGGCTTCAGAACAATGTATACATCTACTGCGAACATTTTGCTTTTTGCCAAAGAGCCTGAGTGTGTGAGAGACAATTTTAATTGTGTTAAAAGTAGGCTTTGTTATGCAGTAAATTCGCGCAGACCAGCTGAAAATACTGCAATCGTTAGAATTATTTCCAGTGGAAGGTTTATGTTAGAATTTAAATTAAGAACTAGGTGGTCGTATTGCTGTAATAATTGCAGTGAACTGTTTTTAATAAAAGTTGATTCGCAAAGCTATTTAGTTCTTTTCTTTTTGTCTTTGGATTGGCAGAATGCAAAAAATTATTTGTGTAATTTATTTTTTACAAATGTTAGTTTTCTTTAGCAACTAGAAATTATTTCGTAGCACTATGGCATTCCTGCCAGAAGTTTGCTCCAGTGGTATAAAGTTGCAGAGATATTAATGAGATTCTTGAGTATTTACACACACTAGGTACTGGCCCAGTTAGCTACATCGGTAAGAGCGTAGGCTGCACCTCTGTGTTAGAGAGCATGCGGACCACGGTTCGCTTCCCGAAGGTGGCTTATTTCAGAGATTTAAATCTCGGGCTAGCACGGTCCCAACACAGGGACCTTAAATGGCGTGGCACCCATTCAAACGGGCAGCGGTGGTGAAGGATCTAACCCGATCAATTCAGTGAAAATGAGCAGGGTCGAGGCCATATAAATTATACGGTCGCTATAGAAAATCGAGTACATTTACATTTCAGCTGAACAGAGAATGTTGAATGTTACAACGGATATAAAGTGAGTGATAGCTAGTAACAGTGTATTTACATGTCTTGCAGAAGGCCATTGTGCAATAATTACAGACTTTAATTAATAAAGTATTGTAGAATTGTGATTGTGATCTTCAGATTATTTCAGTGTCCAAAAAGTTAAGTAGTTGGAAGCATTGACCAGCAGCAGAAGAAAGAAGCGATGTAAATGGGAGTAAAAGAGGGCAGAAACTAACGTACAAATTTCGTTGTTGACTTCGTGTGTTGGGGAGATTTTTTTTAGAAAAGTGAGAATGTACTGGTCGCTTTAGTAATTACTAATTATACGTGAAACTCGAGCTCTAATGCTTCGCTACAAATTTGGCGAGTCAACAATTCCATCGATTGACCACTTTGAGTCATCGTCAGGATCCAATTCTAAGCCCTAATGTATGAAGCAAAGACGTCCTAGTTGGGGGAAGTTCCAACCAGTTTGGGCGACTTCAAAGCACACCCTGAGGCTCAAAAGTACGCGCTAACTGGCGGTAGCACCGTAGCATGCACTCTGGAGTACGAAATGCCTAGCACTGTGGCAGGTAACTTGTACTCTAGGCACAACCAGTAAAAATTAAGAGGTGAGTACACGCTACAGGTTAGTTTTCCGAAACACAGAGGAGGAAAATTTTTGAAATATGGAAACGATTTTGGTGAGCTATTGTGATGAAGGAATTTCTCAATATCTGATGCCTCAACTATCTTAAAATTTATTGAAAAATTAATGTTTTTCACATCCAGTGGCAGTGACGTTCAGATATGAAAACAAACAACAAAAAGCAATCGCAAACCGTCAGGCCTGGCTCAGGACATTTGGCGGCCCTGGGCAAATCGGCGGCCCTAGGCAAACCGGCGGCCCTAAGCCCAAAAAAGTTGACTTTTTTAGTCATTCACCTCTTTTTACGAATAATAATTTTTGAAAAATGGAAAATTGGCGGCCCCTAAAAATCGGCGGCCCTGGGCGGCTGCCCAGTTGCCCATATGGATGAACCGGGCCTGCAAACCGTTTAAAACTATGCAAACCGTTTAAACTATGTAAATAGTTTTAAAGTTGCTTTGCGACTCGCTAGGTCAAGCAAACAGAAATATTACAAATTTCAAGTTTTTAAGTTAGGCCTATACAATAGTCTACACTACAGTTTTAAGAAAATGTCAAAGTACGCGCTGGAGGTGAGTAACGTATAGTATACGCTATCCTGAGGTGAGTATAGGAGGCCTACTAAAAAATTGATGAGGTGAGTATAATAATGGTCTCTAGAGGTGAGTAGGCTACACGTTGTCGGGCCCGCCGACAGAAATTCCGGGCCCCTATGCAGAGCAGTCACGGGCCTCTAAACTATCTTTAGACTTTGTGAGAAAAATAAAAAAAACAAATTGAAATAATAAAAGTGCGGGTACTACCGCACATAATTTTATGTATATATACAACTTTGATTTTATTCAGTTGTTATTTTTAAATTTATGCTAATCAAAAAGCAACTTTTCTGGATTTAGCTGCAGCAAAATCGTTTATAAGTTGATAGCGGGCCCGGCCCGAGCCCCTAAAAATCGCCGGGCCCCTGGGAATTTGCCCCCCCACCTCTCTTGGCGGGCCTGCACGTTGTATACCCGCGTTAACCCTCGTCTACAGCGCTGGGCACAACGTAGGCCTAGGCCTACTGTAGAGCACATCATAAGCCTAGCTATGCGCAATGTAGGCCTGCTCTAAAGTACGCGCTAACTGGCGGTAGCATGCACTCTAGAGTCCATCGTACCTACGGGTATCTCGGACTGTAGAGTATGGGAGTCCATCCTGCCTCCTACTCTCGTGTTTGGGAATGCTTTAGGCCTATTCTAAGTCCACAGTGCCTACAGGTATCATGAATTCTAGAGTACAAAATGTGCCTAGAGTCCACCCTCCGTCCTACACCGGGGCTTCTTTGCTGAGGGGCGCTTTATAAATTTCTAGATACGATAGGCCTACGATGCTCATTAAATTTTAGCTCTTCTTGGTATACGAATACGTCAGTTTTGCGAGTGTTGCGATTACGTCATCGTTTGTTACAATGACGTCATCCAGTTGCGATGACGTCATCCGTTAATCGATTGTTCCGAGCATAGACATGGAGACCAGTCGCGTTTCATTTGGAAGGATACTTCGAAACGATAGCAAGGAAGGTCGCTTCGAATTCGAAGAGAAACTTCGATCAGAAAAATGCCAGAAATTGGCTGTTCTACCGGAGAAGTGTGCCGCGTTAGGCTAATTAAGGCAAAGAAAACAAGCAATGACTGAAGCGATTCGTGTTAATATCATCTTGAACAGAAAGATCGTGGATCAGAAAGAAATTAGAAATACGAAGCCAAACGTAAGAATTTTTCTTCTTGAAGACAGATGGATAACTAACTAGACCTAATTAAATGATCAATCGACAGATTAATTAGGCCTACTTTCAAGGGCTATTCATGTTTTGATAATTATGCACCCTAGTCTCGAATTTATTTATTTATTTATTTATTTATTTATTCCGGATATTTCTATAGCGCCTCTTCAAGTCAACTACTACTTCTACTCAGAGGCGCTCCCGACTACAGCATTGGTATACTGTGTCGGAGTTTTCACGCCGAAGCGCCACGAGCAATTGCGAGTGAAGGACTTGCCCAAGGTCCGTACGCAGCGGATAGAGTGGGATTCGAACCTGCAACCCTCCGGTCACAAGGCGCCGAACTTACCACTGAGCCACCACGCCCCACGAATAATCTAGTAACCTACGTAATATGAATTTAAGATAATCTTATTCATATCCTAGTAACTGTACTGCTAGTCGGCCATTAAGTTAATACTCGGCATGTAAATACTGGGATAATGTTGACCATGTGCAGTGGCGTCACTATGGCTGGTGTTACCCAGTGCGGTAAGTCATGGTGTCCACCCCCAATGGACCTCCTTTAGTCCCTTACCATACCATACAGTACCCTTAGTAATTTTTTAAAAGTTGATACTAATGTAGTACATGTAAGCTGGACTTACGAAAAATGCTTTGTTGTTATTTGTTATTGTTTACTTAAAAATAAGAAATTTCTGCTGAAACTCTGAAATTTTTTTTAGCCATTTTGTCATTTTGGTATCACCCCCTATGAAGATGTCACCCGGTGCGGCCCGCGCCCCAAGGCCTAGTGACGCCACTGGCCAAGTGTTGTCCAGCATGTTCCAATGTTTTCCAAATTTAGCACGTGTATGGGTGTGTGTGCGTGTGTGTGTGTAGGTAGGCGTGTGTGTTTACGTGTAGGTGTGTGTGTGTGTGTGTGTGTGTGCGCGCGCGCGCGCGCGCGCGTGCGTGCGTGCGTGCGTGTGTGTGGAGGGGAGAGCTGGCTGGTTAGTCTATGAGTAGACGTGTATAAATTTACTTTTAGTGTCTTAACGCAGGGTAGAACGTAGGCCTACGCATTCTGGTGGCGAAGTGACGAGATTAGGGGTCCACCGGTAAGAAATTTTCCGCCGGAAACCGAATCCGAGTATTTGGAGGTATTTTTGCCGGAACCGGTAACGAACCGGTAACGAACCGGGTGCCATTTGTTCCATATGCGAAGCTTCACATTTTCATGTAATAAGAAATTATCGACATAAATTTGTGTACTTGTGTCTTGTAATGAGTGACTAATACAATTTGAATTGTAGTCATTTCTGTGCAGTTGTGAAGTTTTCTGTGTAATTGTTTTAAGGTTCAACATTTATAATTTTATATACGTAAGTTTATTGAATAAGTTTTTACAGAAAAAAATTTTTTTTAAAGAACTTTTTTGCAACTATTTGCGTCTACAATATTTTCCGAGGCGAATACTTCCGGACACGGGATTTCCGGCCGAAACCGAGTATTCGAGCCGGTTTCCGGTGGACCCCTAGACGAGATGCCAATCCGCCCTACCCTACTCCATGGAGGCCAGATCTGATTTTGTGAAAATGATGTTGAGGTAAAGCAGGGACGGCGAACCTATGGCACGCGTTAAAAATTTTTGGGCACACAGAATTCAGAGCGTCCCCCAAAATTTCAAACTTAGAAATACAACATCCTGTATGAATTCACATTTTCTTTTTTGATGGACGCTATTTTAACACCATTTAAAAACGATGTTTGAAAATAACGTCTTTAATTAATTATTTCGCTTTGTTAACTAAAAGCTATATAAGAAAAATAATTATATACTGCAATATTCCGAAGGACACGCGACGGTAATTTTTTAAATGATTTGGCAGCATTTTGGCACGCACCTTAAAAAAGGTTCGCCACCTCTGAGGTAGAGGATGTGTCTTGTTTATGGTGGTGAGGGCGAATCGTTATTTATTCCATTCACTGACTAATGTTTCCCAGTAGTTGTTACGTTCGTTCATTCAATCTTTCATCAGCTAAAATACTGTTCAACATAGGTTGCCTACAAAAGACTTCAAGATCATTGGCCAACAACCATGATGTCCTCAACATCTGGCCAATAATACATGACCGCAACGTTTGACCAACTACATGACGTCTGCTGGGTGAGCTACATCACGCCAGCTTATGGTCACAAAGCAACTGGTTCCGAGGTTTCGGTATTTTAGGTAAATTGAGTTTAAGGTAATCTTTTCGAGGGTAATGTTTCTTCATTGTGGTTATTATCTTCGAATTTAAATGTGAGTCGGCGTCTGGGGTAAATGGAGTTTAAGGTGATCCTTTTGAAAGGAATGTTTCTTTGTTGTGGTTTGAAGTTAAATGGGGTTCGGTGTCTAGGGCAAATGTTGTTAAGGGAAATTCTATCTTGGCCAGTGTTTCTTCTCCGTATGTATGTATGTGAGTATGTATGTAGGCTGTACATGTATGTATGAAGCCACTTAATACAGCGCGTTTTAGCCGGCTACCTCACAAAGGCGCTGCGTGCATGATTGTCTAACAGTCTAACTCAAAGCTAAATGCAACAGCACGTGTGTATGGCGGAAGACTGTTCCTAGAGGAAGATCTTGCCGTGTTGAACTTGTCAAAGCGCCCTTGTAACGGCATGTGTCGTGTTACGGCGCTGTAGAAATCGTCGTATTCATCATCATCATCATCATCATCATCATCATCATCATCATCATCATCATCATCATCATCATCATCATCATCATCATCATCATCATCATCATCATCATCATCATAATCATCATCATCATCATCATCATCATCATCATCATCATCATCATCATCATCATCATCACGATAACATACAATGGGTTTGAGTTGATATACGAAGCGCGGTACCTGCGTAACTGCATGAGAAGCTGAGCACAATGATCGCTGACCTGGTTGACTTAAGATTGGAACTTCCTGATCTATGCCAGTGCGGTGCAGACAAACGAGGATAATCTTGTATTTAATATTTCCTATGATGTTACTATATCTGGCATAACGTGTAATAATAAGTTATAACCTTAGTGGATTTACTGTGTTTCTATAGGGATCTGTGGCTGGCGGTGATGATTCTACCCTTTGGCGAGATGGGATCGATAGTGATGCATGTTACGGTTGCACTATGGCTCTGTGTCGTCGGGGTGGTAGATGCGTGTTAGTAGTAGACCTGCTGGGCCTCTGGCGTGGCTTAAAATCCCGTAAGCTCAATAAGGCAGGGGGCCTCTGGCGTGGCGTCAAACCCCGTAAGCCCATAGTTTGTCAGTAGTTTTGTGTTGTGTATTTTGTCGTTGTCTTGGAGGTGAGCCGAGGGATAAGAAGGAGGATGAGAGAAGACTAGATTAGAAGGAAGAAGAGACGGAAGTGGAGTCGAGATGGCTAAGGAATCAATGCCTAAAATACTCAGAAATGTCAACTGCACACTCTTCCTCAACCTCTCAGCAAGGGGGCCCTGAGGAAGCGCCGTTAAGCTACACCAGAGGGCTCTGGGGCGGAGTCCGACATCAGTGGACATTTTCCTCAAGGCCGAAGACCAACCGTCAGTGTTCCAGACGACTACCTACTCTGTGGGCGCCATGTGCACCAGCGGTTTTCGATTTTGGTTGTGCAAAGTTCACAGGACAATTAATAGACTTTGTTGGTATTAAAAGTTATCAAACGTGTCAGTATATAGTGAACTTGGTGAACTGTATTTCAGACTGAACTACTGGTAATTACGCATTAAATATTTATTTTCTCATTGTTAAAACATTTAGGCCTATGTTTTACGATGTTCCGGGTGTTTGTTCAAGTTTTCGGAGAAAAGTTCAATCGCAGTTATTCGGTAGACTTGTAGGGCCTACAATATCAACACCGCGCGGTGCAATATCGGTCACTTCAATCATTCACAGATCTACAAGGGGTTTAATGCCTAAGTTCATACAGTTCATGATACCCTAAGGCATCGGTTTTCAAACGGTGATGCGCGTACCACTAGTCGTACGCCAGGTGTCGCTAAGTGGTACGCGAATAAAAAAAAAAATCTAAGTTTCCTATGAGTTTATGCCCATCTTTCTTCGATTAGCTATTGACTATTGAAGTCACTATTCTACGTCCACCACGCGCTTCTATTTCTTTTTGTAAGGGGACTTCGCGCTTGCCTGTTGTTTTGATCTGACGGTTCTGACCTTTACTGGTGGTACACCAATAGGCCTAGGGCCTATTCGATTTGTTTACCAGGTGGTAGGCCTACAATAAAAATAAAATTTGAAAGCCGCTGCCCTAAGCATTAAACGACTTTGTGGTTATTAATCAAATAATCACTACATAGCTGGCTACTTACATGTATTTACTTGGGGCAGTGTGACGCTTCAGTATGCTATACTGCGAGAAATTTCAGATCCATCCTACGAACTCACCAAAACCTCACCACTTGCTATATCTCAACAGGTCTTTCACTCAAAACTGAAAACACTGCTCTTTCACAAATCCTGTCCCGATTCCTCCTCCTCTGTCTACCCCCTCGCCGTCTAAACCACAAACACCACTCACCTTAGCCGTCTTTCTGTCTTCCTGACTGACTCCTTTGGATCTTGACCTGGAACCGATTCGACCCCCCTGCCTATCGATTTTGATTTGTCTAAGCGCCTGTGAATAAGCTGGTTCCCGCGACTTCGCTTTTTTGGGCGCTGTAGAAATCCGGAGATTACGATTACGATTACGATTACATCGTGAGTTCGCGACAACATTGTGCTGATCATAATCATGACCTTAGACGCATGCATGGTCCGGCTGTAGCTTGTATGACATTGTAGGCCTATACGATGATGAACGCTGGCGCTAACTGACGAATAATAGTTTTCTAAATTGGGACAGCTTTGGTGGAGAGAATTTTCTCAAGACTGAACAGTTGAGGAACTAGAGCACAGTGATTAAATTGGCGGATTAAACAGGTGACGGATCTCCAATTGTAAACCTAATATCTGGCTAATCTATAACCGAAATTAACTATTCGCTGTTGGAATAAACATAAAATGTATGAACCTCGATGCATATCGTCGGTAATTATTGTTAGTAAAAACTGTTATGTAAGTGATGTAACGGGTCTGCTCGTTTAAGTGACGGATCTCAGAGGTCAGATGGCTGTCTAAAAAATCAAAGATTCCCAATTTCCGATCCGACTGAATTTAACAATTAGGCCTATTGAACAACTTGGTTTCGCTCCGAAATATTTATGTGACTTAATTCATCTCCCTCACTCTGCGGCTTCTCTTCGTCCTCTTCGTTCCTCTGACCGTTTGGACCTCCTCGTTCCACGTGTCAGGACTTCACTGGCTCAATCTAGGTATTTTGCTTCCATTGACCCTGCTCTTTGGAATGAGCTTTCTCCGTCCGTTCGTTCTTCTATTCTCTCAGGTAACGTCTCTTCCTCTTTTACCTTTCTTAAAACTTGTTTTTTCTCTCGGGGTCTCTCGCACTGGGAGCGCTTCTGAATGGTCCTCCCGCTAGAAGCGCTTTATAAATATCCGAATACAACACAATACAATACAGATGATCTGTGCGGGAGAGTTTAGTTAACAACTTTGGCTGATTCGGATATTGAAATTGAGTGTGTCATAGATAGGGAGCCAGTGGAGTGTGTCTCTGAAATGTGAAAGGACTTTGGTTGATTGGTCACTTGCACTGGCGTAAACTTGTCCAAAATATGGGGCGGGGGATTTGGTTATTCATTCTACACTTTTTGCATTGGATGTACAGTCCATCTCAATTATTGGGGCACGTGCCCCGGCTGCCCTCCAGAGTCTACGTCTATGGTCACTTGTTGAGCGGCTCAGCTCAGGACGAACTGATTCTGATGTTATCTGAATTTCGGCAAGCCTCCCAGAATGGAATTACAATTAATACTCCAGACGCGTTTGCATATACATACACGTAATTATATAGACAAATATAGCTCACTTGAATGTGTGTATACGAGTCAACAAAGGTTTGCTTGTATATTTACAGATATCCATATTTATTAGTGAATATTTAATACAGACAAATGTTGAGTATTAAAAGTTATTGTATAATAAAGTCATCACCACATATTAAGCAGTCGTGCAACAGACGGTAGCATTTCCAGCGTTAGCCATACCCTCCTCCGTCGCCCTGCCCCACATTAATTTCTGCATATCCGTGGTGGTTTAATGGGCCCCGCTGCATGGGCAGTGGGCCACCATTTCTAACATTTCAAATTTGATTTAAAAAGTCTCAGCCAAGAATTCGTAAAGCAAAGGTCCCATGTACCTGAGTGGGACTTTCGAGAGACGCACGTTTCCTTATCGTATGCTTTTGAGCCGGAAGTTGACAAACGCCAAGGTCCTTGACATGGGGCCAGCGCACTGCAGGACGTGCTGTTTACCTCCCAGCTTAAACCAAATACCAAATTGCACTGCTTGCTGGCAGAACAATGCGTGAGCAATCAACTTGCCCAGGATCGTTACACGGATTCGAACCCACCAACGAGTGATCATCGACCAAGTGTGCTACCAGTTCGGCTGTAAGACTTAGAATGTGCCTCAGGCCGGATCTACATGTTCCAATGGAAGAGATGAATTCGAATCATGAAATGCTGCTGAATCTTCTGCCGATGATCAACCGAGCAAATGGAAGAGGTCCCTGGGTGTTTGTGTGTTGTGTGTGTTGGTGTGTCTATTGGTGGTTGGTGTGTGTGTGTGTGTGCGTGTGTGTGTATGTGTGTGTGTGTTTGTGTGTGTGTGAGTATGTTGGTGTGTGTGTGTGTTTGTGTGTGTGTGTGTGAGTATGTTGGTGTGTGTGTGTGTTTGTGTGTGTGTGAGTATGTTGGTGTGTGTGTGTGTTTGTGTGTGTGTGAGTATGTTGGTGTGTGTGTGATGCTACGATGCTCAGCCTCAGTAGCTGTCATAAAGTGTGACTGTATGCATTCGCAGAACAAGGAAGAGTTTTGTCCATATCCTCTTCTATCTCTTCCTGTCTCACTCTTTGACTTTGTGTCTGTCTGTCTGGCTGTCTTTGTGCTTCTTTGTAGCTCTGTCTTTTATTTTCTCTGTCTCTCTCTCCCCCCTTCTGCTTCTCTCTCTCTCTCTCTCTCTCTCTCTCTCTCTCTCTCTCTCTCTCTCTCTCTCTCTCTCTCTTTCTCTCTCTCTCTCTCTCTCTGCTTCTCTCTCAATCCTATTCTCTCTTACTCTGATTCTCTCTCACTGTCTCTTTCTGTCTGTCTGTCTCTCTTTCAATCAATCAATCATTCTCTCTATGCAACTATCTTCCTCCTCTTTTTCATTTCTCTTCCTCAGTCTCTGTCGTTTTCAGACTATATCTGTCCCTCATCTCGCTCGCTGTATGGCCCTCTGCCTCACTGAGCCTATCTCTTTGTTTCACTCTGTTGCCCTATGTTTCTCTATCTCTGTCTCTCTCTCTGTCTGTTTCCCTCTGTCTGTCTTCCTCTCTGTCTGTCTGTCTGGCTGTCTCTGTCTGGCTGTCTCTGTCTCTCTCCTTCTGTCTTTCCTCCGCCTGTCTCCCTCTGTCTGTCTCCAGTGTCTGTCTGTCTGTCGCTGTCTGTCTTCCTCTGTCTGTCTCCCTTCCTCTCATACACCGTGCGTATCCTCAAATGCAGCACTCGAAATGACCGATCTTGGAGTCTCGAGGACACGGAAGGAGCAGCAGCAGGAGCACGTGTATGACCCATCGGCCTCGTCCGGAATTCCACTTCCGTTGGATCCATCGATCACAAATCCATCTTCCGATTAATCCGGTCCGTGTCTCTGGCGCTGATCCGCTCGGCTTAGCTGCTCCACGGTCGACAGACCGTCTTCTGCTTCGTGTGTGACTGGTTCAGAAGTTCGTTTCTCTCGACTGAGAGGAAGTGCTTCCGGCCTTGAGGACCTCGTTCAGAGGACTCGTTAGAGCGTCCGGATAAGGCAGAACCTCGAGTGGAAAGACGTCGAGTGCTGTGGCGCTCTCAGACTGACACGGTTTCGTAGAGTTGTTCTCGCTTCGCTTCTGGAAAAGTAGAATCAATTTCTGTTGATCAATTTCTACTACCATTATTTATTATTATTATTATTATTATTATTATTATTATTATTATTATTATTATTATTATTATTATTATTATTATTATTATTATTATTATTATTATCTCTCATGTTATGCTTCGCGAAGTAAACTAGTATGGTCTAGTGTGATAGAGGTGGTCGCTCCTT
>OY744611.1:41821484-41826484 GCA_963556255.1 Allolobophora icterica
TTTATTTCCCGCTTCAGCACCCTAAAGGACTCGGGTTTTAAACGAGTAGGTTACCCTGACTATTTACATGCTTGCATACATGCATACATAAATGCACACACGAAAACATACATACAACATACATGCATGCAAACACATACATTACATAGGTCCTGCATACATACATGCATACATACAGACATTCACACACATACATAAACATACAATACATACATAAACATATTCATGCATACATACATACATGCATATATATACATACATACATACATACATACATAAACGCATACAAACATACAGACATCCACATACATGCATAAACATACATACATATACATACATACATGTATGCATACATGCATACATGCATACATGCATACATACATGCACACATGCATTACATTACATGTGTAGGCCCTACATACATACACATACATAGAAGAGGTCGTGTTTTTCGACCATCTGGCTTCAGGCTGAAGCACGGATCGTCTTAACGAGTCACCTCCCAATGCGAAGCACTATAACGTCAGCGATGGCAGTGCCAACGTTCTGCATTGCATTATGTTGCCAAACAATAACACGACACAATAGTATTACATAGCATAACATAGCATAACATGACGTCACAACATAGCATAACAATATCGCATAACATAAAGGCGTATTTCAAATCGCATCTTACAGCAGTGCAGCAGAGCACATGACAAAGTACAGTATATGACAATACGTTGCAGCTGAGTACACTAAATTACGGTATAGCACGATACAAGGCAGTACATTACATCTTTCCACGAAGTCTTTCAGATGAATACAAAACAAAATGTCGGTGACAATGATTTGACCCATCCCCTATCCATCCACTCCCTCATGAGCTGAAAATCGGAGACTTTAATATAGACGTTGTAATATAGATGCTTCAATATAGACACTTTACAATAACAGAGCGATTTCTAAAGAACAGGTTTTGTGTTCGTTCCAAACTATCACGACCGATGTCAAACTACAGGATATTACGACCTGAGTCGAATAAAACGTATACTGTTATGAGGCATTCATTTCTTTAATTTCGGTTCAATATTTGACAGTTTTGTCATTTCTGTTGTATACGCAGTGTCAATGTTTATTACTATTTGATGCTTAAATCTGGACCAACCCAGTCAATTGAATCCTAATCTAAAACCTGTTTAGAACCTATTCCAATCTCAATTTCAGTCTATACAAATTGTGGTCAGATCTTAAAAGAATTTCGGCCGGGCGCGATTGAAAGTCCAACCACGCCCTAACCAAAAGCCCAGGCAAAGACTAATTTCAGCTCATACAAGTCTTAATCAAATCCTAAAGGGAGTTAAGTCGAAACTCCATCAAAGTCAGTCTAAAAAATCGAAACCAAATCATGTACCGTGCAGAGTAGAAAATGCTCCCTTGCCCAATAATTGCGGCAGCTCTGTAATAACGTTTCATGTTAGCTGGCCGCAGAAATCTTCGGTCCACGATCTGAGGCGAATTTAGTAAAAATTTTGCACCCACTTCACCAGTGCAACAACGTCTTGTCCCTTCATTGATTGGACCATTTACCTGGGCTATAAGCCTCCCTCTTAACCAGTGTGTCCTTTTACCAAAGCTTTCACAAATAATTGAAAACTGTAAGGCAGTGTACGCAGACATATTGAATGTTTTGAATGAATGAATCAGGCTGGGACGTCTCTTAGTAGTTTATTCTCTAAGAGACGTTAATTTGACATATAGGGCCTATATATTAAATAGGCGTGTGTATTGATCAATGTATGTATCTACGTATGTAGGCCCTATCATATGCATTATGTATGTATGTATGTATTTCTTATCTTATGCGTTATGTATGTATGTAGGCTACTATGTATTTATGAATGTATGCATGTATGTCTCTATGTATGTATGTAGGTATGTATGAGTGAGTGACTGAAAGAAAGAATGAACAAACTAATGAATGAATGAATGAATGAATGAGTGAATAAATGAATGAATGAATGCATGAATGAATGAATGAATGAATGAATGAATGAATGAATGAATGAACATCTTATTAGCGACATCATAAGGAAAGATCTGCCATACTTGTTCTTCAAATGTCGAAGTGTGCCGTCCGTTTTGAGCGATGTTATTGCTACGTTGAAGTCAGCTAAGTGAGGAAAGTCCTTGGCAACGCCAAGACCATACCCGACGCCGTAGCGAGGCAGCGTGACCTTGGAGAACAGACAGTCCTCCTTCTCCGCCTCCAGATAATGCGCCAGTGCCGACGTTTCGTGGAGGAAGGCCTGATCACGCGACGACCCTTCTCGCAGGGCGTCGAGCCCGTCCTGGAGGGTGGCGACCGTCACCCAGTCGTTCGCAGGGGCGGCGGCGTGGCCTTGCTCCATCGACGATGCATAGGAGTTCCAGAGAATTCTAAAGTCCGAGTCTTCGACGGCCAGCAGGCTGTTCTTAAGGAAGGCACCGACGTCGCTCCGGTTGGCCGTGAGGAACCGCAAACGACCCGGAGGGGCACGATGGACGATGTCGCTGAGCTGCGGCAAGGCGTCGCTCTCCAGCCGCGACAGGGTGATCATCGCGGCCAGGTTGGCGGCGTAAGACGTTACCGTGATGAGGGAGAACCACCAGAGGGCCCCGGTCAGCAGGCGACTGGCCGCCGACGACCGAAGGGGAGGCGAGGAAGACGATGACGGCGATAGGAGCATCATCGACGAGAAGACACACCAGAAGCTATCGGCGAGAGAACGCGTCCGCGGTCCGCTGGTAATCGGCGGCGTCTCGTCGTCCATCGAGTAGCTCGTCCCGGCGGTGAGTCGATCGACGGCGCAGAGGAGGAGCCCGGCCGCTACGAAGACAGCCAGTAGGAGAGTCCAGACTACCCAGGACAGAGGGCGAAGGAGGTAGAGGAGGGCGAAGTCGGAGGCGGCGGTCGTGGAGGTCGAAGAGTCCGAGTCGGTTGTCTTCTTTAGGAGCAACGTCAGGCTGACTGTGTCGAATGGTTTCGTAAAGTCAATGAATTCTTCTCTGGCGGATGTGATCATCAAAGGACCGACGGCCAGTGTGGCTCTCTGCAATTATTGATATTATTATTATTATTATTATTATTATTATTATTATTATTATTATTATTATTATTATTATTATTATTATTATTATTATTATTATTATTATTATTATTATTATTATTATTACTATTATTTTTATTATTATTATTATTATTACTATAATTATTATTATTATTATTAATTATAAAAATTATAATAATTATTAATAATAATTATTATCATAATCATCGTCGTCGTCGTCGTCGTCATCGTCGTCGTCATCATCATCATCATCAGCAGCAGCAGCATTATTATGCTTCAGAAATTAAAAAAATAAGCAGCGGTAGTGGAACAGCATGTCCTCGTCCATCTATACGATGCATTCAGATGATTTAGTTTAAGATAATTCCAAAGTCACAGTCTTCGATGGCAATATCACCATCATCATCATGGTCGTCGTCATCGTTGTCATCATCATGGTTGTCGTCATCGTTGTCATCATCATGGTTGTCGTCATCGTTGTCATCATCATGGTTGTCGTCATAATCACCAATTTTTAATGTTGTACCCGAGGTAAGTGTAGGTCTCTAAGCAGAAACAAATTACGCTAGGAGCTGTTAACAAGTATCTGAAAAACCGCAACAACATTAATAACATAATTCTAATAATTGTTATTATTATAATTGATATTATTCATTTTAACTAATTAATATTGTTATTCGTAATTGTAGTAGTATATTTTTTATTTCATCGAGCGTTTGTAACTAATAAATTGTTTGTTATCCCTTCAGATCAGTTAAATAAACGGTTGCCTATTAGTTCCAATCTGTAGAACGTGCTGAATTATGGAGTAAACTTAACTGCTGTTCCTGGGTATAAATTATAAAAGCAGAGTTTCGAAATCTAGATTATGTTGGACAACAGCTAGGTCCTGTGGTATTGACGGTTTCAGTACGTCGTCAGATCTACATAATATTATCTTCTATATGAAGCGTAGGCTTCAGAATGCTTTTACCCAAATCTCCTGTAGGTGCTAAAAACTGTAAAGGCGAGATTATCTATATTTCAAGTAGACCTAAAAATGCGTTATTATTCAAGTCTCTCTTAGGAGTGGAAAGGAATTAGGGCCTATTAAAAGGAATTATCCATTAGGATTTGAAAGGAATTATTATCCATATATCTTCTACGGGGATCTTCTACGTCTGCCGCTGAGAGATGTTTTGCAGCTCACGAAGGCTATGCATCCGCGTTTAATATGGGGTAATTGTTAACCAAGTTCGTCCCTGGAGTGCATTCAGAGGTGCTTCAACCCGTAATTAGTGTTCCCCTGCGCTCAAAATCGCGTGTTTCATCCATGTATAAAAATAAAAAAAGGGGTAACAAACAACCTCTCCCCTCACCATTAAAATGAGTTATTTCCATATATGTCCTATTCATGCGTCTGTTGAATGGCATACGACTCTATTAAATAAGAAGCCAAATGGAAAGCCTCCTTAGAGCAGTCTCTTCGTACATTCATAATATATGTGCAGAGACTCCTTTATAACTGGACGTATTCCTATCCGCGAAACTGGAGACCTGTTACCGCAAACCACAACGCATTATTGAAAATTTAGCATCGGACCGAGGGTGCAAAAAAGATTGCTTCGTAACTAGATAGGGATCGATGACCGCGCTTGCAAAGCAAAATACGTTCTGATCGATGACTTAGAATCCAATCTGTGACCTATGAACCGTAGTTCATCACGGGGTTCATATACTTTCATCTTCGCCTAGGTCTGGTGGGTAGCTTCCGTTCGCCCCGTAGTGGGGCAATTTCCATCAGCTCAACGGATTCGTAGCAATTACTCAAAGTTTATACTGAACGGGTCGATCGTTTGTCTTCGAAGCAGCTGTTCATAGAACGATTCAGATCGATATGTATATTTTGGGACACGGACCCACACGGTA
>OY744611.1:41828984-41841191 GCA_963556255.1 Allolobophora icterica
GCAGGGACAGGTTAAGATATAGACAGAGACAGGGACGGTGACAGCTACAGATAAGGAGAGAGAGAGAGAGAGAGAGAGAGAGAGAGAGAGACAGACAGACAGACAGACAGACAGACAGACAGACAGACAGACAGACAGACAGAGGGAGAGAGAGAGAGCGAGAGTCGAGAAAGAAAGAGAGGGAAAGAGAGAGCGAGAGAGAGAGCGGGAGCGAGAGAGAGAGAGAGACAGAGAGAGAGAGAGACAGAGAGAGAGACAGAGAGAGAGAGAGAGAGAGAGAGAGAGAGAGAGAGAGAGAGAGACAGAGAGAGAGAGAGAGAGAGAGAGAGAGAGAGAGAGAGAGAGAGAGAGAGAGAGAGAGAGAGAGAGAGAGAGAGAGAGAGAGAGAGAGAGAGAGAGGCGGTGATAGTTACAGCGACGTACAAAGATATAGACAGATCCAGTGCCAGCTACAGTTTCAGCGACAGATAAAGACAGTCAGCGACAGGGACAGATATAAAGAGAAACAGAGACAGTGACAGAGATGCAGAAGAAAAATAGAAACAGAGACGGACAGAGACAGATATGGAAACAGAGAAAAACGTACATAAACAAAAACAGAGGTATTGACGAAGACAGAAACAGACAGAAAGGGATGCTGACAGCCACAAATACGGAGAGAGAGAGATAGAGAGAAAGAGAAAGAGATAGAAAGAAAGACAGCGAGAGAGACAGACAAAGGATCATTGTCTGAATTATTAAAAGCGATGGATTACGAGCAGAGCGGCGACTCGGAGGGTCGTCCTGCGTCCGCCGAGCATGGCCCTGGTCGCCGTCGTCTGGTGGTGGTAGGCGTCGAGGGCCGAGCTGTTGATGTAGAGACGCTGGGCAACATCGACGACCGACGAGTTCCATAAGCCGATCTACTATACGCAAAGAACACGTCACGTGAACATAAATTAGTCAAGAACAGGTCACGTGAACATACATTAGCCAAGAACAGGTCACGTGAACATAAATTAGTCAAGAACAGGTCACGTGAAAATAAATTAGTCAAGAATAGGTCACGTGAACATAAATTAGTCAAGAACTGGTCACGTGAACATAAATTAGTCAAGAACAGGACACGTGAACATACATTAGTCAAGAACAGGTCACGTGAACATAAATTAGTCAAGAACAGGACACGTGAACATACATTAGCCAAGAATAGGTCACGTGAACATAAATTAGTCAAGAACAGGTCACGTGAAAATAAATTAGTCAAGAACAGGTCACGTGAACATACATCAGCCAAGAACAGGTCACGTGAACATAAATTAGTAAGAACAGGTCACGTGAACATACATTAGTCAAGAACAGGTCACGTGAACATAAATTAGTCAAGAATAGGTTGCGTGAACATAAATTAGTCAAGAACAGGTCACGTGAACATAAATTAGTCAAGAATAGGTTGCGTGAACATAAATTAGTCAAGAACAGGTTACGTGAACATAAATTAGTAAGAACAGGTCACGTGAACATACATTAGCCAAGAACAGGTCACGTGAACTTAAATTAGTCAAGAACAGGTCACGTGAACATAAATTAGTCAAGAACAGGTCACGTGAACATAAATTAGTCAAAAATAGGTTGCGTGAACATAAATTAGTCAAGAACAGGTCACGTGAACATAAATTAGTCAAGAATAGGTTGCGTGAACATAAATTAGTCAAGAACAGGTTACGTGAACATAAGTTAGCCAAGAACAGGTCATGTGAACATGACTTAGCAAAGAACAGGTCATGTGAACATAAATTAGCAAAGAACAGGTCATATGAACATAACTTAGCCAAGAATAAATTACGTGAATATAAATTAGCCAACTCGTCCAAGACTCACTGTAGAAAGTGTAGATTGTCTGCAGAGGCGTATAGACTAGACTAGGCTTTAGACTAAATGAGACAATATTAGTTTGGACTAGACTATTATATACACTTGGCTCGGCTAAACCAGAATAAGCTAGACTTTTAACTAGACTAGAATAGACCATACTAGACTACAGACTATACTAGAATAGACTTTATACTTGACTGGACTAGATCATACTATTAGACAAGAATAGACCACACTAGACTATTGACTAGAATAGACTAGACTAGACTATACAAGTCTACCTCTGTCTATATGTTTGTCACATAGACTATACAGGGGAACGAACGGGCACGGCAGGCAAAACCAGGGGAAGGCAATGGCAAACCACCTCTGTTAACATGCCAAGAAAATCGTCATGCGACACACCAAACCACGCCGATGGTCGCTGATGGTGGGACTCCCAGGCCGGAGCGCGACTCAAAGGCTACTGGGGAAGTAGCAAGACGGCAATGGAGACTGTGTATCATGACAATCGCTAGGGCTCCTAGAGCCGACAGCACAAAGAGACAAAGAGACTATACAATGATAGACTAGACTATCGTTCAGACAAGACTAGACTACTAGATTAGACATGAATAAACTAGACTGAACAATAACTAACTAGACTAGACTAGATAATGACAGACTATAGTCTAGAATTGACTAGACTTGACTAACCTTTAACCACACCTCTGATGATTAAGTTAGACTACTGTTACGCAAAGATGAGGCCTTGTGAACGAAAATAGGCTAACAGTCAAATACCTTACCGTCTAGTCTAATCTAGGTCTAATCCAGTCTAGTCTAATCATGGACAGACTAGACTAGACTAGGCAATAGTAGGCATTCACCTCTGGCATCCTGACTAGACACATACTCCAGGGTTAACTGTCGAAGAAAGGCTTGTAATAAGTGAACGATTAATTACCGGGTCGTAAGGTAGGCCAACCGGTACATTAGACTAAGCCATGAAAAACTGGCTCAGTTGTTCCCTTGGCTTGGTTACAGCGTATTACACAACCATAAGGTCACATGAGATGACAGGAAACGATATCAATTGTGCTCGTTGGAAGAGACAGATATGTAGAAACGGACAAGCAGAGAGGGAGAGAGAGATGAAGAGAGAGGGAGGGAGAGAGAGGAAGACAGAGAGGAAGAGAGAAGTAGAGAGGGAGAGGGAATGAGGGAGAGAGAGGGAGAGACAGATGAAGAAAGAGGGAGGGAGAGAAGTATGGAGAGAGGAAGAGAGAGAGGGAGATAGAGAGGGAGATACAGATGAAGAAAGAGGGATGGAGAGGGAGGGAAAGAGAGGGGGAGAGAGAGGGAGAGAGGGGAAGAGAGGAAGAAAGGGAGAAGGGGAGAGGGGAGAGAGGGAAAGGGAGAGAAGGAGAGAGGGATGCAGTGGTGAAGCTGAGTCAACGCACCTGGACGAGTCCTTCAGGTACGAGGGAGAGGACATTGACGGTGTAGCCCCTTCTGGTCCCATCGGACCGGAAGGCCAACACTCCCGTAGCGCCAGTGTCTTCAATCTACAATGGTACGGCATATCATTAGAAACTAAACAGTCGAACAAACTGGCTAAAGAGAAGAATTATTAAGACCCAAACGCTTGCAATCACTCCAAACCAACTGCTCTACGTCTATATAATTCTCACTATTTGTAGTGATTGTGTCTTTTATTCTTTGGTAAATTGATATGTTTAAATGCTCATGTGCCGGATTCAGGCCTGGATTCTGACCTGGATGCTGACCGAATTGTGACCGAATTGTTGCCGGATTCTTACAGAATTCTGATCGAATTCTGACCGAATTCTGATAGAACTCTGACCGGATTCTTACAGAATTCTAACCGTATTCTGACACAATTCTGATCGAATTCTGATCGAATTCTGACCTGGCTTCGGAACGGGTCAAACAACCTGGCTATTGCGGACTTGATTTGACACAGCGCCGATGTTAAGCTGTTCTTTCGTGCGGTGCCGAGAAATTCAGGAGATTTGCATTATTACATTACATTGCGGGCCTCTCATGGCGCAAAGAAGCGGCTCTCGAAAGTAAAAGAAATCCTTATGTAAAGTATTATGTTCAGTATTACGCACAGAACCAGAACCGACCTTTGTGAGAACGGAATCCATGTTTTCTTTTCCGATCCAGATACAGCTACGGTTGCTTCGGTAGTGGAGCTTGACCCCATGATATAGCGCCAGAAGACTGTCGTAGACGGCCGCGTACTCGCGCTTGCTGTAGTGAACGGCGGTGAAGTCATTGTCCGGTAGATGGCTCTGGACAAGTCGAAGAGTCGTCAGGTTCACTTGGGCGTCGGCGTAGCGTCTCAGAATTGGTTCGTTTGGCGTCTGCAGGACATTTGTTTTATATAGCGCAGCTTTACGACCTTTCCACGACATTTATATAGCGCCCCCTTGCGGAGAACCTGAGATTTAGGGAAGCGTACTTTGGAAATGGCACGAAAAACAGTGGGCCGGCTAAAGAAGATTCGAATTAATGGTTGGCACACGGTCGTTTCGTCCGAGGCAGATTTACGATTTTGCCAAATTTATATAGCACATGTTTTAAACTTTTCTTACGACATTTACATAAAACCTGTCGCCGTTGATGCCAAACCTCGACAGCTGCATAATAATTATGGGCTCTTTAGTTCCACGTGTTTTCTAATGGATCGTAGAGAGGCCTTCATTTTCTGGCCTTTGGCTTTTAAGACGAGGGGAAGAGTGTAACGATCCAATCCGAGTGTTACAGCGCATTGCAGGACTTGCCATTTACTTTTTATACGTTTGACGACGGTGTCAAATTCTACCGCTTGCTGGTGGAGACAAATGTGCCCAAACACAACTTGATGTCCAGATTGTTTTCACGGAGTCAGTTCAGTTGGTTCGAGACAACAATCGTTGGATTAAGGAGCTACCGAGCAGATCACCGTGCCGCACATTAGACCTAGTCTAAACAGACTTAAATCCGTTTATACTGCACTGTTAGATAATGCATAAAGGATGTGTAAAGGCGCTCAAAATATTTCTGACATACTGCAATGCTTTAAAGCAGGGTGAGAATTGTCGGGGGTTGAGGTTCAACCCCTATAGTCTTTCTTAGGAACCCCAGTTGTCTCCATTGCACACCCAGAGGGGTCATTTCCAACCCCAACCCCAGTTGTGCTAGTGTGATTATATTGTGCATATATTGTAGTATTTTCTTTCACAGTTCACTCTGTGGGTTACTAATAAAGTAATGCTCTGGTTTGTTGTGAGATTTGTGACCATGTGAATTGCATACTAATAAATTTGATGATGTCATCACTTTAAGAAGTTTGAGCTTTCTATTGCATTTTCGAATTTTCTCAGTTTGCAAAATAAGGATGAAATATTCAACTTTACACGAATCAAACTCAACCATCAATTCAAACCTTCTTTAGCCGGCTCACTGTTTTTCGTGCTATTTCCAAAGTACTCCTCCCAGGCTTTTTCTACAATTCTCACACTGCTCTAAAGCCGTATCGATGGCATTTGAAAACATACCAACAGCTGCATATAAGCCGCACCGAAGGTTAAAAAATTAACCCTTTACGCCGATGACTTCAGCAAACAAGACATAATCTTAAGGCACGACTCCATTATCTCATCGAAAATGTCAGGAAATGCAGACAAACAAGGCAGCGTTAAGTTTCCTGCTGCTGGGGCCAAAGGAATGCAGCATGTGGACTGGATAAATGGGAAAAACTCGCATCAGTAGGTCAGGGCTCTTGCCGAGGAGCCGAACAGACCATTAGCCGTGAAGGGCACCCTGGGGGTGAAGCTCGGCCGTGAGAAGGGTCGATCAGACCGCGTGGAAGGCCGCGCCATTAGAACTGTTCTAAAATTCCGAATCCGACGAAAAGCGTTCTATTGAACAGTGGGATCAATTCCGCTGATAAATCCCGAAAGCCATTACGGTGAAATTGAGCGAGGTTTATAAAGTGACCTTACGTGTGGATGTCCGACCTATCCATCGTCGCAGCACAAACACAGACTAAAAGCTAAGCGCAAGGCTCCCAGTTTATTCACTGGCGCTGCGTCACGTCAAATGGGTTGTCCAGTGATGCCTTATGAAAAAACAGAAATCCGGTTAGCAGAAGACCAGAGATAGAGAGACAGGCAGAGACAGAGAGACAGAAAGAGACAGAGAGAGACAGAGACAGATAGGCCTACAGAGAAAAAGACCGAGAGGCAGAGACAGAGAGAGACAGGCGGAGAGAGAAACAGACTGACAGAGAGAGAGAGAGGCAGAGACAAAGAGAGAGACAGACAGACAGAGAAACAGAGAGAGGCAGAGACAAAGAGAGTGGCAGAGACAAAGAGAGAAAGACACAGAGAGAGACAGACAGAGATACAGAGAGCGAGACAGAAAGGCAGAGACAGAGAGACAGAGACAAAGAGAGACACAAAGAGAGAGAAGGCGACAGGGAAGCTGTCAGAGTAGATTGTGTTTAGCTGGAGAGAAATTGACAGACGGGGAATTGGACGAATCAGGGTAAGAAATCTTTTAAAGGTGGGACTAGTTTTGAAGTTCTAGTGTGAAGATCTCCTACCAGCGTTGGAAGCAGCCAGGAGTATCTTTTCGACATCATACTCAGCCGCAAGCCCTGCAAAATTAAAAATGAACGCCACAGTGAACACACGCTTTTATAGTTTGTGTCAAAGGTCTAAGACATTGTAACCCCTTCAGTGATTTCAGGCCACTGATGACTAATCCCACGTGAACAGAGTCAGAATTAACAGGACATCAAAACCTGTCGCCCCCTTTTTTCATTAATCGCACACAACAACAATAACAAAAACACCAACAACAGCAACAACACTGATAATAATAATAACAATAGTAGTAGTAGTAGTAGTAGTAGTAGTAGTAGTAGTAGTAGTAGTAGTAGTAGTAGTAGTAGTAGTAGTAGTAGTAGTAGTAGTAGTAGTAGTAGTAGTAGTAGTAGTAGTAGTAGTAGTAATGGTAGTAATAGTGGTATATAGTAGTAGTAGTAGAAGCAGTAGCAGTATATATATATATATACACATACCCACATACATACATACATATACACATCCATACATACGCACATACATACAGTACACACATTCATACACACATACATACACGCACATATATTTATGCATAAACACATACGTACATACATACATACATACATACATACATACATACATACATACATACATACATACATACACAAATACACACACATACATACACACATACATACACACATACATTCATACATACTCATTACTCACATAAATACATACACCCACATACACTCGTCCATACCAACATGTCTACATACACACATACATACACACTACATACATACATACATACACACACATGCATACATGCATACATACATACACACATACATAGGCCTACATACATGAATACGTACACACATAGGTATATGTAAACACATAGGTATATGTAAACACAGAAAACGGATATGTATACATGAATGGATGCAAACAAAAATTAGTCCCAGAGGGAGAAAAGTTCATCGAAAGGTTAATTGGAATTGCTATCCCTCGGTGGAAACGCAGCGATGACAGAGCGATTTATGTCGATTCAAGGTCAACAAGAAGTGAGAGGTCGGAGGTCAGAGAGAGAGAGAGAAACAGACAGACAGACAGACAGACAGACAGACAGACAGACAGACAGACAGACAGACAGACAGACAGACACAGACAGACAGACAGACAAAGAGACAGATACAGGGACAGAGACACAGACAAAGGCATAAACAGACACAGACACACACACAGAGACAAACTTGCAGAGAGTGAGAGGTAGACCGAAAGAGAGAAAGACAGAGACAGAAACAGATACGGACAGAGAGAACCAGAGGCGGAGTCAGGCGGGGATGTAAACAGAAACAGAGACAGAGACAGACAGAAACAGACAGAGAGACAGGCAGAGAAAGAAAGAGACAGAAACAGAGACAGAGGGTCAGAAAGAGCGAGTTAGAGACATAGAGACAGACAGACAGAGAGACTGACAGAGAGAGATACAGAGACAGAGAGAGAGACAGACAGAGAAACAGAGACAGGGATACAGACAGAGACAGAGAGAGACATACACAGAAAGAAAGAGACAGAAAGAGAGACAGAGGGTCACAATAGAGCGAGACAGAGACATGGAGACAGACAGACAGAGACAGAAAGAGAGAGACAGACAGAGACAGACAGAGAGAGAGAGAGAGGGTCTTCTGACCATTTCGATGACGGCGTGTGCGACTGGTTCCGATGATACAACGATAAGGTTGGTCATCGCCAGTTGCCTTATCCTCAGCAGCGTCTGACGCAGGTGGTCCTCATCCACTGACGAACCGGAGGATGTGGAGCCTGAAGAGAAAGACGACGACGATGCAGAGGATGAGCCAGAGGAGTACGACGACGAGGAGGAGGAGGAGGATTGTTCGATGCGCCAGGCACGGACCCGGATAGATGGGAGACGGACGAGGCACTCGATGAGCTCCACCCCTGAACAAAGAAAAAGACCATCATCGGTCAACGCATCGGTGACGATTGAGGACGCATAGGAGGATCAGAAGAGGAATAGGAGGAGAAGGAGGGAAAGAAGAAAAGGAGGGGAGGAGGAAGAAGAGGAGGAGAAGAATGAGGAAGAAAAAAGGAGGAAGAGCAGGATGAGGAAGAAGAGGCGCAGAAGAATGAGGAAGAAAAGGAAGGAGGAGGAGGAGGAAGAAGAGAAGGCAGAAGAGAACTACGAGAAAGAAGAAGTGGCGTAGAGGAATGAGGAAGAAAAGGAAGAGGAGGAAAAAGAATGAGGAGAATGAGGAAGAAAAAAGGAGGAAGAACAGGATGAGGAAGAAGAGGCGTAGAAGAATGAGGAAGAAAAGGAAGAGGAGGAGGAGGAGGAGGAGGAGGAGGAAGAAGAAGAGAAAGCAGAAGAGAACAGCGAGAAGGAAGAAGTGGACAAAAGAGAGATAACAGGAGAAAGAAGAGGAATTGGAGGAGGTCGAGAAAGAGGAAGAAGTGGAGAAAAGAGGAGAAACACGAAGATGAGGAATAAGAAGAGGAAGCAAAGCAGGAAGAAAGGAGAGGATTTAAAGCTGGAAATGAATAAGAAGAGCAAGATGACGATTTTACAAACTATGAGGCGATACAGTTCCTACTCGCTTCCACCGGTTCAACGACTCCAACTATTTCGCAATCTATTTATTCCAATCCTTTCGTTATTACACACTCGTGGACTGTCAACAAAATGTTCACCAATCTATCGCTCCACCAACCTACGCTCACAGTATATACACTTATGTATATGTGAATGCATATACAGATGTACGTGTATATGCTACTGATTTATGTATATATGTATGTGTGTATGTATATTTATATGCTGCTGATGTTGAATTGTTGGAGGACAAATGCGTATGTGAGTGATATATATATATATATATATAAGAAATCAAGAACTGTGCATGCATATGTATATATATATATATATATATATATATATATATATATATATAAGAAATCAAGAACTGTGCATGCATATGTATATATATGACAAGCGTTGCACTTTTTATTTCATGCTGCTTCGCAAGAAATCTCAAATAATCCGGTGAATTTCCGGCCGAGGCAGTCAGGCGACGAACGTTAGTCGGCATTTGCCAACTTTTTTTCACCTAATTTGTCATCAAACGAGAGGAAGGGTGGCTGAACCAAGCAACACTGCAAGCGCCTTCTGGAAGACAGCTAACAGGAGGAGGACGGGAATAGGAGGAGGAGGAGGAGGAGGAGGAGGAGGAAGAAGAAGAAGAAGAAGAAGAAGAAGAGGAGGAGTAGAGCTAACAGGAGGAGGACGAGGAATAGGAGGAGGAGGATGCAGACGAGGACAGAGGTGACAAGAGGATGATAAGGAATAGGAGGAGAAGGATTAAGAAGAGGACAGAGCTAACGGTAGGAGGACGAGGAAAAGGAGGATGAAGAAGAGGACAGAGGTAACAGGCGGATTACGAAGACAAGGAGGAGGAGGAGCAGCAGGAGAAAGAAGAGGGCGAGCGGAAGAAAAAGAAGAGGTGGAGGAGAATGGATTGGAGGTTGAACAGGACAAGGAGGAGAATGAGGAATGAGGCAGGAGAAAGGACGGCAGGAGAACGAAGAAAGGGAGGACAAGGCAGGAGGAAGAGAAGTAGGCAAAAGGACAAAGATGAGAAAGAGGAAGATTTACGAGGAGGAGAAGAAGGAGGAAGAGGAGGAGGATGAGGATGAGGAGGAGAAGGAGGAGCAGAATGAGGATGCAGGAAGCAGAAGAACGTTCGATGTCATGTATAAATGCGTAACATAACTCAAACCTTAATATGTAACTGCACTGCACACAGTGGACACTGAGTACGGATTGTTTGTACACAACTCAGTTATTAGGAGTTTCATTATCAGAATGTTATATTTATAAATTGTTCGCCCTCCCTGGGTTTGGGTGCCTTCTATAGGTCCCATATTCAGACAATGGCAACGATTAATTTCTTCCTGTCCGTATTAATGACTGTCTGTCTTCATTTTTTATCTTCACGGCTTATTTTATTTCTATTCTGATGTATTTATTTCATTTCCATTGTATTTAACAATCTCTCTCTTATTTAAATTTGCTGTTTGTTTTCGTGCGCCTCTTTTGTGATTAACCTGTTTGTTAGCCGCAGTGCGTTTGCAGGCGGTATATTAAAGAACATAGGGCCTACTTACTTACTAACTTACTTACTTAGGTCTACTATTAGGCTAGAATCTAATATAATCTAATCTAATCAAATCTACTGACTTCCACAGCACCATTACCATGATGTCCAATACATGAATCAATGGTCGTTAACTGGTTCAAGGACAGAATTCGAAGTCGAACCACGACACAGTGGTGACAGGCTTTCACTTGTCACATTTATTATAGTGTCACAATAAAATTTATGTAGCGCCTGGGCCGAATGGCGCCACTGCTTTGGTCTGCCTTCCCGTCCATGTCGGTCGTATTTCGCATCTCCTGTCATTTCGTCTGAAATTCGTTTCAACTTTGACTATGAATGATTGTGTGTCTATGCCAGGGGTTATGTAACTGTATAGATCGATACATACTTATATAGATGCGAGGAAGGGACCTTTGCACTTATGAGAGAGAGAGAGAGAGAGAGAGAGAGAGAGAGAGAGAGAGAGAGAGAGAGAGAGAGAGAGAGAGAGAGAGAGAGAGAGACAGAGACAGACAGACAGACAGACAGACAGACAGACAGACAGACAGACAGACACAGACACAGACACAGACACAGACGGACAGACAGAACGACAGAAAGACAGAGAGGGAGGAAGGGAGGCGAAGCGAAGCGAGCGAGGGAGGGGAAGGAGAGAGGGAGGGAGGGAGGGAGAGAGAAAAATAAAGTGAAAGAGAGAGAAGTACAGGGAGAAAAAGAAAGCGAAAGAAAGAGACAGATATAGAGATAGATAATGGCAGAGAGTGAAAGAGGGAAAGGAAGAGACCGTGAGAGTGGGAGAGATAGAAAGTGAGAGAAAGCAAGATAGAGAGAGCGTGAGAGGTAGAGGGAGAGAGACCGTAAGAGCGAGAGAGAGAGAGAGCAAGACAGAGAAAGAGAGAGAGAGAGAGTAACACAGAGAAGGAGAGAGTGAAAGAGGGAGAAAGGAAGAATGAGAGATAGGGGACTATAAGGAAGAGAGAGAGAAAGAGAGAGAGAGAGAGAGAGAAGAAGAGAAAGAGAGAGAGTAAGACAGAGAAAGAGAGAGTGAAAGAGGGAGAGAGGGAGAGATAGGGGAATAGAAGGAAGAGAGAGAGAAAGAGAGAGAGAAAGAGAGAGAAAGAGAGACAGACAGAAACAGACAGAGAGACGGATAGGTGACGATCATTAAGCGATGAAGCGGAGACTACATGATGTCTTTAGCTCTGGCTTTCCGATCTTAGTCATGAGACGAACGGTCGCAGACACTTCTTGTCAACCCTGTCGCCAATCAGCCGCGAGTCTTCGTCCGCCTTATTGGCTCTAATGCCACCCTTCGCCCTTCCGCAGGGCACCCAGCTGGACGAAGGCCTCACTCAAAGCTCAGTCACGTCAGAGGCGATCAGTAGCGCCATCTGGCAAGCACTCTGGAAGCAGAGAGACGAGGAGGCAGAGATACAGCGAGGGAGAGAGGAAGGTGGAGAACTAAAGAGACAGGGAGTCGACGAGGTAGGCAAAGGGAGGCAGATAGGAGGGACACGGGAAGGCAAGGAGAGAGGAAGAGAGACACGGAGGCAGAGATATAGAAAAGAAGACAGAGAGAGAGAGAGAGAGAG
>OY744611.1:41846391-41848891 GCA_963556255.1 Allolobophora icterica
CACTAAGTCTTATTTATTACAAGGTCAGTAAAAATCTCAATCTGGTTCATTGTCGGTACAAGGATTCCACTCAGCACACTCTAAACCGCAATCGTTGGATAAGAACTTCTAACGCAGCATTATAATATTATTATTGTGCATTTGTTAAGCGCCACTACATAATGACCAAGCATCAGTCGATGGCGCTGAGCAATTGTGAGCGAAGGACTTGTTCGGAGAAGACGAGGTTTTAATTTTACGCAATACATCGGACTAGATCAGCGTCAATATGAGCAGAACAGCAACTGAATCTACCAGACAATCGCCAGGACGAAGCTGCCCTATACTTGAGCGGACGAGAGATTGAGATTTTCCAAATGGCCATATCGCCTGCGAAGAACAGTGTATTGAAGTACGCAAAGAGTTGGATTTCTTGTGAAGACGTCAGAGGTTCAGGACCCGGAGTGATTGAAATCCTTCGACAGAAAAGCCGCAATTTTTCTTCAGCAAAAAACCTAATAACGAAATAAGCCAGATCGGTTAGCGGCGACCAAGAGCGGCGGTGAAGTTGGCATCGATTTGTTGCTTCGACGGACTGTGCTCAAGCCCCGGCTGTCCAGTTTGATGTTGACGTTTTTGCTAACGCAAATACGCTTGGAAATCATTACCGTCTAATGAAAAATGAATGGGCTTAGTTTGCCTCGATCGAAAGCAGAGAGACCAAAACAAAAACAACCAACTCAAACGGCATCAACAATAACAACTTGCCAGGCACGTGAGCTTCTTTTCATTTCCAAGTCTCTATTTCGCAAGCAGTTAAAAACCTCTCTATTCGTTCGTGGTCTTGTAATTCAGGTCTGGATCATTGTTGATGACTTTTCTTGAAATAGCACCATGTAAATATGCGAAAAGGAATTGCACATTAACTAGGGACCTGCGAAGCTTCGATATTCGATTCGAAAACGAATCGGACGGCGGTATTCGATTCGATTCGAAAATGATGTCACGATACGAAAAATTTTCGAATCGTTTTTCTGAAAAATGACTAGCTCTTGACGCACACATTCACATTCACAGAGCATATCTTCAACATGACTCGCTCTTGTTTCTCTCAATTGAGGCGTCTCAGGGCCATCAGATGCTCGGTCAGTCGGTCTCACCTGTCTTTACCACCATAGTTCAAGCATCTGTCTGCTCACGCTTGGACTACTGCACTCGCTCCTCATGGGTCTCCCCAAGCAGCAGACTATACTTACTTACGTAACCCAAAAATTATTTGTGTTATTTTTAAATGTTAATTAGCTTAATGTTTACTTTAATTGATTTTCATTGATTTTAAACTGCAGAAAAGTCATTGATATATTAATACTATGGTACGCCTGTGCTATCATGAATATCAAACTCGTACCAGCTGATTCGATTCGAGATTCGATTCGAATTCGAACCTTTACCCTCGATTCGATTCGAGATTCGATTCGACTGAAAATCTGTGATTCGCAGGTCCCTAACATTAACCTCCTCTCTCTGGTTTATCTGGAAACCGGACTCGGACCTCCACTAGACACCTTTGATAAAATTTCTACTTATTTGTTATTTATTGATTCGACAACAACAGACATTGCGAGAAAGAAACAGTCGCCAATAACACAAAAATAACAAGTATTGTGGCGCCAACTGGATCAACAAACCGGTCAAATACAGGGATGTCCCATCTATGTTAAGAGAGTTTGCATGGAATTGACGCCAGTCTGAATATTATTAGTTAGTAAGTAATAATAGCACGAGACAAACACAAGTACTTTACAATAACAATATCTATACATAGTGGCTAAAAGTAACATAATGGCACAATATCAGTGGAACAAAAAAGCAGATGCAATATTATAACCAGTTTCAGAATATCTGATTTATATACAGTTATATCTATATCTAAAGCTATGATCTGAAGAATATAAACATTACCCAGGTCTACAAATGGAAACAGATTAGATCTCGGAAAGCACTAGGACCAGCATTAGCCCAGTTTTTATAGTTGTACAGTGAGCGAATGATGAAGGATTTCTTATGCAGCAGAGTAGTATGAAAGTACGGTAATTCAAGTGCACGGCCCTTTTTCGTAAGTTGAATTTATGAAAGTGCTTCGCGGGCAGTAATTGGAGAAGACAACGATGGGTGACTGGATGCCCTTAATTCCCCCTTATAGAATTTCAGTTCAAGTGAATTGTACCTCATTTGGTTCTGTCAGTGGGAATTTATGAATTATGAATAAATGAAGATATAAACTGTCACTGCTCAAGAGGTTGCTGCGCCCAGCCCTGTGCAAAAACGAATAAATTCTTCCACCCAATTCCGTTGAAAGGAAGCCCCGAAGGTGGAAGAACGGGAGACTACAAGGGCTTGGAAAATGTTCGTTAGTTTACTGGGAGGCATTTGTTGAAACAGGACTTTTAGGGGGTATAAGGCGTTGGCTGCAAATCTTCGCAATAAAGGGTTTTCGTCTGAAGTTGTTTTCTGCCAGTGA
>OY744611.1:41851391-41863891 GCA_963556255.1 Allolobophora icterica
TATGTATGTATGTACGTACGTATGTATGTATGCGTAGGTATGTATGTATGTATGTATGTATGTATGTATGTATGTATGTATGTATGTATGTATGTATGTATGTATGTATGTATGTATCTATCTATCTATCTATCTATCTATCTATCTATCTATCTATCTATCTATCTATCATCTATCTATATGTATGTATGTATGTATGTATGCGTATGTAACTATGTATGTATGTATGTACGTATGTACGTATGTATGCGTATGTATGTATGTATGAAGCCTATGTACGTATGGTGCTCTCCTGCTAGGCAAATTGATATATATCTGAATAGTTGTGCAGAGTATTAAAAGCCTCTATAACAGGAGGCGTTGAGCAATGGCTATCTGAGGGATGTAACAAGGTGCATCTTAAAGTAAAACAGGAAACTGGGCGAATATATCGAGGTTCGAAGCACCCTTGAGTGATCCTCCTGTCTGGCATCGAAAGGTGCGAAGAGGCTGCAGGTTCCATGTTTCAATCAGCTTTAGGAATCGAGAGAGAGAGAGAGAGAGAGAGAGAGAGAGAGAGAGAGAGAGAGAGAGAGAGAGAGAGAGAGAGAGAGAGAGAGAGAGAGAGAGAGAGTGAAAGCGAGATATAGTCTCATATAGAAGAGAGAAAGAGATAAGGGGCGAGAAAAAGAGAGAAAATTGAAGAGAGAAAAATAATGAGAGAGCGAGAGAGAGATAGATAGATAGATAGATGGAGAGAGGGGGGAGAAAGAGAGAAGGAAAGAGAGAAAGAGAGAAAGAGAGAGAGAGACACAGAGAGGCACAGACAGATAGACAGTAACAGGAGACAAATAGCGGGTTCCTCATTGTTACCCTTTAGGTTTCTGCGTTTCTGACGAGAACCATAAGACTGATACGCAGATTCTCGTCCTTAAGTTTCTTGCACACAATTTAAATACTTTAAAGATCATGAAAGAAAAGAGGAGACGTGTTTACGAGTTCACAGTTTACGAAGCAGACAAAGAACTGGACTGCCCGTTTCTATGGTCTGTGTTGGAGTCCTACGTAGATCGTTGGTGGGGTCGCCGCTAGGTGGCGTCGGGTCATCGCGACGTGTTTTATTAACGAAGTCGTCTTCACGTTCTACTGATGAACAAAGGCGGCTCCCTTTGAAGCTGCTCGTCGTGTGTGGGCCCTTAATTAGCTCTATTAAATCAAAACGCCGCTGCCAACAGCCACATCATCACCACGGTTAAACACCGGCTGCGGCTAAGCTGATGCACCAGACTGTAGTGTGGTCAGAAGCTCGGCGATCATAGATTGTCTAGTATAAAAAAAAGTGGACGTTCATTGCAACTTATTTCCAGACATCTGGTCTGTGACGACTTAAAACACAACTGTCTAGCCGTATAGGGTTAGTATGTGACTTCTATCAGCAAACTGCATCCACACTAGTGTCTGGCATCTGGAGATACTAGGCATCTACTGCCGGTTCCTGAATTAGTGAACTAAAAAGACCGCACGTGTTTAAGTGGACATTCCGCTTCTTCGATACTCAGAAGAAAACTTCTTATTACAGCACGGGTTCGTCAGTATTTCCATTAGTCCGTCTAGCTGTCCATCCGTCCATCCGTCCGTCTGTCCGTCTGTCTGTGCCTCTGTCCATCTTGTCCACTCGTTCTTCTCTCCGTCCATCCGTCCATAATAGAACAGAGATCGTTCCATCTGAGAGCAAAGATCTCCACATGATGTCCATAATTCCTGGGTCGATGAACGAGGCGCCCTGGCCGCAGGGTACAAAGCCCGCAATGCACAACACACCAATCATCCGTATACATACTTTCATCAACAGACTATGCAGCGCAGGCGGATAGCATGCAGGCGCTATGTAAAAAGCGCTGGACTATGCTTCTATTAGAGCAAAACGTCGCGTTGTCGCTACTAAGGAAGACATCACAACAAACTCTTTGTATCGTCAGCAGACAGTGACTTCAATAATAAATAAACAGGCGATGGAAAGTGTTGTTGTGAGAGTACAAAGACGTTATATAAATGAAGCAAGGACCGCGTAATGTAACACAAGAAAACTATAATTAACTGTCAGTATATGTATCTGTCTTTCTGTCTGTCTGTCCGTCCGTTTGTCTGTATTATACTGTCTGTCTGTCTATCCAAGCATATATTATATGTATATATATATATACATATATATATCAATCAATCAATCAATCAAGGATTTATTGCAACCAAAAAAACAAAACAACAAAAATCAGTTTACAAAAAAAGGCAGGGAAGTTTTGGCGACAAATGGTAACCCAAAAGGGCTATATGCCCACTAAGTAGGGTTACCCATGTAACATAAATGCATTAGTAACAAATAGCGAATGGCTTTCTCATAATATAAACGTTTATATTATAGCCTCTTTTCACTGTAGAGAAAAAAAATAAGACATGCACAGCTGGTGAAATCCAAAATAACCTTAACTAGATGTAAACTTAACTAATATATATATAGATGAGGAGGAGTAGTGAAGACGTATAATTATTAAGACCACCATTTGTCCGTTCTAGAAGTCCAGTCTTAATCCGTTGGTTAAGCTAAATTATACAGTTCCCCAGAGTGTATAGGCCTACTAGAAGAAGAAGAATCGGAAGAAGAAGAAGAAGAAGAAGAAGAAGAACAAGAACAAGAAGAAGAACAAGAAGAAGAACAAGAAGAAGAAGAAGAAGAGGAGGAGGAGAAGCAAGAGGAGGAAGAAGAAGATGAAGATGAGGAGGAGGAAGAACATGAGGAGGGGAGAAGAAGAGGAGGAGGAGGAGGAGGAGGAGGAGGAGGAGGAGGAGGAGGAGGAGGAGGAGGAGGAGGAAGAGCAGTCCCATAAGCTAGCCCTGAGGCAGCCATGGGTATGAAGTGTTAGCAACTTCATTTTCTTAGACTCGGCATATGAGGGCTGGTGGCCAGTCCTCTACCCTCGCCATCTCGTCTTCCCACCGACAGTGTGCGGTCAGTGTACTCATATTTGCTGACTTGGCTAGGGGGTGCACGTGGAGCAGAAATCTCGAACCAAAGTTCAACCCTGGCGGGGATTTGAACCCCGACCTCTCGAACGACAGTCCAGCACGCTAACCACTACACTGTCGAGCACCTCTCCTACTTTAAACCGAACTCAAAACGCACCAAAGAAAATATGCCACTCCAACGGCCAGGCATCACAGAAGTTGCTCTACATCTTCAGCAATTCAGTCCAAAAGGATCACAGAGTACATTAACTCGAACAAAACAGAGGGCAAATAGTGCATAATAAGGCTTAATTTGCGTCACAATCCTCCAGGCAAACTCAACAGACCAATTTCCAAAGTGCCGTCGAAGAAGGAGAGAAGCTGTCAGCGTGCGGCGAGGTCTAACATCTTTCTTGGCGTCATTTTGTTGAGAGGAATTCCCAGTGCACTGCTAACAGTGGCAGCAAAGAAATCGACCAAGGACGTACAAACGCTACGGACGTCTAAGCGAAGGTGCTTTTATTGCGTACAGGGCCATCCATATATTACGTACCCATGGAGGGGGAGGGGTAACCGAAATGCAGGCGCTTGGGTATGTTTGCGTGCGGGGGGGGGGTGGTCTACTGATAATGTACGTACGCATAGGAAACGGGGGCCTTCAAATTGATTGGCTTTCAAGTGAGCTAGAGTTCAGTCTTTCCAGCTATCCGGTACTACCAGAGGAAGTAGGACTGTGGGAGAGGTTTCATTGTAAGCCACCTTACCTCTGAACGCTATTATTAAACTATCACACAACTCAGCAGTGAGTCCATGGATTACTCATCCTTCAATCTGGCCTAAAGTGCAGACAGTCGCTGCCTGGACCTGTGGTACTGACACATTCTGCAGCGGGTGTTGGGGTGATTATATAAAATAAATATTGAAGGGATCATTTTTCCTACTCACACTGTGTATGTGGATACGTATGTACGATTGTACGTATTAATGTATATATGTAAGTGTACATATTTTTGTAAGTATTCGTACCCATATATATACATATTCACCTCTGAGTAGTTCTCCTTGAAGAAGCGCTATATAAATGTCCGACACACACACACACACACACACACACACACACACACACACACACACACACACACACACACACACACACACACACACACACACACACACACATTGAAACCCACAATCGAACAGAATGGTCTTGAGCAGCTTGCTAAACAGATTATACATTCATATGTTTCATATATATTTTTTATAAATAAAAGCCGGAATTTGAAGAGAATAAGTAAGTAGACGCATTATTCTGCAAATGAAGGTCTTGAGGGATATCTAAGTAAGGCTTTACCCTGCTTCTGTCTTCCTGCATAATGGAGCAGCGAGAGGGCAAACAGGATTAGGGCGGACTTCCCTTCGATGCAGGCAACGAGATTTGTTGCGGGTTTACAACGGATCAAGTACATCCGCTGACGAATCCGGAAAGTCTGATCCAGACATTAAGACTAGAGCGAGAGAGAGAGACAGACAGACAGACAGACAGACAGACAGACAGACAGACAGACAGACAGAGGGGAGAGAAAGAGAGAAATAGAGAGGAGAGACTGAAACAGAGACAGTGATAGAGACAGAGAGAGACAGACAGACGAACAGACAGAGAAGCAAGCAAACAGAGACATACAGAGACAGAGAGATATAGAGAAACACACAGAGAGATGCAGAAAGAGATATACAGAGAGAGAGAGATACAGAGAGAGACAGACAGACAGAGCCACTCTGACTCTGCTCTTTTTTCTCTGTCCGCCTCTTTTTCTCACCTTGCGCATCTCCGAAAAACATTAAGCACAAGAACCGGCGAAAAATCAACCAGACAGAAACAGAGACAGAGTCAGAGAGAGAGACACACAAATAGACAGACAGACAGACCGACTAACAGATAGGCAGAGACAGACAGACAGAAAGATAGAGTGTCTTTTCTTTCTTTCTTTCTTTCTTTCTTTCTTTCTTTCTTCATTCGTTCGTTCATTCATTCGTTTATTCATCTGGCTGGTCATTAAGATATCACACAAGCAAATCACGTGCAGGTCTCCGTTCTGCATGCCGTCTGTCTGTCTGTCTGTCTGTATGCCAGTCTATCTGCCCGCATGTCATTCTCTGGCTGTCTGCCCGCTTGTCCTTCTGTCTGTCTATCGGCCTACCTGTCTGCCCGTCGGTTCTTCTGTCTGTCTGTCTGTCTTTCTGTCTGTCTTTCTGTCTGTCTTTCTGTCTGTCTGTCTGTCTGTCTGTCTGTCTGCCTGCGAGAAGATGGAGACTGCTAAATCTCCAGCATCTTTCTCGTCCTGCTGAATTCTCCCTGCCTTCGACCTTCCAACGCTGACAGTTTCTCTCTTTTCCTCCGTTTCTCATTCTGCCCACAACATATATTCATTCCACTATATACGAACACATACATATATATATATATATGTATATATATATATATATATATGCATAACCATGCGTTTTATATGCAAATAAGCGTCTGTATATATAAGAGAACGTGGTATATCTATATAGCATGATTTGATATAGGATGATGATGAGGCGAATGACCGATGAGTGAGTAGTAGTTGTACAGCGCTATCTTGCGTCGGTCCATCTTTGCATCCGGTGCACAGCAGCTCAAGCCCAAGCAGCAGCAGCAGCAGCAGCAGCAGCAGCAGCAGCAGGAGCCGTGGACCACCTTGCATAGGCATCTGCATCATTGATGTCGTTGCCGCCTGACCAGGAATCCACCATACTTACAGACGATGCCATGCGAAGACACGCACGCAGAGATAAGCACACATACACAGAGAAAGACAAGCACACATACGCAGACAGACAGTTACAGAAACACAGATAAACAGACGACGCTAATTATGCTTCATATTGCGCATACACTGACAAAGAAACACTAAGAGAAAGACAGACATACAGACAGACGAGGACCGTTAGGCTTCTGTTGGCCACACACACGGACATAGAAACAGAGACACCAAGCAGACAGACAGACAGACAGACAGACAGGCAGACGAGGCTCTTGCTGCTGTTCCTGGCAGGAATGAAAAACCCGAATAAGCGAATGAGACGCGCTTATAAACAGAATTACCATCGCAAGCACTTTTCTTCTGTTTACAACTCTTTTTGTTTACAACTCTTTTGTTTAAAAGGTAGCCCACACAGTTGTAAACAAGCAACGGTTATTGCAATCACAGATGTCTAAACATCTCTTTAACGGAGACTCCACAGACCTAACACCACAAGACATTTGTCAGCGTTTATCTGTACGTTCATCTTGTAAGTGCACTCGTGTGTATTCACAAATGTATTTAGCGCCAATTCAAGAGAGAAAAGAAGCGCTTCGGACCTGGCAACACAA
Organism: Allolobophora icterica; assembly: GCA_963556255.1. Classification (NCBI taxonomy): domain Eukaryota; kingdom Metazoa; phylum Annelida; class Clitellata; order Crassiclitellata; family Lumbricidae; genus Allolobophora; species Allolobophora icterica. The sequence continues at coordinate 41,857,771 of OY744611.1, forward strand.
GGCACTATCGAATAGAATGGCTTCAAGCGCTTACAGTAAACAAGCAACGGAATGCGAAGAGGATGCAAGGCAGCTCGTTATAGAAAAATGGGCCGAAATGTAAGAGCATAACTTCTGTCCTGGGTCGCGGGATTTTGGATCGTTGGAATAACCAGATCACCTTGCGCAGCAGAGCGAAGAAATCTGCTTCAAATGATGGAAGAGAACGTGCGTGGTAGTGTGTGTGTGTGTGTGTGTGTGTGTGTGTGTGTGTGTGTGTGTGTGTGTGTGTGTGTGTGTGTGTGTGTGTGTGTGTGTGTGTGTGTGTGTGTGTGTGTGTGTGTGTGTGTATTTGTGCTACCAAATGCGTCGGGCTTTTGCATAGAACTCCAAAGGGGAGAAGCATGGATGAAATAGAGGGTTGAAGGAAAATTCGATTTAAACGCAAATACGACGACAGCTGCAGTTCAACAAGAAGAGATGATTTGACTTCAATACTTATATTCACTGCAAGTACCAATCCAGGCTGGAGGACATGCTGAATTGGCCAGCTAGCTGGGATTTCATGGACAGTAACCCATGTGTGTGAGAAATACTGCAACTGCCTTCGATGCTACTTCAGTGTTACTTTATTTCAGCGATTTTGGGAGTTACTTAAACATGCGCTATATAAGTGTCCTTATACCTACACACATACATACATTTATTTTATTTTATTTCGGATATTTCTATAGCGACTCCTCAAGTCTACTACTACTCAGAGGCGCTCCCGACTACAGCATTTGATACTGTGTCGGAGTTTTCAAGCCGAAGCACCACGAGCAATTGCGAGTGAATGACTTGCCCAAGGTCCGTAAGCAGCGACTAGAGTGGGATTCGAACCTGCAACCCTCCGGTCACAAGGCGCCGAACTTACCACTGAACCACTACGCCCCACGATGCTACATACATACACACATACATACATACACATATATACATACATACATGCATACATATAACGTGCTTGCTAGCTTCGTATACGTACAGCCTGTAGTAGTGCGTGCATATATATATATATATATATATATATATATATATATATATATATATATATATATATATATATATATATATATATATATATATATATGGTATAGTATGCTATGTGTATTAATATTTCGCTGTCCGGGTCTTGTCAACGAAGCGAAAGATACCACGTACTGTAATTACTTTCCTATTCAAGCAGCCGACAGCACAGAGATGAGTAAAACATAGAGAGACAGAGAGAAACAGAGCCAGATAGAGATACTCTTGAAGATATATTTGGACGACTGATAAAGCCAGAATATTGCACGACAGATTGAACATTCATTAATCTTCAATCGGCCAAATATGAAAATCGAGACGTCAAACCACATCGCACGACAAACACGAAAAACTGACCCTCGGGTTGCAATATACTGTAGAGATCTCTCACGATAGAGTTTCCATTTCAGCGACACTCCTATCTTGACACGGCAATTCAGCGGTTGGACACTTGCCTTCGGAGCCTATCAAGCGAAGGTCGAGTGTAGGGCATAATCCCCCGGACATAATCTCTCTCGATTTCGCGTAGGACATAATCCCGTTCAAAATCCCCCTTCTGTGCAATTAGCCTCTTTCTGCGTTAATATGCGTCTTTGGGTAAATCGTACCACATCAAACAGCGCTAGATGCCTTATTGTTTCTCTGTGCTAATAATTAATTGCCACTATAATAAACAAAGTATACCTTAATTGCATAATACCTCATTGATGTATCGATTATATCCGTCTACCTGAAGGTCAGCCTGTTTGGCGGACATTCAAACGATATTGGAAAAATTCTGTAAAAAGTTCTGTTAACATGATTTCCATTATCGCCCAGCAGCAGAATTTGATATTACATGAAAGACGAGGTTCGATACCCGTAAGCTCCCTATAGGTCGACTCAGCCTTCCACTTCCTAGGGGAGCTATAAAATAAGAGGGCACCTAACGGGCTGCCAAGACATGTGTTCTATAATCTATAAGATCTTGATAATTGTACTGTCATATGTTTCAATGTTTCTTACTGCAGTTTATCAGTGAGCTTGTCAATAAACACGATTATTATTATTACTACTACTACTACTACTATTATTATTATTATTATTATTATTATTATTATTATTATTATTATTATTATTATTATTATTAGTATTATTTTTTTTGTTTTTGCCCCGAGGTATACAGGATCCCTCAGGGACTTCAACATTATTTACAGAGTAGATTTGTATTATTATTATTATTATTATTATTATTATTATTATTATTATTATTATTATTATTATTATGATCAGATTCAGTTTAAAGTCCATCTCCAAAGATACACTTCCTTGTGCCTATGACTGAAAGAACTTCGCACGGAGAAGTCGTAGCTGACGAGCGATTCTATACACAGCCAATGAATCTGATTTGTTCCTTTATCCGCCTATGGCGACAGTTTAAAAATGGCCCCACGCGTTAGAACTGACCGCATCCGCCATTATCCGTTGCGAAGCTAACGTGATTCTATAGACGATCATAGATTCACATTCGTTCCATCTCCAGACTTGCATTCATGTGTATCAAGTGGCTGATATAGCGATAGACAGGCTTTAAAATGCCTTAAAAGCACACTACGTGCAATGGTTACATAAAGATGCACTAAATGACACGTTTTACGGCCTATTGTATTGTATTGCCAGTGCCTGCTCTATTCGTGCTAACATTAAGAAATTATTTCAGCGACGTAGCTAAGCGAGATTCTTGAAAACAATTGCATCAGGACACGACAACAGTTGCATTCTGCAGTCCTGGACTGCGAATAGAAAACTACAACAGTTGTATTATTCCTAATATGGGCAATTCTAAAGCGCTACCTAAAATCTAAGCAGATGCACAGGGCAGACGACTGTTTGCGAGCGCTGCGTCAAATCAGAGGGGTTGTCAAAGATACCAAGCAACGAACAAAGCTCAGTTGCAAGAATACCACAGACAGGGAGACAGTGGCAGTCCTATACCGTGAAATGAAACTACAACAGTTGCATTGGTCGGCCCTTCCGTAAGCAAAACGATAACGGCAACCTGCCACCCGCAACTATGCCAGAAATGATCAAATCACAATCGGCTGAATTCGGTCGGTCGAGATAAATAAATTGCGACGCAGATCAGACTACTCCATCTCGGCCCTTAATTAATACAGCTGTATAATTACTTCCGCCATGACTGATCGCGTTTAATAAAATACGAAGTTATTTGTTGAGCGTCATTTCCATATTCATGCATGTATGTTATGGCTATCCATTTATGCAGAGGTTTACTAAAGCGCTCAAATATCGGCTATTTACCAAAGTTAAAAAGAAGTAATTTAGGATAGGTTGAAATGTTCCTTAACCTCTGTGGACAGTAAGCCAAAGTGGAATGACATGGGTGCCGAAGTGATTTAAGATGCCCGTGTGTGTATGTGTGTATATATGTATGTACATGTATGTACGCAGGGGCGTAACTCTGGTCTAAAAAGTGGGGTGGGGGTACCAATTTCTTCTCCACTTTCGCTTTTCGCATGGAGACCATCTCTGGGAAGGCACAGTGATAAAATACTGATTGGCATTGTTTTAAAAGTGAGGGTATGGTACCCCAGTCAAAAAAACTGGGGGTACGGGTACCTCTAGTACCCTCATTAATAACGCCTATTTATGTACGTATGTATGTATGTACGCATGTAGCCTACGTATCTATGTGTGCATGAATGTATGTATGTATGTATGTATGTATGTATGTATGTATGTATGTATGTATGTATGTATGTATGTATGTATGTTTGCATGTATGTATGTATGATATATGCATGTATGCGTGTATGTATGTATGCATGCACGTATATTAACTTTTTTAGATCTACGATCATGACAAACATATGGACACTGGATCTCGACTCTGCCCAGCTAGTAACCTGACACCCCTTACCTCGGGCGAATCGATTGGCGAAATACGAGACTTCGATAACAACCGTCCGAGGAAGACCGTCAAAAACATTCAAACCCGACGGCGAAAGAGAAAAATATGCCCATAAAGGCAGTCTAGTCCCAGTAGATGTTCGAACAAACGCAAATTACCCAGCCAAATCCGCCTGTGACAAACTAGTTAATCAAAAACGTCAAACTAGACAAGCGGCCATCTTGACCAGAAGCGCAGGACGTAACTTAAACGTTGGGTAATGAGGGAGGTTTAGCGTCTGGACTCCGCCAAAGCTTAACTGAAACTATGTTGCAGAGATAAGAACAGATGTAAACAAAATCGCGGAACTGTCATTTTTACTGATACTAAAAGACTGATGTCTGTTGTTTCAACCAACTGACCGTATCAGATCATTTCTGACCGTGCCAATTTCTAGTACAAAGGGTTTAGGCGCGTCCGGACAATTTACGAAAGCTGCCGTGAAAACTGTCAAAGTTAACGATTCTCCAAACGAGTGAAATATTTTCCAACAAACAAACAAAGAGCGAAATAAATAACTGCACAGAAACACAATGATTCTAGTCTTAAAACAGTTAAAATGATTTGTGAATATTTCCAGTGAAACATTCTTTTCGATTCCATAAAAGTTGAGAGTGGTATTGGTCACAGCTCGGAAAACCATTAACGCAGACAAACGTAGCCACACACATGGACGCGCAAACTGACACGCATACAGGCAAACATACGCAGACATACGCAGACGGACACACAGAGGAAACCAAAGGCACAGAGAAATAAACCGTAGAAAATTCGTTCCTCTCGCGAATAATCTCGATATTACACACACATCGGAGAGAGCCATAATTCAGACAAACGTGGCAATGTCTAAAGCCTCATTCGAACCCGGTAGTAAATAAGTCTGTCTCCCCTGGATTTTGCAGATTACGTGGGATATTTCCTGATGAGATTTATGACAGATATTTGACAGCAACGGCCCACCGATGCACACAGGCCGCCATTTTCCAAAGACTGCGAATCTATTGAGCTCGACACTACTCGGCCATATGTTGCTTGTCATTGTTTTTGTAAGAACAGCGCGATCATGCATGAAATTCGCTCCCATTGTGACAATCTTTCTTGCTTTTACCTTTCCCTCTCTCTCTATCTTTCTGGCTCTCTGTCTCTCTGTCTCGCTCTGTTTCGCTCTCTCTCTCTCTCTCTGTTTCTCTCTCACTCTCTCTGTCTCTGTCTCTGTCTGTCTGTCTGTCAGACTCTGTCTGTCTGTCTGTCTGTCTATCTCTCTCTCGTCCTCTCCCGCTTTCTCTGTTTATCTTCTGCTCTTTGCTCTATCGGCTTCCTCGGCCTTCTAAGGTTTCTTGTCTTCAACGAAATCCGTCTTAGCATCAAATTCGCCTCTATTGTTACAATCGTTATCTCTCTTTCTCTCTGTCTCTGTCTCGTCCTCTCGCTCTTTCTCTCCCCCTCTCTCCCTCTCTATCCTCTCCATTCACCTCTCGCTCTCTCTGTCTCGCGCTGCATGTAGATGTATTTTGTTGAAATAACAGAAGCGAATCTCGAATTTTAAGTTGCATCAAAGGTGAATCCCGGAGTAATCGACTAATCTCTTTTCTCAGGTTCGCCTTGGGCTTGGTCTCCAAAACCGAAATTCCACCTACCTCCCATCTTTAAACAACCTCTGTATCTTTACGTTGCACCTATCTTCAATTCCCGAATCACTCCTTTATCTTCATGGACCCGTCTCCTCTCTTTGACAATCGGTCACCTGTCTCCAATCTTTGAGCAATCCGTCACTTACCTCCTCTCTTTTAACACTTTAGCGACGAGCTGTATTGGTTTCCCAGTCGCTCTTAGTACTCTCTCGTCGCTAAAATATTGAACAATCTACCTTACAACCTGTCATCTACCTCCTCTCTTTAAAAATCTGTCACATAACTCTACAATCTGTCACCTACCTCCTCTCTTTAAGCAATCTCTGTAATTGCACCTCACCAACCTCCCATCTTTCCCCCACAGCCAATGTACCTCTCGCACACAAGCTCCCATCCTTCTTAACGCCACTTCCTCAGCAGTGCACACACCGTGTCGTTGCCCGGCCTTAAGTCTGACATATTCTGCACCTAACCGATGAATTCCCTCGACCGT
>OY744611.1:41868891-41891391 GCA_963556255.1 Allolobophora icterica
GACAAGACGTCTTCCCGTGACATCTGTCAGACAAGACACTGTTTAATATCTGTCTACCTGTATGACCTTTGCAGCTGCGCCTGGAACGTAACCGTACCTGCCTAATCAATTATGTCTTTGGATGACAAAGGTGTAAGGGCTGGTTCCAATGACGGGCGAATACGATTACTATTCGTTCAAGGCTGTTTTGGGGTTGGTAGCAGTGGGGAACCTTAGTACTATGAACAGGTGCGAGTGAAGGATACCTTAGTACTATGAACAAATGCTAGTAAAGGAACCTTAGTACTATGATCAAATGCGAGTAAAGGAAACCTTAGCACTATGAACAAGTGGGAGTGACGGAAACCTTAGCACTATGAACAGGTGCAAGTGGAGGAAACCTTAGTACTATGAACAGGTGCGAGTGAAGGAAACCTTAGTATTATGAACAGGTGCGAGTGAGGAAACCATAGTACTATGAACAGGTGCGAGTGAAGGAAACCTTAGTATTATGAACAGGTGCGAGTGAGGAAACCATAGTACTATGAACAGGTGCGAGTGAAGGAAACCTTAGTACTAAGAGGGAATGTATCAACAACGGATGATAGTTTAAAAAAAACAACTGGAAAGGGAATTTCCTGACTTCTCTCTTCAATTGGCATAATGATTTCATTCTATCTTATGCCTGATTGTAATCGGAATCGCCGAGTAGTTTCGGTATTAACGCCTGTGTCACGCTGTTATCACCGAGGTCAAGTTACCAACTTAATCTGCTGAGAACGACAAGGGCTGTGTGGTGTTTATAGGAGATTCTGTTCCGGTTCTGACGATGAATATCTCACGGAGTTCACACTCATTGATTGATCATTCGTTTATTCTCATCTCATACTGAGCGCAAGATATCCGGCCCGAATAAAGAAAGCACTGAAGATTTATGGGCCATCTGCGTGAGCTTATCTTGGGCCAGGGTTCGATGAACACACCATTCGCTCGCAGCTGCACTGTACACCAGGACCTGGTACTGTGCCGGAAATACGATCAAGAAACCTCAGCCGCTGTACTGGCTTCCTTTCAGTGGGAATCGTCTTAATAGATGGATGGGCCTCGTGTCTTTTCCTTTCTGGAAACTCCCTCCTGGAACTTCCCTCCGTTGCACTTACGAATACTGTTGTCCTTGATTCTGTTGAGGAAACATTTTAAAACTGACTTCAAACGCAATCATTTAGATCGATTGGGGGTTCATTAGATGGTCACGCCTGCAGCGCTGTTGTGAGGTAATGAAGTGACGTCAACTAAGTAAAAGGTGCCTTGATACATACAGACATACATGCACTACATACGTATATACATGGGACTATAATTATACATAGATACATACATATGTACATTTATACATGCATACAGATATGCGTGCAAATATACATACATACATACATACATAAGTAGATGTAAAACTAAGCGCCCAGCACAACCACCCAATAACTAGGTTCATGATGCAATAACCACCCAATAACCACCCAATAACCACATGACGTCACGACCATCGTATGAGTCATCGAAACTATTAGAAATTCCCGCAGTTTCGATGACGCGCCTATGAGTCATTGAACGATTACGCGGCTGGGAATAATTTCTTGCAGTTTCTGATTATAGATTAATTAATGCTTCATTATCCACCCATGAATTGAATGAGTCTGAGTATCCTACCCATTTAACGAGTGATTTCTTTCCGCGTTTCCTGATAATCTTTTCTATTCTAAATATTTCTTGAGTCGTCTTCTGTAGCTCCTGTTCATAGAATGAGCCTTGTATCTCCTCACCATTAGAATCGGTAATCTTATAAGTTGGTGGATCCGTGTATTGAACCAGGGATACTATAAAAACTTCCTCCGTCCATCTAGGGAGATATCCTTTCGAAAAGATATTCTTCTTTTTAGTTATTCTCACCTTATCTCCGACCGAGAATCTAGGCGCAACAGGCTGTGAGACCTCTTCGCCGTATAAATTCATAAATACAGTCTTTTCATTCGTTTTCATACTGGCCTTAGCGGGAGTAATTTTAATGGAAGAATGTCTTGTTTCATTATAATCGCAACATTAAGTTTTTATACTGTTCTTTATTTATCTCTCCCTGTCGTAATAATTCATCGCATATACCAACGATCTCGTTTCTCACTCCCGTATTACCAGCGCCGTAGCTAGCGAGACGTAGTTGTAACATTTCTACTAAAGCATTCGGATCTTGAGGAATTACGACGACTCCTTTACCCGTCTTCGGCGCTTGTTTGCCAGACCATATCGGTTTAATGATGTTTCTGTACTTTTCGCTTCTAGACGATTTCGGTTTATTCGGATTGTCGGGTTGCCTCATAGCATTCGTCGCGTCTAGAATCTCGGCGTAATCAGACAGATCGTTGTCGTCGTAAATCGAATCGTTCGGTTTAGCCATCGTCATTAGCTCCCAAAGTCCTGGAGTACCGGTGTAAGTCTTCTCTCCGACCGTTATATCGTCGTTCTGGACCGATACGCGTGTGTCTCCGATATAAAATTTCCCGTCTTTAGAATTTAGACCAAACGTCGTATCGGTAGACTTGTCTTTAGAGGTGTATTGACTCAGGTATTTCGTTGCTAGGTCTCCTAATTCTAACCTTCTAACGTCTTCTATGGGATCCGCGTAAGCCTCTATCGTGGGATACTGTATGGCTTTTAACGACGACGATATCGACGCGGGAAGCGCTTTTAGAGCGTTAGACGTAGCTGCCGAGTTTTCATTAATAGTTGATAACAAAGCGTTTTGTTCTTTCGATATCGCCGATTGCGAGTCCACGATCGGCTTGTACATCTTTACCAATTCTCGCTGCAGTCCTATATCGCTTAGTTTCTCGGATAGATAGTTCTGTTGAATATTCTTCTTCGTCTTGAGAAACTCTTCGACGATAGAGTCTCTTTTAGCCGGATCGTTAATCTTTAGGAACGACATTATTTTAAATGAGTAGTATAATGTTTAAAACATACTTAGAAACGTAAGTCATAAAGTATGTTAAAACGTAAAAAAGAACGTAATTTTCTACGTTTTTAAGTTTTACGTTTTTACGTTTTCACGTTTTTACGTTTTCATGTTTTTACGTTTTCACGTTTTCATCGATTTCCCAAACGCGTCCTTCAACGACTCGGTTATAGTTTCTCGATTGGAGATAAAGTCAGAATAACTACGAAGAAGAATATTCAACAGAACTATCTATCCGAGAAACTAAGCGATATAGGACTGCAGCGAGAATTGGTAAAGATGTACAAGCCGATCGTGGACTCGCAATCGGCGATATCGAAAGAACAAAACGCTTTGTTATCAACTATTAATGAAAACTCGGCAGCTACGTCTAACGCTCTAAAAGCGCTTCCCGCGTCGATATCGTCGTCGTTAAAAGCCATACAGTATCCCACGATAGAGGCTTACGCGGATCCCATAGAAGACGTTAGAAGGTTAGAATTAGGAGACCTAGCAACGAAATACCTGAGTCAATACACCTCTAAAGACAAGTCTACCGATACGACGTTTGGTCTAAATTCTAAAGACGGGAAATTTTATATCGGAGACACACGCGTATCGGTCCAGAACGACGATATAACGGTCGGAGAGAAGACTTACACCGGTACTCCAGGACTTTGGGAGCTAATGACGATGGCTAAACCGAACGATTCGATTTACGACGACAACGATCTGTCTGATTACGCCGAGATTCTAGACGCGACGAATGCTATGAGGCAACCCGACAATCCGAATAAACCGAAATCGTCTAGAAGCGAAAAGTACAGAAACATCATTAAACCGATATGGTCTGGCAAACAAGCGCCGAAGACGGGTAAAGGAGTCGTCGTAATTCCTCAAGATCCGAATGCTTTAGTAGAAATGTTACAACTGCGTCTCGCTAGCTACGGCGCTGGTAATACGGGAGTGAGAAACGAGATCGTTGGTATATGCGATGATTTATTACGACAGGGAGAGATAAATAAAGAACAGTATAAAAACTTAATGTTGCGATTATAATGAAACAAGACATTCTTCCATTAAAATTACTCCCGCTAAGGCCAGTATGAAAACGAATGAAAAGACTGTATTTATGAATTTATACGGCGAAGAGGTCTCACAGCCTGTTGCGCCTAGATTCTCGGTCGGAGATAAGGTGAGAATAACTAAAAAGAAGAATATCTTTTCGAAAGGATATCTCCCTAGATGGACGGAGGAAGTTTTTATAGTATCCCTGGTTCAATACACGGATCCACCAACTTATAAGATTACCGATTCTAATGGTGAGGAGATACAAGGCTCATTCTATGAACAGGAGCTACAGAAGACGACTCAAGAAATATTTAGAATAGAAAAGATTATCAGGAAACGCGGAAAGAAATCACTCGTTAAATGGGTAGGATACTCAGACTCATTCAATTCATGGGTGGATAATGAAGCATTAATTAATCTATAATCAGAAACTGCAAGAAATTATTCCCAGCCGCGTAATCGTTCAATGACTCATAGGCGCGTCATCGAAACTGCGGGAATTTCTAATAGTTTCGATGACTCATACGATGGTCGTGACGTCATGTGGTTATTGGGTGGTTATTGGGTGGTTATTGCATCATGAACCTAGTTATTGGGTGGTTGTGCTGGGCGCTTAGTTTTACATCTACTTACATACATACATACATACATACATACATACATACATACATACATACATACATACATACATACATATATACATACATACATGCAAACATACATACATACATACATGCATACATGCATGCATATACACGTACATACATACATACATACATACATACATACAGACATGCATACATACATACGTACATACTGTACATACATACATACATACATACATACATACATACATACATTCATTCATACGAAACATACATACGAACATACATGCACACATACATATGTACATGCATACATGCATACATACATACATACATACATACATACAGACATGCATACATACATACGTACATACATACATACATACATACATACATACATACATACATACATACATACATACATACATACATACATACATACATACATACATACATACATACATACATACATACATACATGCATACATGCATGCATGCATACATACATACATACATACATACATACATACATACATACATACATACATGCAGATAAATAGATGCCTATAAGTCTCATGTCTACAGTCATAATGTTGACACTTTTGTACCGAACTGCTTAACAGTGACTATTGAATAGTACAGGAATGCGCTGTATATATTCAGATGCATAAAAGCCATCAATACAGAAACTATCAGATATACGGACAGACAGACAAACAAACAAACACACAAACAGAAACAAACACGTATAAAATTGTCATTCTCTCTATAGCGCCTTTTATTTGGCTGCTGGTGCTGCACTGGGATGTTTAGCACCTGCGGGGTATGGGAGGATATAAATTTTCTGTTCGTTGGTGCGTCAATTATTTAATTTTATTATTCGCATTGCTTTCATTTTCTGTGCTACGTACATCGAAGACATATCTCTTACATTCATTTCTTACGGAGTCGCATTCAGAATATTCTTCTCCGTCCCTATGGTATACTGGACAATCATCTCTAACGATGTCATCGATGTAAAGGCAGTATATATAGTGAGTATACACTGAGTTACACGCCTCGACGGAAATCCTCAGTAGCGTCTGATTTGATGGAACTTTCGGTTGAAGGTTAAACTCGACCAGAACAGTCACACAACAGATCTTCTTTACAGATATATGAACACCTCCTGCTTCACCAACTACTACTACCTCCAAGCAAACCTACGTATACTACTCCCTCCGTCCCCGAGCCCTTGACCGCATAATTCCCCAGCCGGCAACGTGACGCGCAAAACATTTATTGTTAAGATGTTGTATACTTTTTTAGCTGTGTTTATTAGATGTCTCTACTCCAGAGTGCGATAAACAATTGGTTAATAAAGAATATACCTACCTACTTTACTTACTTACTCTAGAAAATTCTTCATTCATCTGGGTCTCTTAGAGGAGCTGAAGTGGTGCGGCACAAACATGCTGTTGAAATGCTCAAAACAGAATGTATTGGGATATGGATAATATGTTTTTCGTGTTTGTGAAGTTCTAGAATGACGCTATGCAAATGAGCGAATGCATCCATACATAAATAAAGCGCCGACAGCAAGAGCAGTGATGTAGCCTTTAATATGGTAAACAGAAATGTTTGGCATCATATTGTTGTTATAAGCATTTGTTTTTCAGGAGTTATAGATTGTCGCTATCTGATATTGCCAGCGTATTCAGCGCATACATGCATTGAAACAGTGTCGCTCCATCATTGCCCTAAGTTGCTGAACGTTGGCCCAACATGCGTGTGCTGGTTGACAGGGCCAACATCAGAGTTATAGCAGCACTAATTATCTTCATAACTCCGCCACTGCCCATACTCTGGCAGTGCCAGTCCCAAGCCTGGAGAAAGGAGGAGGGCGACGCTAATCATCGTTGTTATGACGCAGCAGTTTAAAAACCAATCATCTTCATGTGACCACTTCGTTGTTGTTTTAACAGCATATATAGGCCTACATATTCGTTACTCGAATAGGCCACATTCATGTTTAGCTATAGAACTCGATGACTGTTTCCTTTTCAAAAAGAAAACTAGAGATTAAGGACCGTTATACAATAAACAGCCGAGCTATATATATGTAGTGCTGGTCATGGCATTCATTTATTTTTCCCGATCACAACACGGATGGGATCAAAGGCGAATTTCTGTCCTTTGGCCCATTCGTCGTGTGCCTCTGTTCCATGGGGAATGTCTGTGTGTATGTCTGCTACTCCTGCTGAATGTTCCTCTGAGTCAGTTCCTCTGTGGCGTTGTGTCTTTTTGACTCGATTTCGTTTAGCGCTGAGCTGAACGAGATTCGACATTTCGATACGACATTGTCAGATCAGACGTAAGCGAACACTCCATCAAACATGTAACGTGATGTAATGGGATGAATGTGATTGTGACCTAATGTAATTTAACGTTTACTGTAAAGCAAGCGGATTGAAACACAGAGTGACTGTATTATTCTTTCAGCATAATTTATAGTGCGCCATCATATTATGACAACTGGAAGTGCTCCCTGTGTCATATTTAGTTCAGCTGGACCCCGTTGTAAATATGGTCATCAAAAAGTTACAAGGCAGCATTTCTCAACGATACCAAAACACGAACAAACTGCTTAAAATTTAGTTATACCTTGTAGCCGTAGTACTGTAAGCATCTGAAATACAGATTTAGTGTTGGAAAATAAGTGCAAAATAATCCGGATGACGTGTTTTCTTAAAACAATAACCTATCCTTTCAGGCGAAAAGAATAATTTAAGCCCTGCGAGACACTGCGCGAGTATGACAAATATGGAAAAAAATATTGATAAAGACTTTGCAACAGAGTAGTCTAGGTAGTAGAGTGACGGATGAGGGATAAAACAGTAACATCTTGGCCAGCTTTTTCATATATATATATATATATGATTTGGAAAGAGCATATTATATATATATATATATATATAAAATGCTCTTTTCAAGTCAGATGAGGCTGATCTACAGTAGATATATACCCCTAAGAGCTTAGATGATGTCGTCACTTGGGTAATCATTCTTTCATCCATAATAATCTTTTAGTCATATACAGGGGCGGGTTTGCGATGTGAGTGAAAAAGAAGGAATTATGCCTCATCGATATTAAGGGACAAGTTTACTGGGTCTGAACAAAAAGAAACAGATGGCTATCAATTCGTAGTTGGCTCTTCCAAACAAAGACATCCATAACTATCTGAAAGGAGGGCGTTAGTATCATCAGCAAAATAATATATACAGTATAATGAAATATTTTAAACTCAGTCGATGTCATTTACATAAACGAGAAACAACAATGGTCCAAAACAAGTCCTTCTGGTAATCAAATCTGGTTTAATATGTCGAATCTAATTACTTCTGTGACGCCGTTGTCATAATGCACGAGGTATCATCCATCGATGTTTGCAATAACACACAGTAACAGACTCGTTGACGGGCAAGAAACCCGAGAAATAAACCAGCTGTGATCTATTCTTAGCGTAGTCAGAGAATCAGAGGTGATTTTTTATCTCTAACACCATCACGTTCATAACGCTCCTTTCTCTTAATAAAATCTGTGATACACAGTGTCAAATGCTTTCGACAAATCGAATAATATTCCTAATGAAAATATATTATTTTCTGCGGAGTCACTGCAAATCCAGTATTGCTATAAACATCGTGTGATCTTTCCCATGAACCATATTGATTTCGTGATAATAGAGAAAATTTAAGCAAGTATTTCATTTATCTATTGTGCATGATTTATCAGACTACTTTGAAAAATACGGAAATATCGAAAATAAGTCTGTAATAGGCTACTGTTTTTGTTTTCACCACCTTTATAGTTTATACAGCAGAATTACCTTTCCTGTCTGTATATTTGCTGGAACAGTACAAATAAAAACAGTACAAATCAAAATAACAGTAAATGATAATCGACTGGGGTTAGGCAACATTACGGTTAATTTCATCTAACCCACCACTTGCTGATCTACGCAAGGTGGTAGAATTTTTTCAACTCTGATGTTTGAATAATTTTTATACCAGATGTAAAAGATGACGGATGTTAAAAAGCAACTCATCGCCCGTAATCTTCTTTTATCTTCTATTCACTATTGTCCTCTGTTATGATTAACGTCAGTCGGATGTCGCCTATTCGTTGTTAGCTGTTTCGGTTCCTTTATCATCTCCGACCTATTCCGTTCGTTGCTCCCTGTTGTGACTTGTGAGCCATCTCTGTCCGATCTCCCCTATTCGCTGTTTGTTGTTGTTGTGACTCTATCTATCCTCCAATCATCCCATCTCTTGTCGTACTTGTTGCAACGCACCGTTCGATGGAGCAGAAGAAAAGGCTGTTACCTCTGACAGCCGCTAATGTAGCTGAAAGAGCTTTCATAACAATGACGATGATGATGAGGATGACGACAAAGAAACAGACAGACAGAGACAGACAGACAGAGAGATGAAGATAGAAGACACTACAGACAGACGCACAGACAGACGGATGGATGGACGGATGATGAGGACGACGACGAAGAAACAGACAGACAGAGACAGAGACAGAGAAAAAAGATAGAAGACATGACAGACAAACGCACAGACAGACGCACAGACAGACGGATGGATGGACGGAAGGATGGATGGATGGATGGATGGATGGATGGATGGATGGACGATCTGCAGTAAACAACGGCTCAAGGGATGGTCTACGACGTTCACATGCATGTCGAAATCGGTGTATCATGCGTGATATGTGATCCGAATAAATATGCAAATAGCTTGTCTGTCTGCCTGGCCTTCTGTCTGTCTGTCTGTTTGTTTGTCTGTCTAGACAATCGTCTCTGATTTATGCACCTCTCTTTCGATCTGTATACATGCCTCTTAGTATCTCTACCTGTGTTCAGGCCTGCTGGTCATTCGGTTCTTATTTCCGTGCTGGCCAAGCAGTCAGAGAGTCATGCAAGTACGTAAGCACGCATGACAGACAGACAGACAGACAGACAGACAGACAGACAGACAGACAGACAGACAGACAGACAGACAGACAGACAGACAGACAGACAGACAGACAGACAGACAGAGTTATCTGTTGGATGTTTCAGAGAGAGAGAGAGAGAGAGAGAGAGAGAGAGAGAGAGAGAGAGAGAGAGAGAGAGAGAGAGAGAGAGAGAGAGAGAGAGAGAGAGAGAGAGAGAGAGAGAGAGAGAGAGAGAGAGAGAGAGAGAGAGAGAGAGAGAAACAGAGAGAGAGAGACAGAGAGAGAGAGACAGACAGAGACAGACAGACAGACAGAGACAGAGAGATAATACGAGAAATACAAAACTGTTGCACTTTTTGTTTACATCAATATTTACTCTTGTCATCCTAGTATGCAATATGCAACGCTTAATATCTCATTAATAAATACGAATAGTGGACAGGGAATTTAAGTCGGAGCAGGTAGTAGTAGTAGTAGTAATAGTAGTAGTAGTGGTGGTGGTAGTAGTGGTAGTATTAGTAATAGTTCTGGGATGTTTGGTCATATTCTTTCATGTCTACTCTTTACTGTGTGTTCTGTATCAGTATAGGGGTTATTGTCCGGGAGTTATTATCCGGGGGTTCTTTGCATGGGGAGGGGGGTTATTGTCCGGGGGGTTATTGTCCGGGGGGTTATTGTCCGGGGGGGTTATTGTCCGGGGGGGGGTTATTGTCCTGTTACCCGATGCGATGCCTATTCCTTGTATGGATTTGATTTGGTGGGTGGACGCACGTGCGTCCAGTGCGTCACGCTGCGGGCGCCTCTGGTTGTATGGTTGTAGTAGCAATATTCCGTAATTAACGACGTCTTATGCCAGAGCCAGAGTCGCCCATGCTGACCTAACCATGCTCTACAACAAAATCTAACGGATGGACTGACATTGTCGATTATTATGGTAGTTACTGTTCAACGATGCTGTGTGATAACAAAGATGATTAGCGTCGCCATCCTCCTTTAGTACAGACTTGGGATTGACTCTGCTCTCACTGGAGATTGCACGGATTCAACCTCTTGGCAACATCAGCCGTTGACGTCTTATCGTACATCATACATTAACAACTGCACAACCGGAATGCACATTGCACTCAAAACTATACAGGCAGCTAACATATTCGAATCTCAGTTTCATTTGCTGACAAAGTATACACGAGCTACTTACTGTTTACTTGAACGCCTTCAACCCGTGGGCGATTCGATGGATGGATTCGAAAAGTTTAATAACATCTTATGGCATCAACGGCCGTTAAAGTCGACAGGAAAAATTGTACACTTTTCACCGTAAGATAGCTATTGGATGGACCCACAGTTTAACGACATCTTGTACAACAAAGACCGTTGACGTCGGCAGGAATTGTTTTGAACAGTCTCGCCGTTCCCATAATTGTAACCGAAAACTGATATAGCGCCACTCAAATCAGCGGCGCTTTCAACCCGCATCAATGCAGCAAAAAGGAACGTTTTCAGGCGTCTACGAAACTGGAGAGGAAAGAGGGCAAGAAGCTCTTGGCGGAGAAACAAGGGGAGACAGTTTCAAGCAGAGGGGCCAACATAGGCGAAACTTCTGGACTGTGCCGTGGAAGATCGCATGCGAGGGACAACCATAAGGCCGCGAGCCGAAGATCGCAAGGAAGCCCTCGCAGGCAAGGAAGAAAATGGGTCGCAAAATTCATTAGGTAAGACGGAGCAGAGGCAGTAAGGCAGTTGCGCATAAGAGTGAGGGTTTTAAACTGAATTCGCTGTTGAGCAGGGAGCCAGTTGAGGGAATCACGGATAAAGGCAGAAATGTGGGCAAACTTAGGAATGTCACCTATAAGCCGAGCAGCAGCATTAAGAATAGTCTGGAGTTTGTGCATATTGGAGGAGGAAAGGCCAATGTACATAGCATTGCCAAAGTCAACCCGAGTGCAGATCAGAGCGTGGACCAGTGTAGTGACAGCATGAAATGAAAGAGACTTGCGGATGGATCGGAGCTGGCGTAGATGATAACAGCAAGATCCGGATACAAGGTTAACTTGATCAGTAAAGGAGAGGGTAGGGTCAAGGACAATCCCCAAGTCACGAACAGAGGAGAATTGTATGAGAGGAAACCTAAGATGTAGAGATTCAAAATCAATCTTGCTGAGTTGGAGGCGACCACCGAGCCAGATAAACTGAGTCTTGTCGGGGTTCAGCCGCAAGCGATTAGAGGAAAGCCAAGAATCCAGATCAGAGGCTGCTGCTAAGATACGTTCGACCATATGGGACAGCAAAAGAGGCTGGACCATGTATTAGAGACTGGGTGTCATCAGCATACTGATGAGACGAAACCCCATACTGCTGGAAAATCCCCCGAAGGTCCGAAGTATATAGGATGAAGAGCAGAGGAGCAAGACAGCCATGGTTGGTAAGTTGCTGTTTAACGACACTGTGTCATAACAAAGACGATTAGCGTCGCCCTCCTCCTTTCTCCAGGCTTGGGACTGGCACTGCCAGAGTACTAGCAGTGGAAGAGTTTCGTTCCCATGGAAACACAGCTGATGAAGATACAGCGTCGGGATAAAGCTTTTAAATGGTGTCTTAGTTTGCGCTGCATTACCCAGTGTTAAGCGACATCTTATGGCTGCAAGGGCCGTTGACGTCGACTTTAGCTTACTTAGTGCCTTATCGCATCTGTCTGTTTAACCTTGATGGATATTAATATGGCCTTAATGGTCTAATCCTTCAACAAAGACCAGACGAATCGCCGGACGCCAATATAAAGATCAAAAACATAACACTCCTCATGTATAAGCTTAATAGAACTGTACGATGAGCTTTGAACATCTGCACAGAAAAGGCGTATAAAAACAAAATGGCAGTGATGTAATTAACTTATTGGATTTCACGAAAGGTTAATATATTCAAACAAGATTTAATATCAACTAAAAATGGCTAATATGAAGCCAAGGATAAAAAATGCACAGGACCAGAAAGTCCTAATCATAAAGTAACGTCGTGTGAGCACAGCCCTCTGGCGGACAGGAAGGTATTGCGTCTTCTATACGTAGCCAAATTTATCGCAGTGTATTATATTCATGAAGCAAAATCGACGAACAATTATATTTTCTCGAATTAAATGTCTGTGGATAGTTAACATAATATGTGTATTTCATAATGTACGGAATAAAATTTGAAGCGAGGCGACATCTGTGGGTAGGAATTAGCATACCGGATATAAAATTATTTAACGAGTTTCCATTACTCTATATATAGATTCCTTGTTATCAAGCTAACTAATGTATTAGTGCATCGGAAGTGGTGATATAATAGTTCACTTAAGAGCGCTCACCGAAGAGAAGTAACTTCTACCTCAGCGCTACTTGTTGCACAAACTGTCGAAAGACGCCATACATAATTCTAACAGGTAAACGTTGTACGAAGAAAGAGTGAATCTTGTACAGTTGAGCCGGGGTACAAAGCTGGCCTTGTAAACACGAAGCTACCTCTGTGTATCTTTAGACCATGTATCAAACATAAAAAAACGACTGCAAGAAGTATAGAAGTTTAGTAAACAGATCGAGATTTGATCATCAGATCGAGATTTGATCATCGGATCGAGATTTGATCATCGGATCGAGATTTGATCATTAGATCGACTGATCAGATGATCAAAATTGTTGGACTGTATAATTCCGGAAACTAATCGATCAAAAGTAATTTAAGTCATTGGTTGGAAAATTATTTTATTATTATCGGTGTATGATCGATCACATTTGAGATTATGGTATCGTTCATTATTACTTTTGACCTAATGTAGAACTGATATCGCATGAATGCAAACTACAAAATTAATATTTTTCTCCGGGGTACGAATAATGCCTATAGGGATTAAAGAGCTCCGGTGAAAGGTTTATTATTTGTTTTACCCGAGGTAAGTGTAATCCGTCAGGGACAAAAATTGGCTAGGAACTGCTACGGGTATGAAGAAAATTAAGCTATGATATTATTATTATTATTATTATTATTATTATTATTATTATTATTATTATTATTATTATTATTATTATTATTATTATTATTATTATTATTATTATTATTATTATGCAAAATTGTATCGCGCTCATAGTCAGACAGCAACGGGGCGTGGTGGCTCAGTGGTAAGTTCGGCGCCTTGTGACCGGAGGGTTGCAGGTTCGAATCCCACTCTAGCCGCTGCGTACGGACCTTGGGCAAGTCCTTCACTCGCAATTGCTCGTGGCGCTTCGGCGTGAAAATTCCGACACAGTATCAAATGCTGTAGTCGGGAGCGCCTCTGAGTAGTAGTTGACTTCGAGAGGCGCTATAGAAATATCAGGAATAAATAAAAACGCGCAGATGAGCCACAGCATAAATGATGGAAGGAGGCAACTGATTGATCGATATGGTCATAGAGGCAACGCATCATTTATTAAGGAGGGATTGCATTCTAATAGTTATGTCGTAAATTCCCGAAATTGATGGACCAAGACAGTGTTTGATGAACTGCTCAGAAGATTCATTATATAAATCCTCTGCTTAGTCTTTAATTAACTGGTGTATTCCTCTCCCCGTTCGTTCCTTCCGTCCTTTATTCAATAAGTAAAAAAACACTGATTTTCCGAGGACTCGTTCAATCATGGTTTGATTCATTATATAAGCTAACACGGTGACTGATTGGCTACACGTCAGCCTTTCGCCCGCGCGACCCAGGTTCGACTCCCGATTCCGTCCTGACATCAGATCGACGTACATTTCATTGTCAAACTTGGCGTTACTTCGAAAGCCACAAAAAGAGATATATGTTACTCTTTCAATCATATACACACGCAGACTCATTATCTGGTTCATTTCCATGCTCATGAATTATGTATTAATTGAATTAATTCGTCCTATCACTCCACCGTTCATTCACCCTCTGCTTCGTCATATCCGACTTTCAGGGCATACCATCGCTCAATCCTTTTTTCATTTTTACTTTTCCCGGTTTTAAGCGCATGTCCTAAAAAGCAGAAGATTGAATTCCGACGGCGCATTCACCGTTCACACATATACCCTTAAAAGTCGGCGTCGAAATGGACGACTAATTTAGCCAAGTGACTCCGACCGCAATTACGGCACGACGCATACCACTCACTTATTTTCTCACGTCCCCGCCGTCCACAGCGCGGACGCTCTGAAACCGCATTAACCCTCTTCGATCGCAAAGGCTTGCCTGCCGTCCACCCAGCTGGGAAGGCCACACCGCCTTCTCCCGCGTTTATGTCAGTCACAGTGGGGCTCAAATTTCCGGTCTCTCGGCAGTCGAATTCGATGCTGGTTGGTCGGTCAAGGCTTTGAAACGTAAATCAGTTTGTGACGCTTCGGTCGTGTCCGTCTGGTGGGTCTGTTCTACGTCCAGAGTCTAAACCATGATTCTGCTGACTTTTCTTATTTCGGGTCTCTGGTTTGAGTTGTTATCTCGTGGTACCTCCGTGTCACTGTGGATGTTGGGTTCGATCTCTGTGTATATCCGTCTCGATATCTGTCTCTGTATACGTGTGTGTCTCTTACACTACGTGTCAGTGTCTCTGATCTGGTATTTGTCTGTGTCATACTAGTTGTATCTGTGTATGTGCCCCTTTGTCCTCGTGTCACTGTAAATGTTCTGTTAGATATCCGTCACTCTCCATATCTGTCTTGTCATCTGGTTCTGTATCTGTGTCTATGCCTATCGTTGTTTCTGTGTCTATTTATGTATACCTGCACCCGTGCATGTATCTTTCCCTGCACTTACCGTTATCTCTGTCCAGGGCCTACTATCCCCCCCTGTAAGCTGGAAGCAATCCCCCCTTACTGTAAACCCTCCCCTTTTTCTGCCCCCTTCCTCCACTACACCCCCCACCCCCCTCCCATTCCCAACCCAATCCACTCCCCTTACCCCTCCTGTACATTCCCCTTCCCTCCCCTTGAAGTGGGGGTCCGGGGGTCCTCCCCCGGAAAAATTTAGGATTTCTACATTGCCGTAGGTGAGTTTTAGCGCATTTTTGGAGCAAGAAAACTGGCTTTGGAAGACTATACATTTTAGTTCAACTGAACTGTTGAATTAATTTCTGCAGGGCTCCTAGTGCACTGTAAAAATTTTATGGGACAAGCTGTAATAAATGTGGCACAAAATTTCAGTGCTACAATTATTTTTGTGTAGTGCAGTGAAAATGGGATTATCAGCAGTGTTTTAGTTGTCCAAAAACAACTGGGGGGGGGGGGGTCAAAATTTGCCGATTACCAAATCACATAATAACATAGACCAAACACCAGTTTTTTGTAGTAAAGTAACCCCCCCAACATATTTTCAGTTACTTAGCTGAGGGGGTTGGAAAGAGAACTGGGGGGTTCAACCCCCCCAACCCCCCCGACAACTAAAACACTGATTATCAGGTCTTGAAATATTCCTGCAAAATAATTGTCGGCTGGATAACACTGTAACAAGCAGGGAGCCTCCAGCCTGTTCCCGCTGCATTACACCATAAATATGCATTCATAATGCAATCTTTAAAATCCCCATATATCTGCTGAACAGTGTCCTATATTGCCCAATATTTTAACATGTGTCCCATATTTTGGAAATTTCTAAATCAACAGGATTGTGAATGCTTTTCTTCAATTTTTAAAATACTTTTTGCATCTTTCATCAACAAAAAATAGCAGAACATGATAGCCAATTGCTAAAGAAAAACAAGTAATAATGATACACTAAAACACTGCTTAGACACTGTACGGTAATCTCAGCAAATATTGCATGGCCCATAATACTGATACATCACAATGCAATACTTTAAGAATCATTAGTAATTAATTAGTCACTTTATTAGTCACTAATTATTAGAAATTAGTGACTGTGCCAGGGGGGGAAACTTTCCCCCCCTGGCACAAATTGGAAGCAGTCTGATTCCTTCCCCCCCTACGTAGTAGGCCCTGTCTCTGTCCATTCTCCTTATCCGTCTCTCCCTAAAGTACAATGAACTGTCCCCTAAGGCGTTCCGTCATCTTCTCAGTTGCAGTGTCTTATCGTTACTCCTTCAGACTCCACTCCCTTTCTACTCCCACCCTATAGTCCTCACTCACCTAAAAGTCCTCCATTCTACCTTTTTGCACTCCAGCACTCTCAATTCCACGACCCCAGCATCCCCACCTTTCCTCCTCACGCCATCACCCCATCCACCATCCTGTCTCCTTCGTCCCCAGCAACACGCAACAACACCCCTCTTCCTCTTCCAACCCCAGCACTCTGCATCCTTCCTGCTACCGTCTCAGCATCACCCTTCCCTCCTAATCCCTTCGAAGCACTCGCCACCACCCTCCTTCCAAGCAGCATATCCAACTCTTCTCCTACTCATCCTCCTTCCACCCACCGCAGCTTCTTCCATCACAGCATCACCTGTCCTTCCTCCTCCTACTCCAACGGACCCCGTCCCGCCTCCTCCCACCGCAGTCCGTCGTGGACCAGTCGAAGATCGTTCACGGACTCCCAGGAGACTTCGGCCGACTCTGCTTTGTAAGCCTCCTCCTGTCATCTTTAATATGAACGCAACACCACATAAGACTCGGATGTCATTCGTGTTCGGTCTATACGTATGTTTCTCAATCACAATTCACAACCCTGTTCTCTGTCACACTATTTGTATTTGTCTTAGACCTCGTGTGTCTCTTTCTTCCGGTCAGGTCATCGGACGCATTTCCACTGACCTGTGAACGGACGTATATTTTCGATACACTGTGTATCAGTATTTGGACTCATTCTGCTGGTGTGAAGCCAAATCAAGACCGAGCGAAAACTGTTCCGAAAATATCGATACGGGTGCATGTGACAAGGGCAAGGAAAATTGTTTCAAGCAAATAGAACTGCGATAATAATAATGATAATATTCGTTTATTAGATTCAAACTGACAAGTACGTAGTAAGATTACATGATATAGTAATAACAGATGATAACATGTTTAACAGGAGTGAAGGGAGTGAAAAGACTTAGTCAACCTTCATGGGTCTAGCAGGTATCGAACCCGCGTCCTTCTGATCTTCGTACCAGCGTGTTGCCATTCAACCATCTCCCCGCTAGCTTTTGCTGCCTCTTCCATTGTGCTAGAATTACGTTTTGTCCTAATTATGATTGCGAAATAGAGATTGCTTGAGCTTCTAATTTACACTTATTAGAATATGTTTGCCTATCAAATTCTGATATCATGAAACCATGTTACTTTTAAAATTCTGTTACTTTTAAAATTTTGTTACGAAAGTGGGCGTGGTCGAAACCGTTTTCGGCCGAAAAGGATTTGGTACCATACCTACCTTTCATGCGCATGCATGTATGTGTGTATGTATGTATGTATGTATGTGCGTGTGCGTGCATGTATGTATGTACGTACTTATGCATGTGCGCATATACACATGCATGCATTTATGCATGTATGTATGTATATGTTCATTTATTTAGCGTCTTCTGAGACCTCAAAAGAACGCTAAACGTGGCTATCTTATAGATCTAAAAGATATGTATGAAATAAATCTCATAGTGCGCCGGGGACTGAAATGAACAAATCACAAGGTCTTTGATAGTCGACACGAAGCCAGCGCCTCAAAGGAATCACCATGTATACATGTAAACATCGTACGGATGCTTCGTACGGGGCCGTGGGATCCTTTCCCCTTGCGTTGTAGCTCGATATCCATTACAGTAAATTGGTTCTTCATGTTTGTGGATTATCGACCTTTTTTTCTTGACGATTGCAGCGCTACTGTCCTTGGAAAAGTCGACCAAAGTGCCACTCCTTTTCCAGCTACTGGGGACAGAAGTTTAAAGGGTCGCGACAGGTCGAGAACTCTGAGGACCTCGTTAAGTCATCGAGGCACTGAACTGCCCTCCCTGACGGCCAAGAATTACGATAACCATTTTACTCATAAAACTTATGAGACACGGTAGTCGATTGGTTAAAAAAACTCGCCTTGTAATGCAGAGAGTACGTGTTCGAGCCCACTCTGAGACGGCTACTGTGTAGGGACCTAGAGCAAGTTCTTCACTCACAAATGCTCAGCGCCATCGACTGATGCTTGGTCATTAGATAGTGGCTCCTAATTAATGCGTATTGATAACAATAACAATAATCTCATTTGCAGGTCCTGATTTCCTAAACCGCTTATTTTATTTAATTTGTGACTACTCATAACCGCTTTTTATGTCGCATCTTTTGAGAACTTCGCTAACGTAATCTTATTGTACCAGTATTCAAAATAATCTTATTGTACCAGTATTCAAGACCATTCACCACTTCAAATGTTGCTATCAAAATCCCTCGAATGAAGTTTACCCTTACTCAAATTTCTGTAACGTAGGCACTCACCGTGCGTCACTCCATCCTTGTTACATTTCGTCATTGTATGTATTGTTGTTGTAAAGTATGAGCGTTTGTTTCGTGTTAATAAAAGATTACTCACTCACTAACTCACTAACTCACTAACTCACTAACTCACTCACTCACTCACTCACTCACTCACTCACTCACTCACTCACTCACTCACTCACTCACTCACTCACTCACTCACTCACTCACTCACTCACTCACTCACTCACTCACTCACTCACTCACTCACTCACTCACTCACTCACTCACTCACTCACTCACTCACTCACTCACTCACTTACTCACTCACTCACTCACTCACTCACTCACTCACTCACTCACTCACTCACTCACTCACTCACTCACTCACTCACTCACTCAGACGCCTCTGACTTGCGATTCTCGTGTTCCAGTGACTGCACACTGGTTTCTGTCCGCTATGATGTTGCATCTCTTTTGGATTGCCCCATCCTCCGTATCCTCTCATCCAATCTCTAGTCTACTGAAGCGTGGTTCTTTGTTCGGTTCTCAAAAAAGCGCACCATAAATAGTCAGGTACACACACATATGCCAGTTCTCTGATACGTCGGATTTCAACCTGTGTTCTCCAATTTTATTGCGATTTCAGTCTTAGACATTATGATAACGATATTACAGAAGTCATTAGGTTAGATGCGAAATCAGACTAGACCCTAGCACCCTAACTTCAAATCTTCGACTGGTCCAGATCAGCCCTCTGTCTATTACACGTCTGGTGTCGCCTAGACGGGAACTGTTCGTACTCTGACAGTGCCAGTCCCAAGCCTGGATAAACGAGGAGGGCGACGCTACTCATCTTTGTTATGACACAGCGTCGTTAAACTGAAACTACTACTAGACGGGAACTACATGTAATTCTGAAATACGAGGAAAAGTGGCGGGTCGCACTACGCGAACGATACGTTTCCGAAGAAGCCTCGTTTAATTGCATCTTTCAAGGCTCTCTTTAGTTAACTAAGGTCGTCGCTGTGCTTAAAGGCTTTCGTAAAAATACGGAAACTTAATTCCATAAAGGTCAGAAATCACATTAAACCAGATATTACGGACGCTAAAACTTGGCCGGAAGGCATGGAGAGATGAAAGCGGGCTACAGCAGCTGAGAAACGATCTCCAGCGTTGCCATGACGATGGATATAAGGAAACTCATTAACTTGGGCAAGTCAGTTTTCGCATTCAAAGCACGAAGCCCGGGTTTGATATTCACGAATGCGTTAAATCGGGCTCTGATAAAAAAAAACCATGTGAACGTTTGTCGAGCCGTTTCCAGAAACTCCGAGAAACAGACGGGTATTTTGACGAGCGTGTTACAGAGCAATAAAATCGCGTTAAGCACGACATGAAATTATAAAATAATAGTCACTAAGAATCATGCAGAACTACGCAGGCCTGCAGAGAATCATAATTCTGAGAACAACATGCTTTGCTCAATACAAATTAAGATTTGCGCATTCTAGTGATTCCGAGTAACACTAGACCCATAATTATATAAGCCAATTTATTACATAAGCCTAAACAAAATTAAATTGTTAAGGATAATAATTGAACAAAGCCACCCATTTTGTTATAGGAACAGAGTACTATACAGACACTCCGCTAGGCCTTCTACAGATTAACATGATGATTACTCTATACTAGCATTACCACGTTTATTTTCTGTCTCTCTCTCTATCGTATTTTTCCTTTGCTTGCTTTTTTATATGTAGGCCTAACTGGCTGCGGTTTGTTAGCAAGAGCTCAATAAAACGAATGTATATAAATTATGAGAAGAATGTCCAGATACTGAATAATCAATAAAAAAATGGCCTTGAATAAGACAAAACCCATACTAGCGAGGTGAATTCTAGAGCTTTTGACTCGCAACGGAGAAAACCTGAGAGCCGAAATCGTAATCGCAATCTCGAAATTTCTACAGCACCCAAAAAAAACGAAGTCGAAGGAAACAGCTTATCCGAAGCCGAACACTGTGCTGCTATACATGTATACGAGGCAGAAGAAGAAGAAGAGTGAAAGTGTCAGTTAGAGTCAAGCAAAAGAACGATGATTCTCCCTTCTCTTGTTCGCTTCCTAAATGTTTTATCGTTTTTCCATAGTACGGTCTGAATCATCTTATGCGCGGCGCTGTCGTTGCGTGACATCCGCGGATTTCTGAAGTCATAGATTTTCACAGAGCAATTGGCCGAAGCTTTTAAAGGTCCTGATCGATTGGGTTCCGCCTGCAGAATCCTAAGTAAACGCGAGAAACGCGGCTAAAGAAACGACGATGACATACGACCAAAAAAGAATCGACTTAAGCACCGTAAGAAAACGCACAATGACCTCCAAACAGGGCAGCGGAAGACGGTCGGCCACAGAAGAATACGTTGCGTTGTTGTTTTCAAATATATCTCTGGAGTCGGGCGTTATGATGGGAAGTGTCTTCGAGCATCAAAGGCGTGGCCAGAGTAGCGATTGTGTCTCGTCTACAATGTGTGCCATTTATGATTGGGTTAAAGGGATATGAAAGTCCACGTCAGAGTGTAGGCTAGTCTTTTGGGGAATAAATATATTCTGTAAATATAATCGAATTCCCTAGAATCGTGTTGCTCTCGCAGAGAAAATGGAAATTCAAGCGATGAAGAAGAATGGTGGGCTGAAAAAGGTGTTATTCTTTTTGAAGAATTGTGCCTTCGTAAAAGTCTATCGACCCTAGCAGTATCTGTCACTGGAAAACTACGCCAACCAGAATTTGGCAATTTCAACAGATCTAACATGATAAACTATCACACTTCATACTGTGCTCTTATTTTGAGACGTTCTGAAATACAAACATAGATTCAAACTGTAGCCATGCCAGCGCTACAGTTGAGGGTGCCACTCTTTGCAATCACGCTGTTCCTCAAGGTCAACAATTCTTTTAACTGCCACAAACAGATATCACTAATTCAGAATTCTAAACCTAATCTGACGACAAGTTGCAAAATCTCTCTGCAGGAGATTAGTCTCCTTGAATGGACAAAAACAACAGCAATAATGATAATTACGATAAAAAAATTCCACTTAAGACCTCATGTTGTTCCAGCGGATATCGGTAGCTGTTCAGCGGGGGAACACCATTCTGTCTCTCCGGGATAGAGCCCTGCGCCGACGTCAAAGTGTCGGCGGCGGCGCGCCGGTCATTTTTGGTCGGCGGCGGCGGCGCGCCGACGAACAAAAATCGGCGGCTGCGGCGTCCACAAAATGTCGGCGTCGGCGCGGCGCGGCGTGCCCTAGTCAGAAACATGAGTCACCATGGGCATCCGCAGGAATTTATCCGGAAGGGGGCAAAAATTTTCTAAGGGGGCTAAATTTTTCCAGGGGGCAAAATGAAGTTTTTGCATGGAAAATCTATTCACAAATCCAGGGGCAAATCCTCCTTCCCCTCCTCCGGACGCCCATCCGAGTCATTATGAGAGTTGAACAGCCGTTGGTCC
>OY744611.1:41896391-41911391 GCA_963556255.1 Allolobophora icterica
ACGCAGCATATTTCAGCTGTTGAATAAACTTATTTCTCACATAAATTTTAAGTAGAGCCTACATTAAAATTATTTTGAACTTCAACAATTTGTATAGCGCCCTAGCACAGCGAGGCTTATTTGAATATGGCATTGACTTAGCCTATTTGGTAGAAATTTTTAAAATATATATTATGTTATAATCTAATGTATATTAAAAGTTGTACTCTTGCTCGACGTATTTTTTAAAAATATAATTAAATCTAAGTTAATTTAAAAATATATTTCTAACAAGCTATATTCGTACAAATACGATATTTTGACATCTTAATAATAATATGGAACCCCTTCGGAGTAATTCTTTTAATTATATTTAATATAGTTTAATATATTTTAATTTTATTTGTACTCTTACACGAGATATTTTAATTATAGTATTGGAACAGCCTATCTCAGCTGTTGAATAAACATATTTCTTGCACCAATTTTACGTAGAGCCTACATTTAAATTATTTTGAACTTCACCAATTTGTATAGCGCCCTATATATTTCTTGAAGCAATTTTTAAATATTAGAGTTATTTTAGAATGCTCAATAGCCGAGTGGTTAGCGTGTTGGACTAGCAACCCAGAGGTCGGCGGTTCAAACCCCACCAGGGCAGAAAATTTGAATCCAAACTTCGGTTCAACCCTAGACAATTGAGATATGTCGAATATGTTGTAGAGATAGACCATCCCTCATATGCCGAGGCTAAGAAAATGAAGTCGCTAACAGACTTTGCAGTAGGTTCATAGACAACTTCTGAAATAGTTTGAACTATTCAAACCTAGCTCGTGTCGGTTGAGTGTGCACAGTCTATAATTCTATACCACTGGTCAGTCAAAAGATCCTACATGCTCTATACCCAATGACAATGCATTTACACACACAGGTTTATACCTGTAAATCTCACATCACGATGACTCGATATTTTAACACAATACACAAGCATATTCATAGGACCTATTCATATGAAGGCTGTGAGACGGCTTGGCAATGACACGACACTTTAATACAAATGCATAATATATAAATTTATATATGGGCAAATGCATGAGCACCTGTTGTGCTTACAATATAAATATTTAAAGGAGCTGGGGCAAATTTTGAACTATCCAATGAGAACATATGACCAACCAATGAGCACAGCTTGGGTCCGATCTTCATTGTGTATCATCTTATAAAAGTTTCTGTACATGGGTACGGCCATATACTTCACTCGGAAATCGACGCTGGAGACGAAAAGAGCCGTTTATCTCAAGCAGAACTCGTCGTTAATATCGCTGAGAACATGTTTTCAAGATCTGCATCATCTACAATGGCTGTGAGTATATGTGAATAATTTTTTCACATCAACACATGCATTACAATCAAACTACAACATCGATATTAGTCCATTTAGAATGAAGTTTTCACACACGCACGCATGCACACACATGTGAAATGCTGATTTACATGCACATAAACTATAGCAAAGTTCTGTAAATGTATTTGTAGGTAGGATTGAAGCGTGGAAATGAAGAAGTGGACGATGCAAAGCAAGAGACGATTAAAAAGACTCGAGCAAATCCAGATCTGTTTAATGAGTCCATTGGAAACAATCATTATCTGACTGCGGGCATGTACAACGAGAATCTGATGATACACGTAAGAGAATACGAGACGGGACATGGCAAGCTATACCCCACAAGAAAGGGTGTCTACTTCACCAAACCGCGATGGGCAACTTTCCTAAGGCATCTAGACGATATTGACAGAAGCGTAGAGTTACTAAAAGCGAATCAGCCTGCAGAATATTTCCAACATATAGGGGGTAGATATTATGTTACTATTTCCAAGGGTATAAAGTGTGTAAACATTCGGAGATACTTCCAACCCTTGAACACCAAAAAGGAGCGACCAACTCGCAGTGGAATCGCTTTGCGTTTGGACGAATGGGCAACGCTGATGACAAAGATTTTCAGGCTGCATGAGCAATTACCAGAGCTCAAAGTCGCCACACCGTGCTACGACAGCGAGGACCATGCGAACCAGATGGGATTTTTGAACTGTCGAGAATGTAATCCATTTGGAGCAGATTCAGTTAACGAGTTAAGTGTTTAAGACGTTAGACTTTACATAGGCTCTTACCTGACATTTCATATAATTAGAAGAAGAAGAAACCAAGCAGAATGTGTTTTAATAAAGATTATTAAACGGGAATATGTCTTCAATATTTGCATGTTTTACATATGGTTAGCATAGCAAGTTTAGGACTCACATGTTGAAAAGCAAAATGGAAAGAGAGTTTGAATAGGAAGCGTAATACTTTGCAAAGTCAGAATGATTTGGATGTTCGAACGTTAAAACCACAACTTTCAGATTCCCAGTGTGTATAGATGTTGATTTGTATAACTAAGTTACAACTCTTATGAGGAAACATCGCAGCGTTTGTAGTTTTCTTTATCAAAATTCTGAATTTTCAATTCCTACGAGACTTGGAATACAAACTTGTACGCTACAATTACAACTTTTTAATTATCAAGACTGTGCGCTGACGACTTTAAAGTTTCCAATCACGCATGGAATGAGAGTTCAAGCTTGCGAATTTTAGTTTGTTAGACTGTTGAGAGAGAGCGAGAGAGCGCGCGTGGGAGAGAAGACGTTTTAGAAACGGGAGAGAAGAAGGGAGAGAAGAAGGGCGAGAGAGAGAGAGGAAGAGCGCGAGAGAGAGAGGAAGAGCGCGAGAGAAGAGGGTTTAGGTGAAAAGGCATAATTTCCATGATAGTTTGTTCACTAAAACGTCAAATTGTAAGTTCGACAGACACATGCGACGATAGTTTGAATGCTAAACTTACAATTTATACTTTGCAAAGCCTGTGATTGCGATGGGTTTTACAGTGGGGTTTACCACAGTGGACAACTTTAAGACTATAAGGTGGGTGAAACGAAGGTTTTTAGTTTGAGAAGCTCCTTAACATGATAAAATTTTCTTTCGTTAGACGAATGTTCTCAGCATAAAGCTGTTGCACGGTCTGATGAGGCAGTTAGAGTGGAGGTCCATATTGTAAAAATTATACATTTTAGACTGGATAGGTGCTGCTAAGATTAAGTCTTTCCACACTGTACAGCCAAATGTGCTAATTTCCACACCAACATACCAAACTTTTAGTCTGCGAAGACGCAGGACTTGTGAGCATACAGGCTAAATGACAAGTTTTTGCTACAAAGATACCGGTGTTGAAGGTTTGCTAACGTCTTGCACGTTTGCATATTCAGTTGGATTGAGAGTTTAGTTATAAACCTTAGAACTTGCAAGCTGCATGAAGGATTTCTACAGTAAAATGTCGACTTTTATCATGTGAAGCCGCAAGATGTAGAGCTAAACTGAGCCCGTTTATGTTACAAAGACCTTGCAAAGTGTCATCTCTTACGAGGTAAAGTCTACTGAGAAGAGAGCAAACACACAATTTTTGGAATGCAGAGACGCCTAAGAGTGAAACTTAGGTCTTTTAGGAGAGCTGTCGTGAAGGTTTGCAGAGTAAAATGTGAGCTTTTGAGTTGCACTAGCGCTGGCCAGGACGGTTTCTATACTAAAATACAACTTTCTTCGTTTCAACGAAAGATTTGCACGCTGATTTGCGTGTTTTAGCCGATCAACATATACAGAAAGGTGAAATATTAGCATGGAAATGTTTAGGTATCGAGACATATGGCAGGAACGGCTGCATTGCACAACATTTTACATACACAGGTTTGGATGTAGACGTGTCCCTCTTTCACAAATTTTGAGCTAAAATATCAAAACTTATGAAAAAGAATGTACAATTCTATGCGACGGGATGAACTTTTTAAGGTTTGAACGCTTGAAAGTAAAGGTAATTGGCAAGCTGAGCTCCACTCGCACGGCTTTGGATGGGTCGTGGAATAAGAGAATTTGTGGAAACTTTAAGTTTTAGGTGAAATGTAGTTGAAATTGTACATCTTTTGATGATGGAACTGAAGCAGATGAGAGTTCTAACGGATAAAGTATGAGACATGTGATTGCAACTTGTGTGAACAGAGTGATTTCCTTTGCGATGCATGTTGCATTTTCAGAGGTTGACATATTATTCCTAGAGGTGATTTGTAGGAACACTTGTAAAATTTTATCATGTCTTGGGCAGTTTGGATGATAGTTCTAGCAAAGCGTTGGAGCTGCAATTTGATAGAAAACGAGAGGTTTCGCCTGAGAGGAGAGATCTTCTATAGACTTGCAACTTTGCATATTTTCATTCTCAGGAGTTTTTCAATTGCATGCAAAATAACTAAATACTCAAAGACACGAGTTGTAGGTTAAAAGCTGATTTATTTCAATAATACAACTTCTATGTCGAGTCACCAAAGTTTCTCGCACAACATATGGAAATCTATGCTCGACGCCTCAGCCACACACGCTCAGTTTGTTAAAGTCAGCATTTTCGCATAAACGACATTATCAAAGGTTTCAATGTTACAAGTCCATTTTAAACAATTAAACTTGTCAACATTCCAAATTCATGCGAAACTGTCTCCAACATTGTCAAAAGTTGTAGAAATGTACACTTAAAGGTAAAAGACAAAGTTTTCATTCATCAGCACAGTTGTGCTATAACTAATGAAAAACGAACAATATTCTTAGCACTGCGCGATCATTTCTGACTCTCTTCTTGTCTTTGAACATCGGTTTAAACATGCGATTACTACCACCGCCACCGCCGCCGCCGCCGCCACCACAGCCGCCACAGCCACCGCCACCGCCGGCACCGCCGTCGTCACCTCCAGCGTCACCGATTATTTTGAAATTTCCAACCATAAAAAAAAAAATTCAAGTTTCCAAAATTGTAGGTTCAAAAATAATTTTAGTTTCAAAAATAATTTTAGTTTCAAAAATTTTTGTTTCAAAGTTTAAAAAATTTTTAGTTACAAAAATTTTAGTTTCAAAGTTTTAAAAATTTTTAGTTTGAAAAATTTTAGTTTGAAAGTTTTACAAAATTTTAGTTTGAAAGTTTTAAAAATTTTTAGTTTCAAATATTTTAGTTTGAAAGTTTTACAAAATTTTAGTCTCAAAGTTTTACAAAGTTTTAGTTTGAAAAATTTTAGTTTCAAAGTTTTACAAAGTTTTAGTTTGAAAGTTTTAAAAGATTTTAGATTCAAAAATTGTAGTTTCAAAGTTTCAAAAATTTGTAGTTTCAAAAATTTCAGTTTCAAAGTTTTAAAAATTTGTAGTTTCAATAATTTTTTCACACTTTCAAATTTTCAGTTTCAAAAATTTTTGATTCAAAAATTTGCGTGCGTCAACATCTGTAATACTCGGTAGAGGTCAATAAGAAATTTCAATATTTTATCTGACCAATGGATGTCCAGTTAGCAAGAGTTTGATTTCGTTAAAAGACTTCAACCACAGTTCCATTTGGCAGTCTTGTACAATTAGTCAACTCTCTAGTTTACTTAAAAGTATATCGAGAATGTGTTTTAAGGTTGAAAATCACGACATTACTTGGACGCAAAACACCCTTCCAGGCAGTTGTGAATCTGTTACGTCGGAAGGTGAAGGACTTGATAGAAACGATGGACGTGAAGACCATATTCTAAAGTCTGACACCTCTCATTCTTATCGTCTCATCCGACTTAAGACCGAGAACGAAAAGGTGAAAACTTCATTGATATGCAAACGTTGCAATACTACCCAAGTACAGACGCTGAATCTACCTTGTTGCCATATAGTTTGCTGTGAGCCCTGTGCAGATGCTATTGACTATTGTCCTCTGTGCTCAGACAGAATTCTCGGGACTGTGAGAATTTATATTATTTAAAATTCTTCATTACCTGATGGTCATCGCATACAGCTAAATTGCAACTATTGGAGAAAATGTGTTTGATGTCTATGACGACTACGGCGCCGGCGGTGCCGGCGGTGGCGGTGGCTGTGGCGGCTGTGGTGGCGGCGGCGGCGGCGGCGGCGGTGGCGGTGGTAGTAATCGCATGTTTAAACCGATGTTCAAAGACAAGAAGAGAGTCAGAAATGATCGCGCAGTGCTAAGAATATTGTTCGTTTTTCATTAGTTATAGCACAACTGTGCTGATGAATGAAAACTTTGTCTTTTACCTTTAAGTGTACATTTCTACAACTTTTGACAATGTTGGAGACAGTTTCGCATGAATTTGGAATGTTGACAAGTTTAATTGTTTAAAATGGACTTGTAACATTGAAACCTTTGATAATGTCGTTTATGCGAAAATGCTGACTTTAACAAACTGAGCGTGTGTGGCTGAGGCGTCGAGCATAGATTTCCATATGTTGTGCGAGAAACTTTGGTGACTCGACATAGAAGTTGTATTATTGAAATAAATTAGCTTTTAACCTACAACTCGTGTCTTTGAGTATTTAGTTATTTTGCATGCAATTGAAAAACTCCTGAGAATGAAAATATGCAAAGTTGCAAGTCTATAGAAGATCTCTCCTCTCAGGCGAAACCTCTCGTTTTCTATCAAATTGCAGCTCCAACGCTTTGCTAGAACTATCATCCAAACTGCCCAAGACATGATAAAATTTTACAAGTGTTCCTACAAATCACCTCTAGGAATAATATGTCAACCTCTGAAAATGCAACATGCATCGCAAAGGAAATCACTCTGTTCACACAAGTTGCAATCACATGTCTCATACTTTATCCGTTAGAACTCTCATCTGCTTCAGTTCCATCATCAAAAGATGTACAATTTCAACTACATTTCACCTAAAACTTAAAGTTTCCACAAATTCTCTTATTCCACGACCCATCCAAAGCCGTGCGAGTGGAGCTCAGCTTGCCAATTACCTTTACTTTCA
Organism: Allolobophora icterica; assembly: GCA_963556255.1. Taxonomy (NCBI): domain Eukaryota; kingdom Metazoa; phylum Annelida; class Clitellata; order Crassiclitellata; family Lumbricidae; genus Allolobophora; species Allolobophora icterica. Next base: position 41,903,239 of record OY744611.1, read on the forward strand.
AGCGTTCAAACCTTAAAAAGCTCATCCCGTCGCATAGAATTGTACATTCTTTTTCATAAGTTTTGATATTTTAGCTCAAAATTTGTGAAAGAGGGACACGTCTACATCCAAACCTGTGTATGTAAAATGTTGTGCAATGCAGCCGTTCCTGCCATATGTCTCGATACCTAAACATTTCCATGCTAATATTTCACCTTTCTGTATATGTTGATCGGCTAAAACACGCAAATCAGCGTGCAAATCTTTCGTTGAAACGAAGAAAGTTGTAAATTTTAGTATAGAAACCGTCCTGGCCAGCGCTAGTGCAACTCAAAAGCTCACATTTTACTCTGCAAACCTTCACGACAGCTCTCCTAAAAGACCTAAGTTTCACTCTTAGGCGTCTCTGCATTCCAAAAATTGTGTGTTTGCTCTCTTCTCAGTAGACTTTACCTCGTAAGAGATGACACTTTGCAAGGTCTTTGTAACATAAACGGGCTCAGTTTAGCTCTACATCTTGCGGCTTCACATGATAAAAGTCGACATTTTACTGTAGAAATCCTTCATGCAGCTTGCAAGTTCTAAGGTTTATAACTAAACTCTCAATCCAACTGAATATGCAAACGTGCAAGACGTTAGCAAACCTTCAACACCGGTATCTTTGTAGCAAAAACTTGTCATTTAGCCTGTATGCTCACAAGTCCTGCGTCTTCGCAGACTAAAAGTTTGGTATGTTGGTGTGGAAATTAGCACATTTGGCTGTACAGTGTGGAAAGACTTAATCTTAGCAGCACCTATCCAGTCTAAAATGTATAATTTTTACAATATGGACCTCCACTCTAACTGCCTCATCAGACCGTGCAACAGCTTTATGCTGAGAACATTCGTCTAACGAAAGAAAATTTTATCATGTTAAGGAGCTTCTCAAACTAAAAACCTTCGTTTCACCCACCTTATAGTCTTAAAGTTGTCCACTGTGGTAAACCCCACTGTAAAACCCATCGCAATCACAGGCTTTGCAAAGTATAAATTGTAAGTTTAGCATTCAAACTATCGTCGCATGTGTCTGTCGAACTTACAATTTGACGTTTTAGTGAACAAACTATCATGGAAATTATGCCTTTTCACCTAAACCCTCTTCTCTCGCGCTCTTCCTCTCTCTCTCGCGCTCTTCCTCTCTCTCTCTCGCCCTTCTTCTCTCCCTTCTTCTCTCCCGTTTCTAAAACGTCTTCTCTCCCACGCGCGCTCTCTCGCTCTCTCTCAACAGTCTAACAAACTAAAATTCGCAAGCTTGAACTCTCATTCCATGCGTGATTGGAAACTTTAAAGTCGTCAGCGCACAGTCTTGATAATTAAAAAGTTGTAATTGTAGCGTACAAGTTTGTATTCCAAGTCTCGTAGGAATTGAAAATTCAGAATTTTGATAAAGAAAACTACAAACGCTGCGATGTTTCCTCATAAGAGTTGTAACTTAGTTATACAAATCAACATCTATACACACTGGGAATCTGAAAGTTGTGGTTTTAACGTTCGAACATCCAAATCATTCTGACTTTGCAAAGTATTACGCTTCCTATTCAAACTCTCTTTCCATTTTGCTTTTCAACATGTGAGTCCTAAACTTGCTATGCTAACCATATGTAAAACATGCAAATATTGAAGACATATTCCCGTTTAATAATCTTTATTAAAACACATTCTGCTTGGTTTCTTCTTCTTCTAATTATATGAAATGTCAGGTAAGAGCCTATGTAAAGTCTAACGTCTTAAACACTTAACTCGTTAACTGAATCTGCTCCAAATGGATTACATTCTCGACAGTTCAAAAATCCCATCTGGTTCGCATGGTCCTCGCTGTCGTAGCACGGTGTGGCGACTTTGAGCTCTGGTAATTGCTCATGCAGCCTGAAAATCTTTGTCATCAGCGTTGCCCATTCGTCCAAACGCAAAGCGATTCCACTGCGAGTTGGTCGCTCCTTTTTGGTGTTCAAGGGTTGGAAGTATCTCCGAATGTTTACACACTTTATACCCTTGGAAATAGTAACATAATATCTACCCCCTATATGTTGGAAATATTCTGCAGGCTGATTCGCTTTTAGTAACTCTACGCTTCTGTCAATATCGTCTAGATGCCTTAGGAAAGTTGCCCATCGCGGTTTGGTGAAGTAGACACCCTTTCTTGTGGGGTATAGCTTGCCATGTCCCGTCTCGTATTCTCTTACGTGTATCATCAGATTCTCGTTGTACATGCCCGCAGTCAGATAATGATTGTTTCCAATGGACTCATTAAACAGATCTGGATTTGCTCGAGTCTTTTTAATCGTCTCTTGCTTTGCATCGTCCACTTCTTCATTTCCACGCTTCAATCCTACCTACAAATACATTTACAGAACTTTGCTATAGTTTATGTGCATGTAAATCAGCATTTCACATGTGTGTGCATGCGTGCGTGTGTGAAAACTTCATTCTAAATGGACTAATATCGATGTTGTAGTTTGATTGTAATGCATGTGTTGATGTGAAAAAATTATTCACATATACTCACAGCCATTGTAGATGATGCAGATCTTGAAAACATGTTCTCAGCGATATTAACGACGAGTTCTGCTTGAGATAAACGGCTCTTTTCGTCTCCAGCGTCGATTTCCGAGTGAAGTATATGGCCGTACCCATGTACAGAAACTTTTATAAGATGATACACAATGAAGATCGGACCCAAGCTGTGCTCATTGGTTGGTCATATGTTCTCATTGGATAGTTCAAAATTTGCCCCAGCTCCTTTAAATATTTATATTGTAAGCACAACAGGTGCTCATGCATTTGCCCATATATAAATTTATATATTATGCATTTGTATTAAAGTGTCGTGTCATTGCCAAGCCGTCTCACAGCCTTCATATGAATAGGTCCTATGAATATGCTTGTGTATTGTGTTAAAATATCGAGTCATCGTGATGTGAGATTTACAGGTATAAACCTGTGTGTGTAAATGCATTGTCATTGGGTATAGAGCATGTAGGATCTTTTGACTGACCAGTGGTATAGAATTATAGACTGTGCACACTCAACCGACACGAGCTAGGTTTGAATAGTTCAAACTATTTCAGAAGTTGTCTATGAACCTACTGCAAAGTCTGTTAGCGACTTCATTTTCTTAGCCTCGGCATATGAGGGATGGTCTATCTCTACAACATATTCGACATATCTCAATTGTCTAGGGTTGAACCGAAGTTTGGATTCAAATTTTCTGCCCTGGTGGGGTTTGAACCGCCGACCTCTGGGTTGCTAGTCCAACACGCTAACCACTCGGCTATTGAGCATTCTAAAATAACTCTAATATTTAAAAATTGCTTCAAGAAATATATAGGGCGCTATACAAATTGGTGAAGTTCAAAATAATTTAAATGTAGGCTCTACGTAAAATTGGTGCAAGAAATATGTTTATTCAACAGCTGAGATAGGCTGTTCCAATACTATAATTAAAATATCTCGTGTAAGAGTACAAATAAAATTAAAATATATTAAACTATATTAAATATAATTAAAAGAATTACTCCGAAGGGGTTCCATATTATTATTAAGATGTCAAAATATCGTATTTGTACGAATATAGCTTGTTAGAAATATATTTTTAAATTAACTTAGATTTAATTATATTTTTAAAAAATACGTCGAGCAAGAGTACAACTTTTAATATACATTAGATTATAACATAATATATATTTTAAAAATTTCTACCAAATAGGCTAAGTCAATGCCATATTCAAATAAGCCTCGCTGTGCTAGGGCGCTATACAAATTGTTGAAGTTCAAAATAATTTTAATGTAGGCTCTACTTAAAATTTATGTGAGAAATAAGTTTATTCAACAGCTGAAATATGCTGCGTCAATAAGATAATTAAAATAACTCGTGTAAGAGTCCAAATTAGGGTTCAAATATAATTAAATATAATTAAACTAGCATATATTAAATAAAACCTAGCGTTTAAGGGTCTGTGCTCAAACACAAAATAGGACGTCATTTACTGGCCTGAAACCCAACATCGAACGCTAAAACTGTGCTCAAACCCAACATCGAACGCTAAAGACTGTGCTCAAACCCAATGTCGGACGCTAAAGACTGTGCTCAAACCCAATGTCGTACGCTAAAAACTGTGCTCAAACCCAATGTCGTACGCTAAAAACTGTGCTCAAACCCAATGTCGGACGCTAAAAACTGTGCTCAAACCCAATGTACGTTTACTACTGGCGCCATATAAATCTTCCAGTATGTGCAAGCATGGGCATGCATACATAACAGCGCTCGTGAATAAGCTGTGGCCCTGCGCTTAGTTCAGAGTAGCGCTTTAGAAATTTGATATTTACGATTACGATTACATATAAACGCGCAAATATGTTTTGTACTTACTTACATACATACATTAATTCATACATACATAAATATGTACATGCATATATACACACATATATACACACACACACACACACACAACACACACACACACACATATACATACACACACACACACACATATATATATATATATATATATATATATATATATATATATATATATATATATATATATATATACACACACATATATATATACATTGATACACGCATAATTGCAACAATAGCATTCAAGTATAGACAAATTCAGTGTCGTTCATGCATATTTAATTATATTCCTGATGAAAGTGCTTCACTAATGAAAATTAATTACGACAGGTAGTTTTGCTCAGGCCATACGCTGCACCATTATCCTGCATATAGTTAATAACGTTATTAATGAAAAACATCTTCAATGAAATATGATTTTGATTAGAAGTTTAGACGAGTCATTTCTCGGCACACACAGAGCTGGTCTGCAGTTTTCGTTCAAGCTACTGTGCAGGATTTCTACACCGTCTAATTCCTTCCCCCGAAGGAAAAATTGGATCTAAATTGAGATAATCAAACAAAATGAAGCAATGACAAAGAATTGATTTGTCTGCCTAAGCGTAAACCCTAAAGGTATGTAGTAATTTGAGAAAATCTGAATTAATTAAGTGGTCTTAAATAGGAAGTGCACATAACATAGAAGACGAAGAACAGCCCTTAAGCTAACCCTGAGGCAGCCATGGGTATGAAATGTTAGCGACTTCATTTTCTTAGCCTTGACATATGAGGGTGGGTGGCCAGTCTTCTCCCTCGCCGCCTCATCTTCCCACTGACAGTGTACGGTCAGTGCACTCTTTATGGCTGAGTTGGCTAGGAGGTGAAGGTGGAGCAGAAATCTCGAACCAAAATTTCTGTGCTCATTTCGCTAGCGGGGATTTGAACACCCGACCTCTCGATTGACAGTCCAGCACGATAACCACTACACTATCGATGACCCGCACGTAACATAACATAACATAAAATAACAAAATAACCAACATAGCATAAAATAACATAAAATAACACAAGACAACAAAGCATAGCATAAAATAACATAGCAAAAAATAACATAACATAAACATAAAATAACACAACATAACATAAAATAACATAAACAAAACATAAACAACATAAGATAACATGGAATAACATAACATAAACATAAAATAACACAACATAACATAAAATAACATAACATAAACCAAAAACAACACAACATATATCAGAGCGTTTTCTAGAAAAAAGGTTCCGAAATTCCGGAACTGAACAATCATGGAAGGGCTACATCGAAGGCGAAGCCCAAGATGAAAACGGAGGTGGGGCTTGGGGAGGGTTCTCGGTGAGACCTTTCCCCAAGAAAATTTTTCACAATTGCATTAACTACGCTGTGTCCCGATGAAAAGTAGACCCCAAGAAAAAGTGTCATAACTCGGTCTAAACGTTTAGCATTTGTCTGAAATTTTAAGAACAACAACACTAGCCATATTTCCACCAAATCTTAACGCCGTTTGGAAATGTTGGTGAGTTTGTCAAGTTTATCAACGTTTGAGATGTAGTACTGAGAAGGGGAAATTTCCAACATACACATTTTTGACAAACGTTTAGGGGTCTACTTTTCATCGGGCGGCTACTTCACATTCAACAAGACAATGCCTCTGAGCACCGATCACGTGAAACCATTGCTCTGCTGTCCCGGGAGACACCCGACTTCATATCCTCGCATCTGTGGCCGCCCAACAGTCCAGACCTCAGTCCAGTTGACTATCAAATCTGGAGTGTACTGGAGGTGCGCGTTTATCGTTCCCGCATTCGTAACGTTGATCACCTGATCACCATACATACATAGGTCTGATTGAAGGGTGGCAGCTGTCTGACCACGTGATCATCGACCGGGCCATCAAACAGTGGCGTCCACGTCTACGGTCGTGTGTCCGTGAACAAGGAGAACATTTTGAACACCAGCTGTAGCTGAACTTCACTTCCTTATGGCTCTTGTATGTTGGAAATTTCCCCTTTTCAGTACTGCATCTCAAACGTTCATAAACTTGACAAACTCACCAACATTTCCAAACGGCGTTACGATTTGGTGATAATATGGCTACTGTTGTTGTTTTAAAAATTTCAGGCAAATGCTACACGTTTTGACCGAGTTATGACACTTTTTCTTGGGGTCTACTTTTCATCGGGACACAGTGTAAATAAGGGAAGGGAAGGGAAGACGGGAATCCTCATTGACGAGACCGAGTCTTTGTGCATCTTCTCCACCGCAGAGAGTTAATCATGAAGATGACTCCACTCGAATTGTCTTAAGAAACGTTGTCTGACCTTTCTCATGACTTTCTCTTGTCAGCGGATAATTGGGGTTATTAATCCTCGGAATATTATTTAACCACCCACTCACCACAGCGCAATTCCCACGCCTGTTTGTTTTCGTTCGTCTTTTCATCCTTCCATCATCCATCCATCCACCCATCCATCCATTCATCCTTCTGTCCATTCTTCCGTCCGTCCGTCCGTCCGTCTATTCGTTCGCTCGTTCTGCCTTTCTGTCCTCTCTCTCTCTTTCTCTCTGTCTGTCTCTGTCTCTGTCTGTCTGTCTGTCTCTCTGTGTGTCTGTCTCTCTCTGTGTCTCTGTCTCTCTCTGTGCCTCTGTCTCTGTCTCTGTCTCTGTCTCTGTCTCTGTCTCTGTCTCTGTCTCTGTCTCTGTCTCTGTCTCTGTCTCTGTCTCTGTCTCTGTCTCTGTCTCTGTCTCTGTCTCTGTCTCTGTCTCTGTCTCTGTCTCTGTCTCTCTCTCTCTCTCTCTCTCTCTCTCTCTCTCTCTCTCTCTCTCTCTCTCTCTCTCTCTCTCTCTCTCTCTCTCTCTCTCTCTCTCTCTCTCTGTCTATCGGTTTGTCTCTGTCTCCTTCTGTCTGTCTGTCTGTGTCTCTCTTTCTGTGTCTCTGTCTCTCTGTCTCTGTCTCTCTCTGTCGCTCTCCCTTTCTCTGTCTGTCTGACTGTCTCTGTCTCTGTCTGTCGCTGTCTGTCTCTCTCTCGCTCTCTCTCGCTCTCTCTCGTCATTTGCTTCGCTTGCGCGTCAGAGCTGTGTCCAACGCAAATAAAATAAACCTCTTTTCAGTCGATTATGTAAAATCAATGAGACCGCGCGCTATAAAACGCACCAACCACCGTAACGTACGTCGATATAAAAACGCACCCGATTCTCGGAGCAGCATCTTTCGAATAATAAGTCTTCCAATGTTCTGACGCTGGTCGCCGCATTTCACAGGAGATCCAGTTATTCGAATACTCCAGCGAGTTGGTGTTGTACAGAATCGTCGTTAAATTGCACTTGGAGTCGGTATAATATGCGAAACATGGTCCCCCTCCTCTGTCAGGTCACGTGTTTGGTGGGAATGGCGACCGGGAGCAGATTGCAAACAGAATGCGGGATTAGTCGTATAACTAGTTGTAGTCCTTTGTTGTGTCCCTGCTGGGGGCGCCCTTGTCTCGGATGTCGCTTGTTAGAGATTTTCGGATTGAAGTCAGTTGCCCTCGTACATCGGATGTTGCTTATTTTCGTCCGTGATCCGAAGATAATCCGTGGACTATCTGGGCCGTTCTTATGCAGGACATAATTATAACATCAGAAAGTTATGCACACGTTTGTGTTTGTTTGTATGTATGCATATATGTACACGGTGTATGTATGTATGTATGTATGCATGTGTGTATGTGTGTATGTCTTTATGCATGTATGTATGTGTGTGTATAT
>OY744611.1:41921391-41923891 GCA_963556255.1 Allolobophora icterica
AAAGAGCACCATAATTAGTCCACCCTACAAGTCCTCGGTGGCGACGATTCACCCCTAGATGTCTCAATTCTTGGCCAGTGTCCAGGCCGAGTGCACTGTGCAACCCATAGTTCAGTGGGCTGAGGTCAGCTTCCACCGTTCTTGTCCACGACGAGGGCGTCCAGCCTCTTGCAGGGATGGAAATCATTGCTCACAAGGCTCTGTCGTGGACTTGGTCAGAGCGCGCGATCTGTCCAAACAGCCGGCGACTCCTGGATTGAATCATCTCCGAAACTGGAGAGATGAGCATCGTGCGGCGGAATACGTGGGCGTTGGTGACATCCGCTGCGTAGGGAATGCGCAGCATCCTCGTCAGTCGACACCGCTGGAGGGCAGTGAACCTCGCCTACGCAGTGACCGCCTCAGTGGGGTTCGAACCTGAATTCTCCGCCTTACAGGCCGAGCGCTCTATCCTCTCGGCTATCCTCATCATCATCATCATCATCATCATCATCATCATCATCATCATCATCATCATCATCATCATCATCATCATCATCATCATCATCATCATCATCATCATCATCATCATCATCATCATCATCATCATCATCATCATCACCATCACCACCATCACATACATACATCATATATATATATATATATATATATATATATATCCAATCCTTCCCCACATATGCCTGTGTCTTTAAATACGAACGTGTTGTGTGCATCATTCTGTATGCCTGTGTTTTTTAATCTGTGCGTACGCGATCTGTGTATATATCTTGTGGTATGTGTGCATTTGTGTTTTTTGGTGTCTGGGGTGTGCATGTGTGTATATATGTGTGGTATGGTGTTGCATACGTATGTGTGCATATGTGTGTTGTGCTGTGTGTATGTGTGCCTTAGTCTGCTCCCGAATGGCGTACATTATCCTTAAGCACCTCCATCGTCTTCGACTTCGTGGTCGTCTTCATCGCTTGAGGATCTTTTCAATTTATCTGAGTTACTGCCGTAGACGACGATAGGTGGCGCTAGTCCACTTGACTACGACGCCCCCTCTACCCCTTCCCCCTGCGGCCTATTCGTCTGTGTTATAAGAAGCGCCCCCTCTGCCGAACGACATCCAGCTCCTGCTGCCTAACGTATGAGAGCGGCTTCTGCTCGAACGACGCCGATAACTAAAGGAAATTAGGAAACGTACAGGAGTGATTTATTTATTTATTTTCCAGACACTGGCAAATGACAAGGCATGAATGAAAGAATAAATGAACGAATGAATGAACGAATGAATGAACGAATAAACGAATGAACGAATGGATGAATGAAGAAATGAATGAACGAATGAACGAATGAATGACCAAACGAATGAAGGAATGAATGAATAAACGAACAAATGAGTGAACGAACAAATGAATGAACGAATAAATAAGTAAATTAATAAAAGTATGAATGAATTAATGAATGAACGAATGAGTGAATGAACGAATGAACGAATGCACGAATAAATAAATGAATGATTAAAAGAATTAACGAATCAATGACTGAACAAATGAATGAAGGAACGAATTAATTGACGAATGGACGAATGAACGAATGAATGAATGAGTGAACGAATGGTCGAACGGAAGAACAAACAAATCGAAGAATGAATAAATAAATGAATGAATGAATGAATGAATGAACAAATGAATGAATGAATTAGTGGCTTCTATTTCACTCCTAGTGCATATTAATGTTGCTGTTGACAGATATTCCTAAGTCGGTTGAGCGCAGTCGTGTCGGGAGCACGACGAACGCCCGATTGTCCAGGTCCCCGATTACCCTTTCCCCGATACAAACTCCCCGATTACAAACTCCCCGATAGGCCCAACACCCCGACAGACCCAAGTCCCCGAATATGCAACTAATCCCAAGTCCCCGACAGGCCCAAGTCCCCGATTGGTTATTTAATCTACACGTAAGACCATTTAGTGTCAGTCTGTATAGGCTTCATAATGTCGTTCACGTAGGCCTATTGCATGTCACTTGTTTAATGAAGGCGTATTCGTATCGATTTAATGAAACTTGGTAACTTAATCTACACTTAGGCCTATAGAGGTATCGTCGACTCCAAAGCTTGATTGTAACAGATCATCCAGCCTTCTACAATTGCCTACATAAGCTGCGACAAGAGCAGCGGCACACCGAATTGGAGCTGCTCCGTATGGAACGAGGGTACAGACAGTCGAGACGCAGACGAAGCATTGATGAGAATGAGAAGCGTATAAGTACGCTAACTCAAGATCTGACTGACGGTCGTAAAGACATTTCCACTTTTTTGCGTTCCGTTGCATACACATTTTCGAAGTATAATGTGCCGACAGCTGTTACTGATTCTATTGATGCCAATGCTGCAGGAGATGTTGCAAATGTAGCAGTTGTAGCGACACCAAACCGCCGTCGTTGTCTACGCGATTTACCTTCGCGCAGAGCAGCAGCATCGACAACTGCGGCGACGACGACAACAGCCAGATCA
>OY744611.1:41928891-41981391 GCA_963556255.1 Allolobophora icterica
TGTGTGTGTGTGTGTGTGTGTGTGTGTGTGTGTGTGTGTGTGTGTGTGTGTGTGTGTGTGTGTGTGTGTGTGTGTGGTAATTATTTAGTGGTTAAAGTGCTGGACTGTCTATTGTGTCCATCCTGAAGTTAGGGATTCAAATCTTTTCCAGGGAAGAACGAGGTTTCGAGATTTCTCCTCTCTTGTGAATTCAGCTGGAAAAAATTGACTACTCCGAGCTACACTTTTGGCGGAAAGATGAGGCGGCGAGCCAGAGGACTGGTCTCCCGTCCTCATAATGATGATAATAATAATAATAATAATAATAATAATAATAATAATAATAATAATAATAATAATAATAATAATAATAATAATAATAATAATAATAATAATAATAATAATATATTCGTGTTTATTGACAAGCTCACTGACAAACCGCAGTAAGTAGCATTGACAGTACAATTATCAAGATCTTATACAACACACGTCTTGACATCCTGTTAGGCGCCCGCTCATCTTACAGCTAAACCCTAGGGAGTGGAAGGCTGAGTCGACCTAAGGTATCGAACCGCGTCTCACTGTATTGTGCGATACAATGCGTGTAGAGTGTTACTGTGTTGTCCATAATAGCTTTGTGAGTTACCCTATTTGCTGTATGACTATGGAGCAACCGCAAAATTCATTTTGTGTAATGGTTTGTGTTGTTCATTTAAACGACCTGTTACACATTACTTAGATTAGTATGTTGTCTAGTATGTTGTCTTTATTCTATTGTACCAAGTTGCAATGTTTTTATAGTTCATATTAGTGTATCGTGTTTCGTTGTCAAGAGTAACCCGATCTCCATTTTGTTATCATTTATTGGCTGAGTGTTCATATAAGTCTAGAATACAAAGTGTTATTGTGTATCTTACAAAAACAAGCACTAAATAAAAGGTCAAGCCAGAAGGCCTCCAAGTGACGTATTTCCTTGCAGCCGAGGAACTCTACATTCGCAACTCTGTGGTTTCTTTCGGAAACCATAGAAATGACGTTATCATTCGATTGGTTCCCCGTTTCAACGGCGTCCAGATACACCAATTAAACCGCGAAAACTGTAGTGCGGTAGCTGAATTATGTAAAAATCAGCAATCAGTACAAAACATAAGAGCAAGAAAGCCTAAGAAATCTGATTAGAGGAAGATTTCTATTTATATAAAAAATTTCCGCTTACTGGATTTTATAATAAAGTAATTAAACCTTATATCTGATAAGAACAGAGATTTATTTTTGCTCAAAAGACATTGACATATTACAGCCTTATCCCTTGATGTAATTATGCACCCATTAAGTGCAGGTGATCAAGCATCAATCGACGGTGCTGAGCAAGTATAAGCAAAGGAATTGCTCAAGGTTCTTACACAGTATCCATCTCAGAGGAGGGTAGAAACCAGTGGCGCCGCCAGACGCCAAAAAAGTGCAAACATATTTTTGTCATTTACTCATTTTAGTCAATCAGTGGTCATCATCATTCATGTGATAATGAAGCATAAATGAACATTACATATACCACTACATAGACGAAAACTCTTGAAGTCTTAAACATTTACACTCAGTGTCAGCGTCCGCAAAGGTTCACCAGTCACTCTGTTGCAGAGTAAAGCAGGAAGGCGACCTGACCGACGTCTCTCATGAGCGTAGACTCGGATCCGACCTGGGCTGGTGAACCAAAGTCCTCCGTGCCCACCTTCACGTGGTGCGGACTGTTGGTACCCTTCCAAAGGAAGGGGAACTGTTGGTACCCTTCCAAAGGAAGGGGAACGAACGGGCACGGCAGGCAAAACCAGGGGAAGGCAATGGCAAACCACCCCTGTTAACATGCCAAGAAAATCGTCATGAGACACACCAAACCACGCCGATGGTCGCTGATGGTGGGACTCCCAGGCCGGAGCGCTGATGGTGGGACTCCCAGGCCGGAGCGCGACTCAAGGGCTACTGGGGTAGTAGCAAGACGGCAAAGGAGACTGTGTGTCATGACGATCGCTAGGGCTCCTAGAGCCGACAGCACAAGACAAGACAAGAGTCAGCGTTGACAAAAAGTATCATGCGGTCATATGTGAAACTTTCATCGTGCCATTTGAATGATTGGATCACTAACAATCATTGTCTCTATTCACACATATAGATTCAGATATTTACATATAGAGGTTCTCATTAGTGTCATTAATATTTCATGGTTTACTGTTAGCCAAAAAGTAGACGCAAATGCGTCTATTGCGTCCGCGTGCCGGCGCCACTATCAGCGTTACAATGAGCGCTCTTACCAATCAGACATCGTGTCTCACGTGACCTTCTGCTAGACAGTTCTGTTTATGACAACCTCAAAAATGTTAAATAAGAAGATACATTTCCCTACCTTACCGTACTTTATTGTAACGATATTTAAGCCTTTTGTGACCATTGCTGGTAGAATCGTCTAACGGCAGGTTACAAAGAGGTGAAGTGTTGTCTGTCTGATGGTCGTGAAGCAACTTTAGTACTTCTGTTATCAGACATTAGTCGATTAAGTTACGTTTAAGAGGCTGCGAAGTGAAGCTAGTCTATACATAGGCGTATGTTCCTTGCATAGCATTGTTTCCTATCAGTCTGGAATTTTGATTAGAAAGAACAAGGACATCCGGAGGCTGTTTCTCCATCTCTCGCTGTTGTATACATTATTTTACCTGCTGCTGAGTTCGCAAATGCATGTCTGTATGTGAAAAACCCGTGGCCACACTATTATCCGATCTTAGGAGATATTAGGTCAGCTTTTGAGAAGACCTAATCTGTAGAATCGTCCACAGTAAACCAGTGCAGCCTTGCTCAGTGTAATGCATATCTACACTGTGTCCCGATGAAAAGTGGACCCCAAGAAAGAGTGTCATAACTCGGTCAAAACTTTTAGCATTTGCCTGAAATTTTAAAAACAACAAGAGTAGCCATATTGCCACCAAATCCTAACGCCGTTTGGAAATGTTGCCGAGTTTGTCAAGTTTGTGAATGTTTGAGACGCAGCCCTGAAAATGGGAAGTTTCCAACATACAAGAGCCATAAGGAAGTCAAGTTCAGCTACAGCTGGTGTTCAAAATGCCCTTTTTGTTCACGGACACACGACCGTGGACGTGGACGCCACTGTTTGATGGCCCGATCGATAATCACGTGGTCAAACAGCTGCCACTCTTCAATCAGACGCGAAATCCAAACCTGGAGTGTACTGGAGGAGCGCGTTTATCGTTCCCGCATTCGTGACGCCGATCACCGGAGGCGCGTCTGATTGAAGAGTGGCAGCTGTTTGATCACGTGATCATCGATCGGGCCATTAAACAGTGGCGTCCACGTGTACGGTCGTGTGTCCGTGAACAAAAAAGGACATTTTGAACACCAGCTGTAGCTGAACATCACTTCCTTATGGCTCTTGTATGTTGGAAACTTCACATTTTCAGGGCTGCGTTTCAAACGTTCACAAACTTCACAAACTCGGCAACATTTCCAAACGGCGTTAGGATTTGGTGGTAATATGGCTATTGTTGTTGCTTATGAAATTTCAGGCAAATGCTAAACGTTTTGACCGAGTTATGACACTTTTTCTTGGGGTCCACTTTTCATCGGGACACAGTGTAGATTACGATCATTAAAGCTGGATTTCAGAAAACGAGTCGATTCGCGTCTTAGCAGTCTTAATAACTGCGCTATATGAGTTCTCAAACTCCTACATACATGGGCGACGATCTAGGCGGGGGTGGGGGTCGCGGGGACATCTGACCCCCCAAATTTTGAAGAAAGACTAAAAAGGCCAGCAAATGTAATTGGGTGTGAGGGTTTTCACAGCCTTTTTTGACCAGACGAGGTAAAAATGTAATTTTTGAGGAGAAGTGTCCCCCCGAAAATTATGAGAAAGTAAGGAGAAAAGTAATAGAACTTTTGTGGGAGAAGAATTTTTAAAGAAAAGTGTAACAATGTTTCGGGATGACGTTCTGAAAAAAGGTACTGTGGCGAGACCCGAGACCGTAACGAAAAGTTGCAAAAGAGGTGAATGACTAAAAAAAGGTCATCAACTTTTTTGGGAGATGAAATCGCCAAAAAGTCTTAAACTTTCCTAAAAAAGATGAATTTCTAAAAATGTCATCAACCAGACACCACGGCCGACTTGTCCCCCCACCCCCACCTCTCAGACAAGATCGCCGCCACTGCCTACATATGTCTGTATATATGAGGGTTTGGAGTGGAGATCTTTACCTGACTATACCTGCTTCAACCGTCGTGATTGTCTTAAGAGATGCACCAGCATTGATCAAGGACATTCTGGACAACTGAGGATAAATTATTAACAAGCAATTTACTTTTTTGGATTAGGCTCATTACAGGTACTAACTATAGTCTACAAATTATCTCGTCAATGGACGCTTCAGACACAAGGTAAGGCAATGTCAGGTAAGTTAAGGTGAGGTAAGTTAAGATATGCAAGGTAAGGTATTGTATTGTATTGTATATGGGCATTTATAAAGCGCCTCTCGCGATGACACAAGGTAGATCAAGGTAAGTGCACTGCATCGTAGCTGACAGCTGTCATTCTAATTCAGCTAATTGCGTACAAGACTATAGCAATAAGCATATCTTACATTTTCTTACCTTACATTTCCTTACCTTATTGCCTTAGCTTACCGCTCTTTACTATACCTTGCTTTAACTTATTACATTATCTAACCTTACCTTACTTTGCCGTATACCTGTATACTGACTTGGTCTAAAGTTATCTAACCTAATTACCTGCTCTAACCTTTCCTTAGGCCTAATTTTAACTACCTTACCTGACATATTGACCTTGCATTACCTCACTCTACCTTACCTTGCTTCTTTTCCTTACCTAACTTTACCCTACCCCAAGTTACCTTACCCAACCCTAATTACTCCAACTCTTGCCGTACAAAGAGGTGGGCGTTGAAGCATTTCTAAGCAGTGCGAATCGACGTGAATAGAATCGTAATTAAGTCACCCTGAATATATAATCTCGACTGCAGTTCGCTAACTCTGTCACCGGTTATTAGTCCAACCAGGCGATAAGCCTCCACGGCGCGTTTGTGTGGGTGTATGCGTGCGTGAACTTGCTTGCGTGCGTGTGTGTACTTGTGTATATGTGCGTGCTTGTTTTATGCCTATCCAATTAATCACTGCTTGTGTGTGTTTTTGATTTTACAGCAAGGACAAAAGGAGACGTCTGTGGAATATAATAAAATCAGATAGAGTACGCGTCTTCAGAATGGGAAAGATCTGCCATCCGTACACTGCAGCTACCGTGTGATCGATAATCCCAAGCAGTCTGTATACATACGTGGTTCCTTCCTCTGTTTATGGTTCTTCTTTATGATGACGATGACGACGATGTTATTAAAGATTTGAAAAGAAGAAGATACGAATATGATGAGGAAGAAGGCAGAAAACTGATGATGATGATAATGATGCCGACAACGACGACGAAGATGAAGACGTTTGATAATGACGAAGATGATGATCAAGATTATCGTGACCGTCATCTTGAGCACGACCATGATAACTGGAAATAATAACGAGGCCAACGATGAACATGTCGTATGGACACAACAAACACACACACACGCACACGCACACACGCACACGCGCACACACACACACACACACACACGCACGCACGCACACACACACACACACACACACACACACACACACACACACACACACAACACACACACACGCACACACGCACGCACACACCCACACACACACACACACACACACACACACACACACACACACACACACACACACGTATACAGTTACACAGACATCTTAAGTCATATGCACACATCCAACATTTATAGGCCATATATGTCGTGGTTTACTGTGAAAATTATGCTTGGTGAACAACGTATTTTCTGTTGTAGGAAAGCATAAATGTAAATGTAAATGTTTACGTTTTTCTGTAGCGACCGTATGGCCTCGGCTTTGCTCATTATTCAAGGAGTAAATGGTGTGAGATCCTTCACCACTGCTACCCGTTTGAATGGGCGCCACGCAATTTAAGGCCCCCATGTATGTACCGTGCTGTATCTAGAATGTTCCCTAAGTAATATCTATTTTAAGGACCGATTGCCAGTCCTCTCACTCGCCGTCTCATCTTCCCACCGACAGTGTACGGTCAGTGTACTCATTACATCTGAGTTGGCTATGGGCGCAGATGGGGCAGAAATCTCGACACAAATTTCAGCCCTGGATGGGATGTGAAACCCCGACCTCTGGGTTGACAGCTCAGCACGCTAATCGCGAGACTTTCGAGCACCCCCAAAGGAATTTAATAGCCTGCTATTATTATGTTTGTCTATTATATTCTATTACATTGTGGAGGTTGGTTCGTGGAAAAGTTAGACAACTCCAGTAGAAAAAACGTCCGGTTACAAACAAGTAGGCTACTGTTGCAATTTTATTCAATTTTCTCTTCGACAACAGAATCAATTATGTATAATCAGAAGAAGACCGTATTGTAAATAATCTTCGGCAACTGTATTATATTGTGTATTATATAAATGTGTGTATATCGCTAGCAAGCATAATGTAACTGTAAGCAACGCTGAGCGCTGTTAGTTTACTTGTTATTCGATTGCTATGGTCGCTATCACTATGGTTACTATATGTTATTGGATTGCTATGGTGGCTATGGTTATGGTTACTATGTTATGCGATTGCCATGGTCGCTATGGTTACGGTTAGGCCCTACTATATTATTCGATTGCCATGGTCGCTATGGTTATGGTTACTATGTTATTCGAGTGCCATGGTCGCTATGGTTATGGTTACTATATTATTCGATTGCCATGGTCGCTATGGTCATGGTTACTATGTTATTTGAGTGCCATGGTCGCTATGGTTATTCATTTACAATTGCATACCGCACTTTACCATGATTCTATTGCACTGGAATTGAAATATCCAAATATCTTTCTGCCCCAGCGGCACCTGATATCAACTCCCAACCTCTGGGTTAACAGTCCAGCATGCTAACCACTAACCAGACTACTGTTTGTCCCTAAGCATCTTACCCATTCCCAAATTTTCCTCCACTCGCTCCTCGTCCCTGCCATCCTTCCTCAGCGTCCTTCTAAACAAAGGTTGCTGCTGAACCGATTAATAAATGCATCTCCAGAAGATCCATAAATAATATGTATTTAGCCAACACTGGCTTCCGCAGGCGCAGCTTCAGCAACCTCTGTCTCAGCAGCCCCAGCTTTAGCATCTTCTTGAACGACCAGCATCGCCTAAGCATTCCCAACTGCCAATCACCCGTAACTGCGAAGCGTTTGCCGGCGTGAGATACCATTATCGGTCGCCAGTGGGCAATCGGTAAACGCGCGCCCTAGCGACTGTCATTTAGATTAGACGCGTATGCACGACGCCAGTATTTCTCTGGCGATGTCTGGTGCCACATAGGTGCCGGGACGATTACGGTACAGAGTCCACCCACTTTAGACATAAATGTAAATGTACCCGTTTGGCTATTGTGACCGTATGGCCTCGAGCCTGCTCAGTTTTCAATGAATTGATCGGGTGAGATCCTTCACCACCACTGTCCGTTTGAATAGGGCGCCACGCCACTTAAGGTCCCCATGTTCGGACCGTGTTATCCTGCGAATCAAAGCTCTGAAATAAGTCAACATCGGGATGCGAACCGGGACTCTCAACCACAGAGGCTCATGCATGGGACGTAAGCTCTAACCGAGGTAGCTAACTGAGCAAAAGCATAGTAGGATGAATGGTAAAGTATCATGTTTCCTTGAATATGATATGAAAATATCTTTGTAAGTGTAACAATAGTCGCCGAAGCATTTTGTACTCATACAGTCTTAATTACGTCAAAACATGATTCTGACGAAAGAATCGACAGCAAACTGTATCGACAAAACATTTCTGTTCTAATATTCATTTTAAGGTATTTCATTTATATTTTTAACAGATGGATCAACGTCGCTGTTTGTATCATTAACATTTCTGCGTGAAGGTCACGTTACACAATCGTTGTTTTCGCGGAGCTGTTTTCGCACAGTCCTCATTTGGCGTCACACCTGCGCTGAGACAGCGACCTCTGGAGGCTCACTGACCGAAATAAGGCGAAGTGGACAGTTTATTCGTTTGTGCTGTCGACGCTTTCTATACATCATTGTGGCTAAATTTATATGGAACGATCACGTGCCTACTAGCCGTAAAACAATGGCTTTTCCTCTAATGTTGCGACACACCACTACACGTCGTCATGACTTTCAGGAATGCGGTCTTCGCTCTTTAGCGCAGCCAACACGTAACAAATCATTCAATCAATCAGTTTATTGAACACCAATGATGACAATCGATATGGGAGGAGGATAGATGGATTGTAACACTCTGCTCGAAGAACATAAGATCTTGAAGGACGGTGTTCGATACCAGTAAGATCCCTATTGGTCGACTCACCCTTCCACTCCATAGAGGGCAGCAGTAAAATGAGCGGACGCCTAACAGGCTGCCAAGACGCGTGTTCTATAATCTCTTGATAATTGTATTGTCACATGTTTCAATGTTACTCACTACGGTTTGTCAGTGAGTTTGTCAATAAACAAGAATATTATTATTACTTTCATTTCAGTCACTCAAATAAAGCATTAAAATAAATCATGCAAAGTTTCAATGCGATGTCACAATAATTTGCAGTGGCCACAATACGTCACAATGCGTCGAAGTACCTTGCAGCAGAGCATAGTATCTTTTGCGAACATGCTAAAAAGTTGCTTAATACACAATTGGCTGATCACGCGTCAGTTCCTTGCGCTGTCACAGTAGTTCTTAGCATTCTTTGTCCTTTTCTTCTTATGTAGGTTACATAATATGCCCTTAAAGAAATCCAACCGCATCTATGCAATCTCCGGGTATGATAAAACATTTATATAACGCCACAATAGGACTTCCAAGACGCAAGAATGTCCATGCGGACAATGCGCTGCGTTTCATTTTGCGTTAAATAATTCCATGGCGCTCCCGAATTGTTTTCCAACTCGATACTTCCCGGTCGAGCAGTCCGATCGAGTTGACATGGAAGGTCGGTCGCCTCTCTGGTGTCAGCCGACCAAGGAACTGTCGATCCTGATCGATCGGGGCATGCAGGCAGTCGGTACGGAATAGAACCCGCCACTCTTGACCGAGCTCATTATAGATTGGCTCAAGTCTCGCGTGAGCAGCGATTCGCGCAACGCATTCATATAGATGGCACCAATGACCGATGTATTAGGAATTGACACGTGCCATCAATTTTATGGAAAGAAAAACTACGTAGAGATATCCGCACCGGCTGCTTTTCTTGGTCACTGGATGGCTTAACAGGAACCGATCCGTCTGAGGAGAGAAACTTCTCTTTCTGCGGGCTGTGGTCACTGTACTTCCAGACACTGGCGTAAACTTGTCCAAAATATTGGTGGGGCAAAATATTGGTGGGGCAAAAATATTGGCGGGACATGGGGTCTGGACCAGAGGTGCAAAAAAGTTTTTTCAAGATGAAACGTTGTTTGTTGTCGTTTTTCGGTTTTTGGTCTTTATGGTTTTTGTTGTTTTTTGGTTGTTTTTAAGTTTTTCTGATTTTGTATCATAAAAATCATGATAAATGGCATGAACAAGAGCTCCAACTCAGTAAATTCAGTTGCGATTTCCGAAAATTTAAAATAATTTAATCAATGCTATTAAAATAACTTCTAAAAAAATAAGAAATTTATTTTTTTAAACAAAAACAAATTTTATGGTTTTCTTTTTGTTGTTGTTTAAAGCAAAATCCGAAAAAGTTTTTTTCACTCTGGTCTGGACAGTCAGCAGAGGCCTCTGGTGTTACGTTAATGCGTATGAAATGGGTGTTTTGTTTACATGTAAATTTGTTTCACATTGAAGATATTGAAGATAAAATAAATCTTTGTTTCCATTATGGATTTCTGATAGTATTTCAGTTCTGTGTCTCTGTTTTTCTGTTTCTGAAAAAATTTGTCTGTATTGAAACATAATATTTTAATATTTGAAGAAATTCTCCTCTCGATTTTTGGGGGGCATTGCCCCGGCTCCTCAATTATGGGGGGGGCACGTGCCCCGGCTGACCCCCCAGAGCCTACGCCTATGCTTCCAGCGCTTAAGAGAGGCATGCAAAAGACACTGTTTAAGTCTATATCGATACGGGCATACGCCTTCCTGCAGCTTCTCGACTTGACAGCCACCCAATTTACTGTCAACTCTCCCGCGCCTTAACACACCCTTCCCAGATCCTCGGTTATGACACTCACCTTCCTCTTTCGGATCACGCACCCCTCAAGACACCCTCCCCAACTCCCACAAGCTCCTCGGCTATAACAACCACCCCACTCACCTTACCCTCTTCCGCCCCTTTATACACTCTCCCACCAGCTCCTCATCCACCCCCTCGTCCTCTCTGCATCTTCCAGCAACAGAACGTCTTTTTCTATCCGATCCTAAAGAAGCTTTTAATATTAAGATTCCGTTTCCGATGTAGACATCTGATGCACTGATAAACAAAATGCCGACGTCTGTTTGCAGGAGTTGATGTGGGCAATTTTTTGAGTGAGCGATAATTCGAGAGGAGGAATAAAGGAACGCAGGAGGAAGAGAGGATCGAAGCAACATCGAGGAAGAGATTGAAGAAAGCCAATTTAGAATTTGCCACCGATCAGTTTCTTGCTTTTTTGCTTTTCTTCTTCTTGTTTTTCGTCTACTTTTCTTCTTTTATGTTTTTTCTTCTTCTGCTTGCTCTTTCTTCTTCCTCACCTTCTTCTTCCTCGCCGTCGTCTTAGTATTGCTTTCTCTGGTTTTTTCAGTTTCGTTGTTGCACATGTTCTTGATTATGTTTTTGTTCCTGGTTTTCATTTCAAAGATATCTTTGAAATAAAGATAAGGTTTGTCGTTTTCATTTTCTATTAGGCCTACATGGACTATCATATTCTTCCTTTTCGTATCCAATCAGTTCTTAATCTCGTTCTTTGGTTGAAGCCTCTACGGACATCCATTTGGGTATCTATACAATACATGTACATAATAATAATATTCCTGTACAGTATATTTAAAATTACAAGTATACTAGACACCGCTGCGACGGAAGATATTGCCTATATCCCTATACTTTGGAGTTGAGAGATAGTACCTTTTACTGGCATGGATGTAGGCAAGAGTTCCAAACTCACAGACCAGTTACCAAACTCACAGACCAGTTACCAAACTCACAGACCAGTTACCAAACTCACAGACCAGTTACCAAACTCACAGACCAGTTACCAAACTCACAGACCAGTTACCAGACTCATAGACCAGTTACCAAACTCACAGACCAGTTACCAAACTCACAGACCAGTTACCAAACTCATAGACCAGTTACCAAACTCATAGACCAGTTACCAAACTCACAGACCAGTTAGGGGCCATCCATATATTACGTACGCAAAAATCCGGGCAAATTGGACCCCCTCCTCCCCTGTTCGCAAGCGTACTTTCTTCCACACCCCCCCGCGTACGTACACTTGACGCACCCCCCCCCCGAAGACCAGATGCAGAAAGTGTCTCGACAGTCTGCACTTTAGGCCAGATTGAAGGATGAGTGAGGGCCAATATAGACAAATTATAGGTGTCTCGTTCACAGCACAGAATAACTGCACATGGCTTTTATATAATGTAATAAAATGCCATCGGACGACTATAGGACAATAGGACTATAGGACTATAGGACAATACAGAGTTATAAATAGGCTAATGTGGACGTCATAATTAGAAATTTATTTTGCGTACGTACACTTTTGTTCCCCCTTTCCCCCCCCCGTTCGCACCCGTACGCAAAATCGCCAAAATCCGACCCCCTCCCCCCTCAGTGCGTACGTAATATGTGGACGGCCCCTTACCAAACTCAAAGACCAGTTACCAAACTCACAGACCAGTTACCAAACTCACAGACCAGTTACCAAACTCACAGACCAGTTACCAAACTCACAGACCAGTTACCGCTTAAATATACGCAGAGACATACATACATAGACATACGTAGACATACGTAGACATACACAGACACACGCAGACACACAGAGGCATACATAGACATACACAGACATACACAGACATACATAGACTTACGTAGACATACATAGACACACAGACATACACAGACATACATAGACATACTTAGACATACATAGACACATATTCATCTGTAACCGAGCGCCACTGATTTGCCTTGTTCTCTGAGCGGCGCTATATAAATGTTCAATTGCAATATCAAATACAAAATTACACGTGCACATATACACACACATAGTACATATACTTATGCATACATACAAAGAAAAGCGACTTCATTTTCTTGGCCTCGGCATATGACGGCAGCTTGCCAGTCCTCTCCCTTGCCCTCTGAACGTGCCACCGACAATGTGCGGTCAGCGTACTCCTTATTAGCCGAGATATCTTTAAACAACAGCTTCGTAATTGTGTATTCGTAGTCTGAATCTTACGCTAACTGGTGTTGTCCTATGAAGTTCCGATGGAATGCGTATTAACTGCGCGCAAGTATCATTCGTCGCTTCTGTGATCACTCGACCGTATCTCGCCTTCAGCAGCCGCTAGGTGGACACTCGGTAATTCACTGATGCGTGGATACGATCAAGCGAAACTAGCGAATGGAATTTGCCCCACCCATTTCTCTGATGTCCCACATCGCTATCACCCATTGCAAGAGGGTAGTATATGCCACAGGGTTAATGGTTATTTACTGTTACTGAATCTACACTATCAACCCGTATTTTCCTTTTGTCACAAAAGCGTATCAAGTTCCACTGTTGGGCGACCGACGAGATGAGTCCTACGAGACTTCTCCGGTAGCCTGCAACAATATTAGTATAATGTGTTTTTGCTGTGATTGTTTCATTTGATGGCGAATAAACTACTTACTTACTTACTTACAATTTTTTCGGTTTTGAAGGTAGTCGTCGAGTTTATTACATTATGCATCAGAACTTATGTTATATTTTAGAACTCTGTTAGCTGTCAGAACTGTTATATATCAGAACTCTATTAGATGTCAGAACTATGTTATATGGATGTGGTGCACGGATGAGTAAGGGAATGGGGCGATAAGTGGATAGGATGAGTGAGTGAGGGAATGGGGCGATAAGTGGATAGGATGAGTGAGTGAGGGAATGGGGCGATAAGTGGATAGGGTGAGTGAGTGAGGGGATGTGATGGGTGAGTGGATAGGTGGAGTATGTGAGGGGATGGGGTGAGTGAGTGAGTGGATAAGGTGAGTGAGGGGATGGGGCGAGTGAGTGGGGAATAGGGCGAGTGAATGTTCTGACAGGGTGAATGAGTGAGGGGATGGAGTGGAAGGATATGCATTGGTGGTTGAGTGGATGCGATGAGTTTGTGGTTGCAAGCGACAGAAAGAGAGAGAGAGAGAGAGAGAGAGAGAGAGAGAGAGAGAGAGAGAGAGAGAGAGAGAGAGAGAGAGAGAGAGGAGACAGACAGACAGACAGACAGACAGAGACAGACAGACAGACAGACAGAGAAAGAGAAAGAGAGAGACAGACAATGAGATACAGACAGACACAGAAAAACAGACACACACAGAGAGAGAGAAAGACGGAAGAATGATGGATCAGTGACCGAGCGAACGCACCAGTGGATACACTCAGGACGTACGTTGGATGGCGATGCCCGCCGGCCACCTCCATACCTCCCTCAGTCCCTACGTCCCTGCCTTCATCCATCTGTCTTTCCCTATGCCTGATCTTCCCGCCCGTCCATATGTTCGTCCGTTCATTCGTCGCTTCTACCGTCCGTCCGCATGTCTCTTCCTTTGAGAGTGAGAGAGGGAGAGAGAGAGAGAGAGAGAGAGAGAGAGAGAGAGAGAGAGAGAGAGAGAGAGAGAGAGAGAGAGAGAGAGAGAGAGAGAAAGATAGAGATAGAGAGAAAGAGAGAGATAGAGAGAGAGATAGAGAGAGAGACTGACAGACAGACAGACAGGTAGGCAGAGACACAGACAGAGACAGAGAAACAGACACAGACACAGACAGAGAAGTAGTTAATGTACTGTCACATGTCGTGAAATCTCTCCTGAGAGACTGTCACTTCTCGTGAAATCTCTCCTGATCGACTGTCACTTCTCGTGAAATTTTCTCCCGATCGACTGTCACATGTCGTGAAATCTCTCCTGAGAGACTGTCACTTCTCGTGAAATCTCTCCAGACCGACTGTCACTTCTCGTGAAATTTTCTCCAGACCGACTGTCACTTTGAGTGTAATTATATTTAATATAGTTTAATTATATTTAATATATTTTAATTATATTTGAAACCTAAGTTGTACTCTTACACGAGGTATTTATCTTATTGAAACATTTCACATGTTGAATAAACTTATTTTCCTGCATCAATTTTAAACATTTTACAATGTTACATAGCCTAGTGGTTAGCGTGTTGGACTATCAACCCAGAAGTCGGCGGTCCAAATCCCATCAGGACAGAAAAATTTATAGACTCCACTTCAAATAAGAAAAAGACAATCAGAATTTCTTTTAATAAAGTTTATTAAACTGAAACACGACTTTTTTTATTTGTAAGTTTTACAAACATAGGTATGAACCAGATAATCATTTAGTCCGGTGTCAGAAGTTAACAGATTGGCAATAGCATGAACGTTTTTATTTCTAGCCCTATGTAAGCGGTAAAATATACAATAGTGTCCACAAAAACGACTAACAGTACTTTGTAAATGTCTCTCGCTAAATATCCAGTTTACACAATGACGATTCAAAAAAGTTCTAAATGGAATATCTGGAGGTCTTCCAAAAGAGTCAAAGTATTCGCCATAGGACGAATTTTCAACGTATAAGACGATCCAATGCGCGCCAGGTTTGTCGTGCGGATCTGTATTACAGACCATCAGCAGAGGACCACTTTGGGTTAACGTTGTAGGTAGACGATCACACGCAAACACACCCAAAAACATAGGTCCACACTTTGCATCTTTCCGTAGTATCGAATCAATTCTAAGTCCATCCATTTCAGTTCTTGTAGTCGAAAATGATATTTCTTGATCGATCAATTTCCAAAATATTCTCAAATTCTGCGAACGCTATAACGTTGATTGTGTTGGCTAGCTCTTGGGCAAATTTCATATCCAGACGAATATTACCTTGTTTAATCAGATTAAAATGGTCACCCTCGGCTAAATCGGCAGTCAAGTCGAATGCATAAAGGGCATATCCACCAGGAAAGTCCTCTCTGGATATTAGATTTCCTTCGTCTCTCATCCACTTTCCAGTTCCCATAAATAATGAGGCGTATGCATTGATAAACTGATTGTTGGCAAAATTTAGTTCCAAAGGTTTCACAGATTGCTGTTGACCATCTAAATATACCTTTAACTGAGACAGATGCATGTGCTTAAAGTTGAACGGATTCTTTGTAGGCCTATAACTGCCGTTAAATGCGTCGTTGTCCACGCAGCCTATGACGATTCTAGTAGGTAACTGACCAGAGAAAAGACTTTCTTGAGATGCATCCAGATTACCTCTCGGTATGGTAAACGTCTTGCAAACTGCTCTTCTAACGGGAAATTTTACATTTCCCTGTTCAAGCGCTTTCGCATGTGCAAGAAACACCGAGGGACTGAGCTTTACTTTTCTCACATATAACTTGCATTCTAGAATTCGAACTTTATATGCAGCTCCTTGAACGGACGACATGAGGCAGAAGGCATCTTTATTTCTAACAAGTCGCACTCTTATATTAATATCGTTAGGAATAAATCGATCCTGAAAAAATAGATCGCTATGAATAGATCCTAACATGTCGACAACACGTCCTTCGTCTGTAAATGTACTGCGTTTCTTTAATCCAAGGTTTTCAGCATTGACATCGTGCGGATTAGCATCTTCGAAATGAGTTGCAACGTCCTTGTAATACAAGGCTGAGGTAAGCTGCGAGGTTTTGGCTGCATCACCGTAGCTCAGAAGGGTTTCCAAGTAGCTGCGATAAGCATAAGTGTTATTTGAAGGTGTCACAAGGGTATCGTTTAAGCTGATGTCAACTTCCGAAAAAAGACTGTGCAAAAATAAGTTGATCGGCCCAAAATGGTCGTCGGTTACAGGTTCGTTGTTTGCCTTTATAATTTGCGCTCTAACGTATAACTGAGTGTTTGACAAGTCGAGATAGTCTTGTCCGGCTCCGGTAATACTAAATTCTATAGGTGTGCCCTGCGAAATTGTGGCTATCGGATTATATTCGACATATGCACCACTTTCTATACTAGTCTGCGTTGGAGGTACGATAAACAGATCCAATTCGCTCTTTGTGCACTCACAAGATTGTGGATGAACAAATGCCATGCTTAATCTTTGTCGAATATGTCGTGTTTCACTCTTTTAATAGGCCTCTTTAGCGTCCTTTTCAGCCGCTTCCTTCCACTGCCACTTTGAGTATTGAAGTCGTTGGACGTGGTAAAAGCTTTTATACCTTCTGGAATACGTCTTCTGCTAGAGTCTTTAAATTGTTGACCCTCAACAACGTCATTGGCAATCTGCAACCCGGTTCTCAAAAAGTGTTTTCCAAACGATTTAGCACCAGTTTGAATCAACGGCCAAGCGCTTCTGAAAAGCCCGCTCAGAAAACTTCCTATTCCATGACCACGCTGCATGCGCGCGCCTTGGAATATGGGCATACCATTACCACTCTGTTGCAAATAATAATCTTCGTACGCGAGTCGACTCGCATCGCAGCAAAACTGTCTTTTCATTGTAAAAGATATGGAATTTTACAAAGTCTAAAATGAAGTGTAACCATCACCTTCCCGTATTCGAATGGTATGGGTTTGCCAGTATCCGTCCTTATATCTATTTCTATAGAGTCAAAGTTTTTCCTTTGCAGTGGGACGTAGAGAGGTTTTTCATATATCGTATTTATGCTGTCACCGTTTTTACCAGACACATGAACGATACGAAGTAACGGAGCTTTTGTATCACCCACGGGGATGTGCTCCAAGACGTTACAATATACATACATGGAAGAAAACCCTCTATTTAGATCACATCTATGATCGGCTTCCCAGAGTAATGGAGTAGTATTCGGATTCGTCAACGGACTCTGTCTTTCGGATATACCAAGCATTGCGCGCATATGAGGTGAGAAGTATATGACTACATCTTTAAAAATGACTGCACTGACACGGTTCGTGATATCGTTATACTTAAACTCTGTAGAATTCATGTTGTCATGTTTAAAAGTCGTCTCTTCTATATGTTCGTTTAACGTTTCTACAAGCTCTGACGGCGAGTCGTAATATCTCGGAGGCAATTCAAACATACCATGCGGATGAGATATGACCCCATTTCTTTCTATAGTCTGTGTGTATATGACTCGCCCATCAAGCTTATTTAAATTGAACCAGGTGTGTTGATATTGTATTTCGACCAAACCAACTTCCCAATCGCCGGACAGCGATATATCATTTTCTAACCGCGTGGTATAATGTGTAAGCGTGTTGTTAGGATAGTAGTGCATAGAACTATTACTCGGCAATGTCAGGTAAAAGTGCGCCATGATAGAACAAACGGTGTAAGGTCTCCAAAGTACTTTCTTTGAATGAACAATCAGACAACTACAACTTGAATATATCGGTTGTCCAAGAATTAAAATTATTGTCATATCCTCGCCATTTAACAAAATATTCGGTTTTCCCTCCGCGCTTACGACTTTTTAATATTTTTTCTATTTTGTAAACATCATCTTCTTTCAAAATCTGCTGCAATTCCTCTTCGTAGAATCTACCTTTCAATTTCTATCCGTTTAAGTCTGTCAATTCATAAGTGATTGGATCTGAGGGTATTCGTGCTTCAATTGTGAAAATTTCATCCGTCCAAGAAGGTAGGTAGCCCTTTTTGAATGCAACTCGAGCTTTGCTTATTCTCACTTTGTCACCCACACTATATTTCCATGTTGCACGTCTCTTCTTTTCACCATACAAGCGTTTTCTAATAGCGGGTTCGTCTTCTTTGGTGACTTGACTGGGTGTCATAGCTATACTTCTATGATATGTGTTATTATACGAGTGTACCAAATCTTGTAAAACATCGGTATAACGATGGGTGTTTTTGTAAGTGAAATACTTCCACATCTTTGTTTTAAGCGTGCGATTAAACCTTTCAACGACCGAGGCCTTTGTATCGGTGTTTTCGGTGGTATAGAAGGCTATAGCGTTCGTATGCAACAACGCTTGAAAGGTTTTGTTAAGAAATTCTGTACCTTTATCGGTTTGTAAATGTGCGGGGTGTCTATCGACCAACAGCGTTGAAAAGGCCTCAGTCAGGGCAGTTCCAGTCTTTGTTTTAAGCGGAACAACCCAAGCATATTTGGAAAAAACATCTATGCATGTTAAAATATATTTATTCTTATCATTATACTTGGACAATGCAGAAAGGTCAGCCAGGTCGGCCTGCCACAGATCGTCAATACCAACGGTGAATGTTTTTCTACGTCTAAATGTTAATCTAACAGGTTTGTGCAGAGTGTAAGCATCTTGTTTCTGTAACCATGTTCTAACATCTTTAGAATTAATTTGTCCTTTTACATGTCTTTGAAACGTTTTCACACCACCAAAACTACCGGCATGTTTTGGATCAAAATACGACTCCATCAGTACGCTTCCCAACGAACTTTTGCACGAGACCTTCTGTGACTGGGCTTTGGAGTAACTGGTGGACTTTCATCAGATGGTTCATTAATATATTTCCACCTCTCTTCGTTACCGATTAATTCGCGTGGAATATTACATTCCTTCAATGCGTCTGCAAGATGCTTCCAACCGGTTGGATTTGGAACTGAACTTCTTTTTCTGAGTAGGTCGTTTACCAAATCCACGGCATGTGTTTGAGGAATCGTTGTATTCTTCAAAACGAGTTCTCCCTTTTCGCTCCAATCGATATCAGAATTGTTTTTCATGTGAGTCAAAAGTCGTGATGCATGAGACCTCCATTTCGCTGGAACGGTGCTTAACACGGCAGTCTCTAGAGAACTAGTTTTCGAATCGGTCACGGTCTGAGCCTTATCGTCTTTAGCAACTAGATCGCTTAAACTAAACTTTGTTATAACTGTAGGTTTATCAATATTTAAATAACGACTTAAACTGTTTGAGTAGAGTTTAGCTTTTTCGTCGTCAGCAATATTTCTATGTAGTATGTCATAGATTTCGCCATCCAATCTTGATAGTGTCTTGTCCAACATGGTCTCCTTCCATTTCTCAATCTGTCTAGGTTCTACTAAAACCATTTTCTTTGCATGTTCCATGTTATCTGTTGGGGTTTAGAAGCGAGCCTAGAAAGGAAAGCACGGGAGTTAGTAGTGCACCGAGGAAACCTCCCGTCTGAATGAGCCTCTTCTTAGTCTTAACGAGCGTTTTCTTTGACGCCAGGCTTCTCAAATTCTTCTTAAATCGACTCAGTTTGCTCTTCTGCGGAGTAGTTAGTGGCACGTGACCTCTTAGAACGTTCTTAGAACATTCGCATATACAACATAATAGATTCTTGTTGCAGTTCTTCAGAATCTTTTTCCTCACTTTGACCGAAGCTTTAAGCAGACTTAGCTTTGCAAGATACTTCCTTAGTTTGGGAGACATTTTAACGCAATGAGTGTATCATGTTCTGTGCGACTGTATATATATTTATTTTCTGACATACACATAATGCGTCTCGCCTGGGAATATGCTTGTTCTTATTCTACACCTCTCATCGGTATCGGGTTTAAGGTCTACCAAGAGATAACCAAATGGAGGCATCGTTGCATCTCTGAAAGCTTCGAACATAAAATTTGACTTTCCGGGAAACATCTGTCGAGCTAAATTTGCAATCTGCGTAGAATCTCTTACGTTTTTGAACAGAACCAGATAGTGAGCGTTGAGACTGATAGTTCTGGTATGTTTACTTTTGTAAAATAGATTTTGCGTGAGATATAATACCGAAACATTTCTGTGATGACTGATCTTTGTGAAAATTTTAGTGACCCTCTCATCCGTTTCACTCATCAAATCGTCTAAAATGAGAAGAGTTCTGTCTTTTCCGTCGAAAATATTCAAGTCTGGAAGTCCTTCGTGAAATAGTATTTGGGGATATTAATCGAAAATCAATCAATCAATCAATTAGACATTTATATAGCGCGCTCTTCAAGGCAATTATTCAGAGGCGCTCCCAGCCCAACCTCGACGAAAGAGAACAGCCTTAAGAGCAGAGAAGAAAGAGGTGGATGAGTCTCGAGGGAGAGACCGCAGTCCAACAGGAAGGCCATTCCAGATAGTGGGACCGGCAACGGAGAATGCTCGCTGTTGCATGGTTGCAGTGCGAGCGAAAGGAACATGTAAGTCACCGCGGGCGGTGGAACGGAGTGAACGGCGACCAAGAAGTGCGGACGCTGGAAAACAGAGTTCACGTAGATAGAAAGGAGCGCGGCCAAGCTGACACTGCCAGACAATAGAAGCAACCCGGTATACAATGCGTTGCGAAAAAGGAAGCCAGTGGAGGACGTCACGCATGTAGTCAGACACGTGACCAAACTTAGGGATGCGCCCAACGAGGCGCGCAGCAGAGCGTAGAACGCGTTCAAGGCAATGCAGTCGAGTGTGAGGGAGACCAATATAGAGAGAACAGCAGTAATCAAGTCGACAGGTAATGAAAGCATGAACGAGAGTAGCTGCGTGCTTGGGAGAGAGAGAGCGGGAGACCACACGGAGCTGACGTAACTGGAAATAACAACCCTGGCTCAGCTGCGAAATATGTTGGGAAAGGGTGAGTTCAGAGTCCAAGGAAAATATCCTGATATATCCCATACCACCACAATACTTTGTCAACTGTCGGTTTTACCATGTGCTGTAAGTGATCCACAAATCGTAGTGTAAACTGCGTTTTACCACATCCCGAAGGTCCACTTGTGGCGGTTTGGCCACAAGGCACGAACGAAGGAATATAATGATAGCTGTCTTAATTAATTAGCGTCTTTTTCGATGGGTGGCGCTTTATAACTGTTCGATTATAATTATAATTACAAGTGCTATATTTTATTTTTGCCATTTTAAAGCTTCAATTAATTAATTAAAATAAGAAAACACGCCATTCTGTCCAATATTTAGTGGCTAAACATAGGGCGCCGCTTAATATAGTTGGTAAATATTTTGATTTTGGACACCTGTATTTAAGAAGATGGTGATGGCCTACTATATAAGTGTGGAGGCCAGAATATAGTTTACGTACTGAATGATAGTCATGCAGACCAATAAATCTAGCCGTCCTATGGAGGCCAAAATAATGTCTTACGTACTGAGTTATAGCGTGCAGATAGATGCAGATGGATTCATAGAGCTTGCCTCACGCTGCGTTGCCTATATCGTAGGACGGCGTTACTGCGTCCTGCATATACAGCGATACGGTTCTTTAGTGTCGTTGGTTAGCGATAAATACTGCACTCCGTGTGGTAGTATACGGCGAGTGATAAAGCGAGTTCCAGGTTTCGGTTCGGGCAAGTTGAAAATATAATTACGGACGAGAGGGCGTCCGAGAAAAGGCTAATCTGTGCGATCCCGGGTTACAGCCGAATCGATCGCTCTCGGGTGAAGGATTGAGTCCGCCGATCCGACAGGTTTGGGGCCCACCCTGCCGTTAGATCGCGAAAAGGTCTGAATCCCGATTGTTGGTAGTTTGCGGGCTGAGTATAGCTCGGGGAAAGACCGATCGTGAGAGATTGAGAGCTCACAGGTCTGTTCCGGTAACGTACGGGGCAAAGAGTTTCCTGGGGACCGTCTGATAAACCTCGGGCAAGGCCCCGCCGTTGACAGTCAGAGAAACACGCGGAAAGACCGCGCTGGTGACCGTCTGATAAACCTCGGGCAAAGTCCCGCTGTTGACAGTCAGAGATACACGGGCAAAGACCCGGTGGTACCCGTTAGAGATACGCGGGCAAAGACCCGGTGTTGACCGTCAGAGATAAACGGGCAAAGACCCGGTGGTACCCGTCAGAGATACACGGGCAAAGACCCGGTGGTAGCCGTCAGAGATACACGCGGAAAGGGACCGCTGTTGACCGTTAGAAATACACGGGCAAAGACCCGGAGATACGCGGGCAAAGACCCGGTGTTGACCGTCAGATATAAACGGGCAAAGACCCGGTGGTAGCCGTCAGAGATACACGCGGAAAGGCCCCGCTGTTGACCGTTAGAAATACACGGGCAAAGACCCGGAGATACACGGGCAAATACCCGGTGGTACCCGTTAGAGATACGCGGGCAAAGACCCGGTGGTAGCCGTAAGAGATACACGCGGAAAGTCCCCGCTGTTGACCGTTAGAGATACGCGGGCAAAGTCCCGCTGTTGACCGTCAGATATAAACGGGCAAAGACCCGGTGGTAGCCGTCTGAGATACACGGGCAAAGACCCGGTGGTGATAACTCAGTTAAAGTATCGTCCATAAAAGCTGAGCAGTGCGATCCCGAGTTACAGCAAAAACTAATCACTCTTGGGTATTGGATTGACCGCCGATTCGACAGGTTTGGGGCCCACCCTGCCGTTAGATCGCAAGCCGGTCTGAATCCCGATTGTGAAGTTTAACAGGCTGAGCAAACCTCGGGGAGAGACCGATCGTGAGAGTTAGAGGAAACACAGGTCTGTATAGGTAAAGTGCGGAGAAACATTCCGCTGGTGACGTCCGGAGAAGTACCGGAACGATCTTGTTGAAACTGTTCGATAACATCGGGGAACATCCCGTGAATCTAAATACGCGGTATCCGGGTTTGGCTGCTTTAAGCGTCATAGTTACTCCCGCGGTTTACCGGCAAATATCCGTCCGGGAGACCATCCGGACGATCCGACCGTTGTCTGTTCCAGTGTTCGGGAAAGTTCCCACGGTGGGAAGCTACACAGGTCTGTGTGCAATAACGGGGTAAAGTAATTGATATTTACCCACAGATACCGTTAGCAGAATCGAGTGTGAGTACCGAGAAACGAAGCCTACGAGTCTGTGCGCTCCCAGAAAAAGACACAACTGTTACGTTCCCTATTGGATTCAGATAGTCAGGTTCAAGAGATACGGCTTGTGGAGTAAGGGCCCACTCTGCTGCTCAGGTCTCGAGACAGACTAATTCTGAATAGTGGGAAGATAAAAGGTTGTGTAAACCGGAAAGAGATCAGACCAGGATATTCGGTTCGGGTATTCGGGTACGGTACCCAGGTCCGAAAGAGACGCGTCCGCTTTACTAGCGAAATCCAGCTAGTCAGAGTCCCAGGGTGAAGTGTACGAGAGTTCCCGGTTAAAGGAACATTAACGCAGACCAAGAGTAAACGATACGAGAAAGTCCGGGTAGTCGGGTATCCAGATAGAACATATTTGCTTGTCGCAACACACAGCTCTGAGGACTGATTGAAGTGCGAGGTTGGGCCCCCTCGTGCGTAGGTCAGAACAAAGGTCTGTGTGTGTAGATAGCGAAGGTTATAGAGAGAGGACCTTCACTATCAGAGTGCCATAGAAACCCGTTATCTTTCGAAGCAGAATTCATTATTGTGAGGCCGGTATGCCGCACACGGAAACACAGCTAGAGATACGTGACAGTAAGAAGACGCGTTGCCCGATGGATACGTGTCTTCTATTACATGACGCAGAGACTCGTCATAAGTACTCCTTGTTCCCTGAACTTAGAGAACGTTTGGTGTTCCATGATAACGGCGATAGTTCAAGAGTCACGAGGTGCAGAATGGTCCGTCAAAGTTCAGACCAGGTAGAGAGGAAGAGAAAGCCCGTAACTAGGAAGGTACACAGAAAGGCAAAGACTGCTGCAGGTAAAAGATCGAACCCTGTTCTGAAGGACGGCCATCCTCAGGACGTTGCCCACCCGGCGACCGCGGAAGTGGCAGAGTCTGATGCCGAGACCGAGCTCTACAGTGTAGCCTCTCCTAGTAAAGCGGTAAACCCTGAACCTCCTCTGACAGGAATAGTCACTATGGACAGAGATAAGCCATTTGACGGTGACAATAGGCAAGGCAGTGACTCGGGTGGCTCCAGACGGGTAGTGGGCTGGAGTCACCACAGGAACCCGCCCGGCGCGGCAGGGCAGGCGTCCGGGCGGCGAACGCCACACACTTACAATAGCAGAAAAAGGATGTTGCCATGTAGGATCCATCTTAAAGAATGTCAAGCTGAAGAACGAATTATCATTATATATTCAAATTGAAAACCCAAAAATTATACAATTCATAGGAAGAAATTGTGAAACTAACTCGAAATCCACCGCGCTGCCGCCGCCGCCGCCGCCGCCGCCGCTGCCGCCGCCGCCGCCGCCGCCGCCGCTGCCGCCGCCGCTGCTGCTGCCGCCGCTGCCGCTGCTGCCGCTGCTGCGCGCGCTCTTCCCAAAGTTCCTAACACTAAAATGTACCTTCTCTTCAATTCTGCTCGCTCTCCACACTTTACAGTTTTATATATCTTAGCAAATAATTTAGAGTTCTTCCTTCTCTTTTAGTTATCAGTTTTGTATTTCTTAGCAAATAATTTAGAGAACTCAACTATATGCTGATAAATGACAGTCTGTGCGTACATTCCCAACAGTAGAACCTAACGATCTTTGTTTTTGCGCGTTTTGTAACTAAATGTATTTAGACACTTATTTGGTTAGGGGGTGCACGATAGCGTAGTGGTTAGCACGCTAAGCTGCCGATGGAGAGGTCGGGGGTTCGAATCCCCGTCCGGACAGAAATTTGATTCGATTTCTACTCCTGCTGCACCCCATAGCCAACTCAGCTATAATGAGTACACCGACTGAACTCTGTCGGTGGGAAGATGAGACGGTGAGGGTTAGAGCTGGCCGCCTTTCCCTCATATGCCGAGTCTAAGAAACTGAGGTTGCTAACAATTCATATCCATGTCTACCTCGTGGTTAGCTCATGGGTCCTCTCTCTCTTCTTGCTTAAAACGCTTCCATATT
Organism: Allolobophora icterica; assembly: GCA_963556255.1. Lineage (NCBI taxonomy): Eukaryota > Metazoa > Annelida > Clitellata > Crassiclitellata > Lumbricidae > Allolobophora > Allolobophora icterica. The sequence continues at coordinate 41,953,921 of OY744611.1, forward strand.
ATTAAGATGTCAAAATATGTTGACCGTCTGTTTGTCTGTTTGTCTGTTTTTGAAAGAGTACAACTTTTAATATACCTTAGATTATAACATAATATATATTTTAAAATACCATATTCAAATAAGCTTCGCTGTGCTAGGGCGCTATACAAATCGGTGAAGTTCAAAATAATTTAAATGTAGGCTCTACTTAAAATTTATGTGAGAAATAAGTTTTTTCAACATGTGAAATGTTTCAATAAGATAAATACCTCGTGTAAGAGTACAACTTAGGTTTAAAATATAATTAAAATATATTAAATATAATTAAACTACATTAAATATAATTTCGCTAGAAGTGACAGTCGATCAGGAGAGATTCACGAGAAGTGACAGTCTCTCAGGAGAGATTTCACGACATGTGACAGTCGGTCTGGAGAGAATTTCACGAGAAGTGACAGTCGGTCTGGAGAGATTTCACGAGAAGTGACATTCGGTCTGGAGAGATTTCACGAGAAGTGACAGTCGATCGGGAGAAAATTTCACGAGAAGTGACAGTCGGTCTGGAGAGATTTCACGAGAAGTGACAGTCTCTCAGGAGAGATTTCACGACATGTGACAGTCGATCGGGAGAAAATTTCACGAGAAGTGACAGTCTCTCAGGAGAGATTTCACGACATGTGACAGTACATCAACTACTCAGAGACAGACAGACAGACAGACAGATGAAGACAGAGACAGAGTTGGAGAGAGAGACAGACAGACAGACAGAGAAAGAGACAGAGACATACAGAGAGAGACACACTCAGAGAGAGAGAGAGAGACATACAGAGACATACAGAGAGAGAAGAACGATATGGAGGTACTATAGGTGGTGGAGAAGGCAGATGAGTATGAATAGGATGGGAAGGGATGGGAAACAGAGCAGTAAACAGACGAGAAGACAGGGGAAAGCGGATCCGGGAGGGACTTGAGGAGAGGTGAGATCGTACTCGAGCGGATCCAAGTTGACTTAGAGACCGTCATCCTTCCACGTCGCCTACTCCTCCGCTTCAATTCCTCCTCCTACTCCTGTTCCTCCTCTCCATTCCTTACCTCCGTTTCCTCCTTCATTCCCGCCTTCTCTCTGTCTGTCTATCTGTCTGTCTCTCTGTCTGTCTCTGTCTGTCTCTCTGTCTGTCTGTGTCTCTCTCTGTGTCTCTCTGTCTTTCTCTATCTGTCTCTCTCTCTTTCTGCTGTAACTTCTCCTATTGCGAAGATGACAGATAAAGGTACAATTGATGCAAACCGGACAGAGATCCATCTTCTTTAATTCCTCGGGCACCTGTCATCCACCTTAAAACCCACGACGCGGCTATTTACGGATTGCAACCAAACCACCCAAGCAAAGTTCCCGCAGGACAAAGGCGTCCCAAATGGAAGAAGAGCGGCAAACAGAGAACTGGTTGGGAGGAGACGGTGGTAATTCTGGCCAGAGGGAGGCTGCTTATATTACGAGAAATACAATGCGAACTGGAAAAGAGACAATCACATAGAATGGAATACTGTTTGGGATTTTGCCATTGTCAGTCAGGTGTGGTATTTATGGCAATTCTGAAGCGACGTTTTATTAATGGAAACTGTCAAACTGAATAGAATATGAAATGAAAGAGCCACTTGGTTGTGTCTTTGGATTGAAAGTTTCCTACGTTTCCACTTCCGGTAATTTGCGAGGCATACATGTCATGCAGACAATACCCGGTACTGCGTTATTGTTTCATACGAAAGTGTCACGAATCTATCAAAGACAATGTTTACTTGGCATAAAGCAGACCAGAGGTCATATCGATGCCTACGTTCACACACACACACACACACACACACAGACACACGCACACACACACACACACACACACACACACACACACACACACACACACACACACACACACACACACACACACACACACACACACACACACGCGCGCGCACACACACACACACACACACACACACACACACACATACACACACACACACACACACACACCACCTAACGCATCAACGTACGACATTCCCATTCATGCCCATGAATTGTGTTGTGCTTATGTATATATGTATTTACGTACGTAGGTATGTATGTATGTATGTATGTATGTATGTATGTATGTATGTATGAATCAAGACACTTAATAAAGCGCGTTATGAGTACCTCGCAAAGGCGCTGCATGCCTGACTATCTAATCTAAGTGACCTAATCTTTTTGAATAGCATTAAATGTAACTGCGCGCATGCGCAGTAACATTTAACTTTTCAAGAGGAAGGTCGGAGACACGGGAAGACACGATGGGCTCGAGCTGATGTGCGGAAGCGTGGCACCTCCATATCTCCACGAGCATTAGAGCGCAACAATCGCCGACCCGATTGACTTGAGACTGGAACATGACACTCCTTGATGTACGTATACGTGCGTTGTCGACCACAGAGGTCCGTCCCAAGAGGAATGTCTTCATTCATCGACGATGTGCCAGTCAGTGGATCGTTTCCCTCTTATAATCCGATGTGAGAACTTCAGTAGATTGGTCCATAGTCGGCCGGGCAGTCGAGGACCACAGTGTCCGATTTACGCATAAGCTAAAACGCTATAGCTGAGGGCCTCCCAATCGACAGAGGCCTAAAATAATTCAGAATTTTTGTTGGGGCGGGCCTTTTTTAAATTTGGTTAAAGCGATGACATCACCAAATTTATTAGCATACAACTTACATGGTCACAAATCTAAAAAAAACCAGATCATTACTTTATTAGTAACCCACAAAGTGACTTGTGAAAGAAAATGCTAAAATGCATATTATAATCAAACTAGCACAATTGGGGGTTGTAAACGACTCCCTGGGGTGTGCAATGAGGACTTAACTGGGGTCCTAAGAAAGACTAGGGTTTGAACCTCCAACCCTCCGGCAATTCTCACCCTGATTTAAGGTCCCAGTGCGCGGACGGTGCTAGCCCGAGATTTTAATCTCATAAATAAGCCAGCGTCGGGAAGCGAACCTCCTCGATCCGCATGTTCTTGAACACAGAGGAGGATGGGACGCAGCCTACGCTCGTACCAATGTAGCTAATTGGGCCACTGACCACCGCTCTGTCTTAGCTGACTGATCTTCTGGATATTGACCTGATTACGGTTTGGTTTTGGTGCGCCATCGGCTGATGCCTTGTGCATTAGACACAGGCGCGATACAAAGTGCTCATTACAAATGCTTGTAGTTCAATAAATCTGGAATCTTTAATCCTTCCTGTTTGACTGGAATTCCTACTCTATCCAGTGCAGCTTTGTGGATTCCAATAAAAGCGAAGACCAGTCTTACCGAGAGTGCTAATAAAATGGGAACGACGCCTGATGCGAGGGACACGGAGGCTGAGATGCGATGGATGCGGAGGTTGCATGAGAGAATGGGCGACATCATTCCATGTATTGTGACGCGGAGGACGAGAAGAAAGGAAAAAATAAAGCATTAAACTACGAGGATAGTAGGAGGACTATAGAGCATGATGCTGAGGATGACAATGAGACTGGATGAGGATGAGAGGAGGACTGAAGCAGGATTGAAGTAGAGGATGACAAGAAGACTTGGAAAGAATGGAAGGACTGGAGTAGGATTGACTACCGAGGGTAGTGCAGGAGGATATATCAATAAGACTGGAGAAGGAAGGAAGGAAGGAGAAGGAAGGAAGGAAGGAAGGAAGGAAGGAAGGAAGGAAGGAAGGAAGGAAGGAAGGAAGGAAGGAAGGAAGGAAGGAAGGAAGGAAGGAAGGAAGGAAGGAAGGAAGGAAGGAAGGAAGGAAGGAAGGAAGGAAGGAAGGAAGGAAGGAAGGAAGGAAGGAAGGAAGAAAGGAAGAAAGGAAGGAAGGAAGGAAGGAAGGAAGGATGGAAGGAAGGAAGGAAGGAAGGAAGGAAGGAAGGAAGGAAGGAAGGAAGGAAGGAAGGAAGGAAGGAAGGAAGGAAGGAAGGAAGGAAAGAAGGAAAGAAGGAAGGAAACAGAATGGGAAAAGGTGACCGCGTGACCATGGAAAGAAGACTTGAAGAGGATGGAATTAGAAGGAATGGAGCAGATGGTAGAGAACTGTAGATGTGTCTGCGAATGTATTTGTGTCCGTCTCTCATTGTCAGTGTTTGTCTTCTTTACTTATCATCTCCTGCACTGTTTGTTCTTCGTTTTCTTTTTGAGTTGGTCCTATTCTTCGTTCTTGCTTTGTTCTTGCGAATAGTTCCGTGGTCCGCTTCGTTCGTCACAACGTTCTTCCCCCTTCATCCATTTTATTGTTCGCTCATTTCTTCGTTTGATTGTCGCTCTCTATGTCCGTTGCTTTGTGCGCCTGCGTCTTTCTGTGCTTCGAATGATCCGTTCTGTTTTAATGAGGTCTTTAATTGCCTAATATGCATTCAGAAATAGGCACGTCTGTCGCCAAGGCAACGGCAGATGCCTGTGTTTGCCGCCGGGTCATTGGACGGGTCTCATCGACGCTGAAGGTATAGTACGACCGCAGGCATAAATTGGCTGCAGGGATCTGGGATGCTATTATTCTATTGCATCGTGCATTGTGTTGTGATGCATAGTAATGCGCTGTTTCGGATGCCGCTTTATTGTATTTCATCGTATTGTATTGCGCGATATTCTGCATTGTAGTGAATTTAATTGTTATCGGGAAGAATCATCTCCCCCCACCGCCCACCCCCGGTTAAGTCTATCACACTGAAGATCAATCTTCTCCACATGTTTCGCTCTTGTATACACAGGAGAGTAAGCAAGCAATTTATTCGCAACATTCAGTAAATAAAAATGAGCAGAACTCACACAAATTCAGTGGCAGGCTGGTGGACATACAGACATACAGGTTTTAGAGATTGCCAGCGGCAATCTGGGGGGGGGGTTGAAGAGTTTGAAGCCAGCGCTCGTAAATAAGCTGATGCCCAGTGCTTAGCATTCGAGTAGCGCTTTAGAAATTTGGAGTTTACGATTACGATTACGAAGGGTCAAATGACCCATCTGTCTCTGTCTGATGGGGCTTGCCCACAGGTCTGCCACCCACTGGTAGGCCTACTGCCCTAACAACAAATAGTGAATTACTGCGAGAAACGCCGATTCTGCCCAACATTCACACAATGCGTTGGATTACAATAAAATTTTACGGTAAATTCATCTGAGATAAATCTTAAATAACAGCCTGGCACAGAAACACTCTACCCGTATTTGTAACATCAATCCTATAGAGGTGTATGCCTTACCGGCATGCCAACGAATATTTTATGGGACTCATATGGGCCATTTTGGGCTCCTATCTGGGAATATATAGGTCCTTGTATAGGCCCCAAATGGGCATGCTTGCAGGGTAGAGAACGGACGAGTTAAGATGGCTCTATGATGACATTCAGAAAACGTGGAAGCACACAGGGATAAAAAAAACAAGAAAATTTAAGCGTTACGATGCGTAAATAAAATAGACTATAATAGCCATTTTAGAGCCTTCTTTTGAGCACTCCCAACTCTGGCAATCTTTACAACGTCTTATATGTGGAAAAAAAGTGAAATTTGTGGCTATGTCTCCTTATAGTGCCTGAACCACCGGGAAGGCAATTCTTCCCTCGGTGTGAAATTGTCAATGGTAGGGTATATATACCACACCCGTTTTATGTGTAATTGAGTCCAGGGAAGAGCAAGATCGACAGTTTTGTCTGCATAACAGCTAGGCTATAGGTGAACTGCTGCGTCAAGTTAGAAGAGCAGTCATTTGGTTTCGATCTGCTGTGTCGCAGATTTTCTTGTCATAACAAATTGTTCTGTCTATGATTAGCATCAATACCTAAGAAATCTATTTTATACAGGCCTATACAGACAGATATCTATCTATCTGCCTGTCTGTCTGACAGCCCTGTCATAGGGCATGAGTCGTCATAGAGAGATAGATAGAGATATATAGAGAGATAGATAGAGATATATAGATAGAGATAGAGAGATAGAAATAGATAGATATAGAGATATATATGTTACAGGCAATTCGTAAAACCAGGGATTTTGTAAAATCCCTGAAATTTTAAGGTAATTTGTAAAATCCCTGATTCACTCAGGCACTTTACAAAATCCCTGAAAAAACCAGGGATTTTGTAAAATCCCTGAAATCAGACGACGAAAATTTGACAGATTGCCTGAAATGAAAATTTGACAGATTGCCTGAAAATTTGACAGATTGCCTGAAAATTTGACATATTGCCTGAAAATTTGACAGATTGCCTGAAATGAAAATTAAGTTTATTACGCAAACAAACCTTATTTTCAAAGGATTGATGGTATTTTATTTTAAGTTCAGTTCGACATCAGTTTTTGTTTTCACACGACATACTCGAATGGTTTCGACACTTGACTTTCCCTTTGAAAAATTTTAACTTTGAAGTTGCAGATTACTTGAAGTTGTTGATACATCACAAATTAATAAACAATCCGGCTCGACAACTTTGCTTTCCCTTTGAAAAATTTGCACCTATTTGTCTTGCAGCACTCAGTAGATTTTGAAGTTGCAGGACGATTGAAGTTGTTGATACCTCACAAATTAATAAACAATACGGCTCGACAACTGCACTTTCCCCATGGTAAAGCGTAGCCGAGTTGAGATAATGTTACTATACCGATACCCCTCGTTGACAGAGGACGGGGAGATCCTTGAAACATAATGGGTGTTGTTTGTGAGCGTGACAACAACGACCTCTATCGCATCTCTGTAAGGGCCGGAATGTTGACCGGAAAATACTCCCGTAATCAGTTTGATTTGTGTTCCCACAACCTACTCAGTAACAATGACATTTCAACAGAGCAGGAAATAGACCTCCGAAATGCCGTTCAGTTCGAGTCCAAATGTGGTGGGCCTTTCTTTCTTAGATGCAACTGTGCAGGGGCTGGACGCTGCAAGACAAATAGGTGCAAATGCTTCAAAGGGAAAGTAAAGTGCAACAGTCGATGCCATTCGAGCATGTCGTGTGAAAACAAAAACTGATGTCGAACTGAACTTAAAATAAAATACCATCTAGAAATGGTAATCGTTTGAAAATAAGACTTGTTCGCATAATAAACTGTCAGACATTTTACAAAATTCCTGGTTGTACAACATAAGAACTAAACTTAAAATAAAATACCATCTAAAACTGCCAATCCTTTGAAAATAAGGTTTGTTTGCGTAATAAACTTCGATTATTTTCGTCATTTTCATTTCAGGCAATCTGTCAAATTTTCAGGCAATCTGTCAAATTTTCATTTCAGGCAATCTGTCAAATTTTCGTCGTCTGATTTCAGGGATTTTACAAAATCCCTGGTTTTTTCAGGGATTTTGTAAAGTGCCTGAGTGAATCAGGGATTTTACAAATTACCTAAAAATTTCAGGGATTTTACAAAATCCCTGGTTTTACGAATTGCCTGTAACATATACACAGAAGCAGAGGCAGACATAGAAAGAGCAGCGAGAGAGAGGGAGATAGATAGATAGATAGATAGATAGATAGATAGATAGATAGATAGATAGATAGATAGATAGATAGATAGAGAGAGACAGACAGACAGACAGACAGACAGACAGAGACAGACAGAGACAGAGTCATACAGACAGACAGAGACAGACCGAGACAGACAGAGACAGAGGAGAACGGAACAGACAGACAGAGACAGGCAGTCCTACATCTATGCAAGTATGCATTTTGTATGCAGTCTACAAGTACAACGTGCACAAGCCTTAACGTACAAGTTGAGCAACAACAACAACAACAACAACAACATCAATCTCTTTCAAGTCGTCATAAAATATGGATGATATAACGACACTTTTATACGCCGTCGCATAGATCCACCGTCCGCTCATTAACGGAACACTGCAGGGCTGCACGATAGTCTACTGACTGTCAACCAATAGGTCACTGGTTCGAATCCACGCTGAACTCTCCAGACAGAGGGACATCGATGATAGAGGGCGCTCTATGTCAGCATTCGTATAGCGCATTTTGTGACGATCGGAAATTCGGACATAGGCCTAACTTTGCGGAATCGGGGATGACACCAATCCAATTTTTGTCCTACTTGCATAATTAAGAAGGTCACACTAATAATATCAACGAATAGGCTGAAGTCAGTTTTGTGCAAAATGAATATGTACTAGTTCTGAACGAATGTACATCAGTTTCAATACACAATGATAGAATTCTACTCATAGATTGTCTTATCTATCCTACCTAGACCAGCACCTATATTAAAGATGATATCATAGCCTAGTTAACCTCCCTCATTGTAGTAGTAGATATCATCATATCTCTGTTCGTAGATCTGTAACTCTTCTTCGTTTTGCCCCCAGTCACCACGTTCCTTTGATGACGATCATGTTGTGCGATGATGAAGCTTTGGTAGACGACGTTTCGTATCTGGTCAACTTGAAGAAACTCAAACAGAAAAGTTCTGGCAGGTCATTCGAATATGGCTTCGAATATAATATAGTCCATTCGCTTCCGACGCTGGACTACTATGACACAACTAGTGTATTTTCCCGTCATAATTATGACGGCAGTATATAGTGTTAGAGTATTTACCCGTCATATTATGACGTCATATTATAGGCCTATAATTATGTATCGTTGGTTATCGCCGTCGTCAAGACCGCCGTCGTCAAGACAACCGGTTTATGTTTCACAATAGAACAGAAGCCGTTTGTGACGTAGCGTCCTCCGACAGACAAATTTGCATATAAGGAAACTATATTAATAGATGTCCGATCACTCTAGACGACGAACTTCTACGACACTGCGATAACGTACGAGATTTGAGCTGAGCTCTGCCCGTAACACCTATATCCATATTAAAAAGGAAGTACTACTCGATAGTTCGATCACCATGCAATGTCTTAATACGCCGACAGGATCTTCTCTCGGTTATCCCTGTCACACAACTAGCTGACCGTCTTCATGAATTTCCTCACAAACTCGACCGATCATAAGTTAAATGTTAGCGTCGCCTTGATGGACATCCACCTCTGTCAACGGCTAACACCACAACTGTCCTCCCTGAGTTCCAGAAGTGTTCAATAGGCATACGCAGCAGACGACAGATTTCACTGTCCGTTGGAGTTGAATGCCTCCAATCTTCCTTCTTCTTCTTCTTCTTCTTCTTCTTCTTCTTCTTCTTCTTCTTCTTCTTCTTCTTCTTCTTCTTCTTCTTCTTCTTCTTCTTCTTCTTCTTCTTCTTCTTCTTCTTCTTCTTCTTCTTCTTCTTCTTCTTCTTCTTCTTCTTCTTCTTCTTCTTCTTCTTCTTCTTCTTCTTCTTCTTCTTCTTCTTCTTCTTCTTCTTCTACTACTACTATTACTACTACTACTACTACTACTACTACTACTACTACTACTACTACTACTACTACTACTACTACTACTACTACTACTACTATTACTATTACAACAACAGCAACAACAACAACTACTACTAGTCTACTACTACTATTATACTACTACTACTACTACTACTACTACTACTACTACTACTACTACTACTACTACTACTACTACTACTACTACTACTACTATTACTACTACTACTACTATTACTATCACAACAGCAACAGCAACAGCAACAGCAACAACAACAACTACTACTACTACTACTACTACTACTACTACTACTACTACTACTACTACTACTACTACTACTACTACTACTACTACTACTACTACTACTACTACTACTACTACTACTACTACTACTACTACTACTACTACTACTACTTCTCTCTTCCGTAAGTTGTGCCGACGATGAGGTTTGAACATTTCTGCACTTCGTTCTGCTCCTAGCGCTTTTAGATCTTCTGTCACATTTCCATCCATGACTTTGTTTGTCTTCCCCGGCTCCGTGTTCCATCCATGTGACCACAAGCCGGAAGTGCTCTGGCCGGTAGTATCCTGTTGTCCATCTCTGTTACATGTCAAAACCAAGTCATTCTTCTTTTTTCTAATCTTGTCTACAGTAGTGTCTTCACCTGACCAGACTCCTTCCAGATCACCTCATTCGAATCCTGTCTCGTCTGGTTTTTCCCAGTATTCTTCATTTCCCAGTATTCTTCTTAGTCAACTCGCCGCCAATATTATTCTTTCGTCCTCCTTCCGTATGCACCAACATTCGAATCCATAAAATAGCACTGGAGTGATGAATGTTTCAAACAGTTCTAGTTTTGTTCTGCGCTCGTGAATAAAGTGGTGCCCTGCGCTTATGTTCAGAGTAGCGCTTTAGAAATTCGTACATTTACGATTACGATATACTACTCTCTTCCGCATCCTACACATTCCGCTGGCGGATGTCTAAGTTTTATGTCTTGTGTACAATGTTAATCTTCCGTTATTAAGCCTCCCAGGTACAAAAACTCTGTGACTTGCCGCAGTTCTTCATTATTTAGTTTCAGTCAGCTGTTGTTTTCGCATTGTCTTCCAATACTGATTGTCTTGGTTTTGTGCACATTTATTCAAAGTCCAAATCGTTTACTGGTGCTCAACGTACCTAGCAAATATCAATTATATTGTTACTGTGACTTGTACAGTGATATAGTAACGCATATCGTATATCTAATTAGGCCCTATCTAAGTTTCTTTGCCTACGGTATCCGATTGTCACTGTATCTATTTTATGACATCGTGTATGACTATACTTTTGCAATATAGATAATATATACAATGTATGACGTCATATGTTACCATGGTTGTTATAATTCACAGTGTATAGGCTACATTCGTTTCAGCCAATCGCCGACGGGACCGAGATTCGCGGCTAGGCATTGCCTTCTCAGTATCTAGAAGGCAATGGGCTAGGCCTGTGTTAGAATAGGCCTATATAAACACGAATCGCGCCTAACTAGGCAGAGTTCTGCAAATTAAAGCAGGCGTCACTTTCAACTAATAAATGCTTTCCCGTCTACTTAAATCTCATAATTCGTAATACTCTAATAGCTGGGTCCGCCTAATGCGTGATTTGCGGCGAGTGTATATGCTGAGAACGACCGCAAACTCCTTCAGGCAGATATGTAGCCTCAGCCTGACAAAAAGCAGAGATGGGACCCTGGGTGCGTCAAGGTAGTGTTACATGCTGTATTATGTATGTGCCAATCCCGGTGTGTTTATGTATAGTCACGTAGTGGTGACTCTATGTATATGCATATACACTAAACTGTAACAAGAGGGCTGTCGTCTGAGCAACAATAGGTTATTTTTGTATCTAGACCTTATATTCATTTAGCGCCTTCGAAAGAGATAACAAGGGCACTATATGAATGTTCGGATAAATGCATACATAGGCTACTACACGCACACATACATACAAACATACATACATAGATTCATACCTATAATATACACTGGCTTCGACCTACAAAGATGTGCCGCCGCCCAACTCCAATCTGGCCTGAAAACGTAACTTTCACCCTTTCTGTTTTTATGCTCTCCTCTAACGGAAAGTCTGACATCTTATCATTCTGTCTAGACTTACTAAACCAATACAGCAGCAAGAAAAGTGCAGCATTTAGACCAGTTCAAACCCAGTGCGCGTTCTATAGTAGGCCCTATACGCCAGCTACACGAAGTAGGCTAAGGCTTTAGGCCAACTCCGTAATATATTTAATTATATATTTAACTAGCTGTAACCCGTGAAAAATCACGGTATGTAAAACAATTATTATTGCAGTGATAACAATTAAGCTAACTTCCCCGTTATATTATGACGTCATATTATAGGCCTATAGCCGTCGTCAAGACAGCGTAACACAGCTAGACAGCTAGTCTGCTGGCCTATAATAGCCGTCGCCAAGGCGGCAGTGTAGTGACGTCACAATAGTGTTTGTTACGGGACAGACAGACAGACAGACGTACATCGGTTATTATGTTGTTTAATAATTTTTCTTAACTATAAATATACTAGCTGTAACCCGTGAAAAATCACGGTATATAAAAAACAATTATTATTGCAGTGATAACAATAACGTCATATTATAGACCTATAGCCGTCGTCAAGACAACCGTCGCCAAGGCGGCAGTATAGTGACGTCACAATAGTGTTTGTTACGGGACGGACAGACAGACAGACAGACAGACAGACGTACAACGGTTATTATGTTGTTTAATGTGTGTAAGTATGCATACGTTTATAGCTACTAAGCTATATATGTATTATCTATACATATAATATCCATATAGTGTCCGTCTGTCGGGGGACGCTACGTCACAAACGGGTTCTGTTCTATTGTGAAACATAAACCGTTTCTCTTGACGACGGTGGTCTTGACGACGACGATAACCAACGATACATATAGGCCTTTTATGACGTCATAATATGACGGGCAAATACACTAGGCCTAGTGTATACATGAACTTACATTTAATAGCTAATAAATAACTTTCTCAGCTATACAATGTACATGTAGGCTAAGTCTTCATCAGTTTCTCTGTCGTCAGGCAGGTTCAAATGTTCGATGATGCAGCCTACTGTATCCATCCGCCATCATCCAGTCCAGCGGCATGTGTCTGGATCTTCCTCTTTTACTCCTCCATTCCATTCTGCCCTCTGAACTCTTCAGACAGAGGGACAACGATGATAGAGGGCGCTCTATGTCAGCATTCGTATAGCGCATTTGTAGGATCGGGAATCCGCACACAGGCCTAACTTCGCGGAGCGGGATGACACCAACCCATTTCTACGTATCGAGCAACCCACATCACTGTCGCTGCTACTTTTGACGTTACTTGGCCATTCCTTACTACTATCTCTGCCCAAAATGTAAATGTAGACGTTTTTCTATAGCGACAGTATGACCGCGACCCTGTCCGTTTGAATGGGCGCCACGCCAATTAAGGTCCCTGTGTACGGACCGTGCTCCCCGAGATTAAAGTCTCTTACATAAGCCACTATCGGGAGGCGAACCGGGATTTGCATCCAGAGAGGGGCATGCTACGTACGCTCTAATCAGTGTAACTAACTGGGCCATTCAGGGATTAGGATTGGTAGCTTGTTTAAGAGGCAACACTAGAAAGATGTCTCTGACTCCCGACATTTCCGCGGTTGGCGCGTGTGGGCAACGTCCCAACATATTCTCAGAACAGGGCTCGTGCGTGACCCTGGGACTGTCGTTCGCTTTTGGTGTGCCTTCTTTGCTACGGGCTCTCTCTTCACAGCCATTAATATACCCTACATTCCTACAACACCAGTCGTTCTCAGTTTCTGTGCCAGATAAGTCTAATGACAAGTATCCGCGTCTTTTGTCCTAGGCACCGGTTATATTGATTTGGTTTGACCTTCTGGAAACCGGACTCGGACCTCTTTTGGACTACTCTCTGGAAACCCCTCTGATCTGACGTAGCGCTCGTGAATAGGCTGGTGTCCTGCGCTTGGCCTTCGAGTGGCGCTTTAGAAGTTTGGAGATTACGATTATATTGGGCAACGCACCTTCCCACTATCAAAAGCATCTCGCGCCATTTCCTAGGGTAGCACTTCCGGCATCTCACGAATACTGTCATGCAACTTTCAGTGTGGAAACAAAATATCTGCAATTCGCCAATCAACTCTATTAACTTTAGACATGTCAGCAGTTAAATAGGGAATGAAAAATGCCTCTGCGATCAGCGAAACTTCGATAAATGCAAGTTTGATAAAAAGCACCTTGCAGGCCTTTGTTTACATTTGTTGTGGTATTCGATAAAATCGGGTTCGAAATACTGATGCTCGATATATTGAAGTTACACTGTACACGCGTAGTGTACTTAGTCTCTGGACGCCGCAGTCAGTGTCAAATCACCCATACGGGCCATACCCCAGCCCAGGGTGAGAATTGTCGGGGGTTGGGATTCACCCCTAGTAAGATAAAATCGGGTTCGAAATACTGATGCTCGATATATTGAAGTTACACTGTACACGTGTAGTGTACTTGGTCTCTGGACGCCGCAGTCACAGTGTCAAATCACCCATACGGGCCACACCCCAGCCCAGGGTGAGAATTGTCGGGGTTGGGGTTCACCCCTAGTCTTTCTTGGGACCCCAGTTAAAACTTCATTGCACACCCTATGGGGTCGTTTACAAACCCCTCAGTTGTGCCATTGTGATTGTATTATGCATATATTTAGCATTTTCTTTCACAATAATTCACTTTGTGGGTAACTAATAAAGTAATGCTTTGGTTTATTGAGATTTGTGACCATTTGAATTGTATACTAACAAATCTCGTGATGTCATCACTTTAAGGAGCTTAAGCTTTCCATTGCAATTTTGAATTTTCTCAGTTTGCAAAATCCGGATAAAATATTCAACTCCACATAGATCGAACTCATCAAAAGTCAGACCCGTCTTTTCCTAAAATTCTATCACTGCCCCAGCCCATAGCACACTAAGCCCTGCACAATCAACAGAGCTCTACACGCCTGCAAAGGCGGATGGAAAGAGTAGGCTTATATGTAAAACCAAATTTGGCCAAGGATAGGAAGGGTGTAAATGGGTAACTTTTTCCGCAGTCCGATATGCACGACCCCTAGCTTATTAGGCAGCCTTGGTACGGCTGCCAGACAGCGTTATAGGTCTAAGGAAGTTGCAATGTTTATGTACGTTTTTGTCCCTGGCCTAAAGCTGTTGTTTGATTAAAGTTCACGAATTCAAAGTCAACAGTTTAAACTCTTCTTCAGCAAATGCAATTACATTTGGCAACATATAAACAAAAACTAAACAGAGCAAAAAGTTTTATTTGTACGTTCAACATTTGAAATTTAAAAGTCAAATGCATGCTCTTGAAACCCAACCTTAATTGAAACCGGTTCAATTGAAGCCAAGACATATTATCCATTCTTTCAATAAGTTAAAACCAAGGTCCTAAAGTTAAAACTTTCTTGACGTTAAAACTTTCTTGACGTGCGCCTTGCTGTTTTCTTCGGCGATCTTTCTCGTTCTTCGCCCGAGGCTCCAACGCTGAACATTGGAGCTGCCAGGAAATTCCTCTCCGATGCTGGAAACCTCGATGCGGAAGCTTTAGGTGTTCGGAACGAATCCAGAGTCAACGAAGACAATGACTCAGGCTGAAAAGATGATGACTGCTTGGGTCTGTCTGAATTTGGCGCCAGCGAAAGGTTGGAAGGTGACGAAGAAGTGTCACGATTTTCGTCATGACTCGACTGCCCGCTGTTGGGAATAGAAGTCAGAAACATTGGCAGTGCCAATGTAGCTGAAAGTGTATTCGAGCAAGAAGGAATGGACTGGAGGGAAAAGCTGCTGCTGACTGGGGTTCCTTGTCTTGAAGTCAACGCCTGCTGTGGCAGCAAAACTCTAGACGAGTCAGAAGAAGGTACTTGTAGTTCCATCGGCAACGAACTCGGATTCGAATCCGAATAAGCAGGATCACCAGCACTGCATGGCTGTTTTTGATGTAGCGAGTTAAAAAAGTCCACAAGAGTACTCTTGAGCTTCTCACATAACTCGGAAGGCTCAGGCAATTCCAAAGGACTCGCTAGACTCGTTCCAGGGGCCAGAGCTTCCTCAGATGACGAAGTCACAATCACGGCGGGCAACAACCCTTCAGCTGATGACGCATGCTGACCAGCAGAAGGATCAGAGTTCCTATCAGTGGAATTTGTGGTTGTCGTGTTCGAAGCAGGACTGGCCACGCACATGGCAGGTTCTGAAAGCTGAATGTCAGCGTCTCGTTGGGATTTCTGAACGTTCGTGGCGTCCCATTTTCTCATAGCTCGGTCGAATACTGCTCTTAAGTTTTCATGCTCGAGACCTTGTTCGATCAGTTCCTGTAAGCTCAGCTCCTGCGTTGGATTCGTGTTACTAACTGTAAAAGTAACACGACGATTTACACTCTAAACACGCAAATGTCGACAATTGCAAACAAAATTTCTCCATAGAATTATGTAACATGACTGTTAATGCAACAAGAATATTTACATAAACTGCAGATCACACTGTGCATATCTTTATGAGGCACTTACAGGGTGCTGTACCAATGATGCACGTGTGACATAAGTAGCTGATTGGTAGAGTGCAAACCTAGTAATGCGAAGCGTACAGATTCAAGCCTCTCTAAGATGGTTACTGACACCATAGATAGACAATTTGCCATTAGACAGTTTAACACTTATAAAGAAATAATAATACACACATACTTCAGAGATGTGATCACTGAAGTGGAACATAGCCTTAAAAACAACAGGGCAAGAATTGTGGGGGTTCAACCCCCTAGTCTTTCCTAGGACACCCATCCAGTTGACTTCACACCCCAGGTGGATCGCTTCCAAATCCCTCGTTGTGCTAGTGGTTTATTGCAAGATTTGTGACCATGTGAAAATTGTGAATTGTATACTAATAAATTTGGTGATGTCATCACTTTAAAGAGTTTAAGCTTTCTATTGTATGGTTGAATTTTCTCAGTTTGTAAAATACGGATAAAATATTCAAAGTCTAACCCCAAGTCTTTTTTCTACAATTCTCACACTGAAACTACAGCTAATGGACACCTTAAAAATGCCCTATTAGAGTTGCATCTTTGGAATGAATCAACCGTCACAAACAGAGCCATACCTAACAGATCAAGAGCCTGGATGGCTTGTTGCACTGCATCAACGTTTCTAACAGCAAAGTTCGGCACCTGTTTGTGCTCAACTTGCAGGGAACTGTTCATCGATATGGAGAGCGAGAAAGTCAACAACTCCCTTCCAAGGTACATCAACTTCTAAACCAGGAAACATAACAACACGATTGTTAGCGGCGCTTATTTGCCACTACACAATAACAGCAACAGTTAGCAATACACGAGAACCATATGTCTTGTTTAGAATCAGAGTAAATATATTTTACATGTGTATATGTTAAGAATCTGGACTTCTACACAGCACAGTTCAAGGACGTTTCAAGAGCACTCTGAACAACCCAGTCTAAGGGGTCTAAACAAGTGCATTCAAGTGGGTCACGGTAGCTGAATGGATAGAGCGCTCGGCCTGTAATGCGGCTCGAGCCTCCACTCAAGTGGTCACTGCGTAAGGATCTTGAGCAAGTCCTTCGCTCACAATTACCCAGCGTCATCGATGTTCATTTATGTGTGCACTTCAGAACTTTAAATGGAGAGCAATATCAAAACAGCTGTATCATTACTATAAGACAGGGGTCATTTGCCCCGACACCCCCACTCTTTGCACATTGGACCACATTAAATGCCAAAAAAATTTAGAGGGCTGGGTAACAAATTTTTAACTTTTAATAACGACTAACGTGAAAAAAATTATTTAACACAAGACAGTGCTTGGTTACCTTGAGCTAATGCATGGAAGCAAGGGACTAGAAGATGCCCCCAGTACTTACCAATATACTTCTATTGCCCAGTTTCTTTCATGTCACTGCCTACAAGGTTCCTCCAAAAACTTGAGGTTTCACTGTTTCTGATAGAATTCTAAAACCTGGATAGATTTGAGTTATTAAGGATATCATATCTTACAAGGTTTGGCAAAATTTAAGAATTGAAGTCAGCAAAATTACAATTGTGCAACACGTGTTTACCTTATAGTGCATGTGCCGGTCAGGCTGGTAAGTCATGGAATCGAATGCAGTAGTGAAGTACTTGAATTCGCCAGCACGCGCTTCGATGGCTTTCTCTGTCGCAGTCAATTCTCGAACAGTCGCATCAACTTTCTGGCTGTAATCGGATTTAATCTTTGAGAATCGAATCTTCAACTGATGCATCAGAGAAAGACACATCTTTTCGGCAGCCTCCTTTTCAATCTGCCAGTTGGAACAGATTTCATCATCTGCTTACATCAATCTTATCATCATTGTTATATTAATACATCCTTTTATAACACTAAACTGATAACTGTTGTTTTCTGTCACTGTTAATCTGCAGTTTGTGTGTTGTAATAAAAACGGATTTGATTTGATTTGATTGTTAAGTAGAGAATTTCACTCGAAACTCCCAACAAAAACCAAATATTTAAACTAAATGCACATTAGAAAAAGTGTTCTTATTTGTTTTAATGTTGATTTTCAATTCTGTTTATGGCCCATACTGTGGCTAGTCATATGCACTTAATTTATCATGCCATTTAATTATATATATATGTGTAGGGTTATCTAGGGTTTAACGGCACATGTCCCTTTCTGGAGTACCCATTCGGAGGGTCCAACAACTGCGTATTTTTCCTTTTTCATTTGATACGTTATCGTTGATTGGATGTCTCATAATAAAAGAAATGGTTACATTTATGGTACTAAAAGGTAAACTCTGCCACTACCCATAGTGCCAAAAGTGATGAGTAGCACCAAACCCAAGTCTGCAAAAAGGAGGGCAACGTCAACGGCTCTGGTAGCCATAAGATGTCAATAAACGCAGGAACTACTGCTATTACTATATAAGGTAAGACAATCAACGACATAGTTATACTATAAAAATCCCAGTTATTTCAGATTGTAATGGAAATAGGACTGACACACTTTTCAGCTGCATCTAGTGTTTCCTCTATGCTGTGTGGACACACATCAGCTTTGCAACTCCATGCACTACACTAAATGGCGGAACAACATCTAAAACACTGTTAAACTTTATGGTTGATTAATAACAAAGAATTGCTACACTAAGTGGTGGCACACTTTGGGTCAAACACAAGAAGCGACAGTGAGCAGTTTGTGTAACTATTGGTATGGCCTGTCACGTCAAGCGAATACACAAAAATACTGGAACTGGAAAAAATTAATTTACTGTAAAGTGCTCAACATTTTAAAATGCTAATCTGAAATTGGTATAAGGTGTACCTGCACACATTTGGTCAATTAAAACCGGGTTAAAGCATGGGTGATTTTAACGTAGATCTTTTGAAATTAGAAAACCACAATGCGACTAGCTCCTTCTTTAATTCTATGTCAGCTTACAATTTTTTTACCTACAATAACCAAACCAACAAGAATTACTACCCAGTTTTAAATGGGTACATCATCACTAACAACGTTAACAAAAGTGATTACGCTAAACAGAAAAGTTCTTACGACTATGGCATTCCGCTTCTTCGTGAGTTGTGCTTTCTTCTCTTGCAACTTCTGGTCCGTTTCCTTGAGCAGCTTACCAACAGACTCCTAGGAATGTAAATCAAGCACTTAACAGAATGCACTAATGTACATCAATCTACTACAGTAAGTTAATGTAAAAGCTTATGCCTGTGTCTTCTTAATAAAAAAATGTCAGCTTATCCAAAGCACAACCAATGTCAGTTTATACATCAACTTTACATGCCTCAACAAAGTCACTCAAAACTTCACCATACAAATCATTCTCATTAATCTGCTCACTGATTTCAAACTCTTCTTACAACTAATAATAATTAATAATAAATAAATAGTAACTTACTAATCCACCGGTGTCTAACGCACAAGGTATCAACTAAAGCCAAGCCATAATCAGGTCAATATCCAAAAGATCAGTCCGTAACACAGAGACGCAGTCTATGGTAAATATGCAATTTGAAAGAGGTGAAGTTTTAAGTTGAGAACGAAACGACACTGTACGCGATTGAGCAGAGCAGTGCAACTCAGTCTAGAGTTTAGCCAATTCAGTAATTAGTAGCAACACAGTATGAAGTTTTCAATTGTGCCAGTATTGGGAAGCTCCTCTAATCAGATAACTTTACGGTCCACTAACTAATAAATAGTATGTAATAAATTATATTAATACACTCATATTGAGCTGGTTCACTTCAAGGCTTACAGAGTGATAGGCAAAGGAAGCCTGACAAAAAATACCAAATGGCTACCTTCTCGTCTTCTATAAGATGTTCGATGTAGCAGACCCTGTGGCTGTATTTGTAATGGACCTCGGTGACACAGTACGAACAGATGGCTTTCTTACAGCTCTGACAGTAGAGAAGAAGCTGTTCCGTTGGGTGAACGTAACAGACCATCTGAGGAACAGACCCGGTCACATCTTTATCCCTCCTACGGCAACAACCATGTTACACGATCACAACATGCATTTCTGTATCGACACTGTCTGAAAATTTATATAGCTTCTGTTATGAACTTCTCACAAGCACTGCACACATGGTGATGTAAATGCTCTAAGCGGAATGACTTAATTGTATTCTGCAGGGCACAAGACAGCTCTGAACTTCTCGGTCTCTTTTCCGCAAGCACTTGAAGACCGTTCTGTTCAATCATGCTTTTGTTGTGTGTGGTAGGTTGGGAGCGCCTCCGATGAGTCTCTCAGCAAGTAGTGCTATATAAATCTGCAATTACAAGTCACAGGAAATTCACGGGTGCTCAGCCAAAACAAAATTGATATGTAGGTAAGATTAGGTTCAGTTACAGGTCAGGTGTCAAGGGTCAAGCAGGTGCACGTCGAGAGAGCTAAGGGGAAGAGGAGGAATCAGGACAGGCTTTGCCGACAAGGAGTGTTTCAGTTCTGAACGAAAGACTTGGACAGACGTTACAAAGAGGTGTGAAATGCATGTATATGTTTGTTTATTCAGGTTTAAAACATTGCTGTCAAGGATGCAGCACTGGTATTGGTGATATAGAAGAGTCATGCATTAAACATAACATTAGTGCCTTTGTGGAGTTCTTGCAAGGTGCTATTTAAATGGCCATATACAATACAATGTAACCACAACATGTATGTATCTCGCAATTTATATAGCACCTTCAAAAATCACTAAAAAACAGTGCATACAAGGCTAAGTATAGCATACACGGGCATATAAATTATCAAAGCAGGTGTTACTTGCACTGGACAGAAAATGCCTGTTCAGCTTAGTCATATATGTCTTCCTAATGTCTTCAAAATTACACTGCGTTTCCAGCAGAGGTCCACTTTTAAAGTCGCTGTGCTTGTATAAAAGATGCTTCGTGATCTACTTCATTGATTGCAGAATATCACATTCCATTCAAGCTAAATCCCACCAAGACCAGCTGTTTATTTCAACTTACCAAAGAAACGTCTGGTCTCCATACCCTTTTGCAAACTGGCCCTCATCTGTGAAATTCACTACCAGCTATTATACAGGACCGTTTTCGTCCTCTTATCTCATTTTGCAAATGATTAGACTTATCTTTTCCCAAGCTACCTGCACTTTAGAAGGTGAATTCATAAACCAGCATGAAATATAGCATGAAACATCTGATTACAATTAACAACAATAAAATAATAATATGTGCCAAATTGTAATAATAAATTATGCGTCAGTGGCCCAGTGCTCAAAATTGCAATAACCAGGATAATTGTTGACTATTGCATCATCAGGTTGGCAGCACTCCCAAAGAGTTTCTCTTGAAGAGGTTCCACATAAAATATACACTTACAATTACAATTTGTAACAAAAAACATCACCTGGAGCTGGGCAAAACTCACCTGTAAGCAGTAACAATATTTGACAGCATCTTGTTCTCTTTTAGTTCACTGAAATGATGTCGTTGGACATGGAAGCGACATGTTGGACAGTTGAAAGGCTTCAGGAAAAGCGGGTCGCCGGCTGCATTTGCAACGGTATTCAGACAACCACGACAGAGACTGTGTGAGCAAGGCAGAGTGATTGGTTCCTTGTAGAGATCAAGGCAGATGCAACACGTCAGCTCGTACTCCATTGTTCAAGCGTGTTTGTTTATTTTTTTTAAATCTATGAAACACAAAGTACCAAGACAAAGTTAGGAAAATTTGTTCTTCTGATTACAATTTGAAGTCAATGTTGCAGTTAAGACATCAAAGCACTCTTTCAGAAGAGAAGTTGGAAACACCCAACGAAACAGCTTTAGTTTGGCAAGGAAAGATGCGGAGATCTCTGCAAAGATGAGTGTATGTACTTCTATAAGTTTTGTTGTCTGAAAGTTTAATGAGCTGATCTGCTACTCACTCTAATTAATAATAATTATATTCTTTATTATTTCAAACCGACAGACACAGTAAGATTACATTGAAACACGAAAGTACAGTCAATATCTTAATTATGCGAGATGTTCTCCATTGGCTTCCTGTCCAGCATCGCATTCATTACAGGGTCTCCACCATGGCGTGGCATTGTGTCCTAGGGCGGGCCCCGGCCTACCTCTGCGAGCTCTTTACTTTAACTTCCGCTTGTGCGGGGCGCCGTGCCTTGCGCTCGGCCTCCCGGGGTGATTTTGCTGTCCCCTATGCACGTACTGCTATGGCGCAGCGTAGGGCATTCTCCGTGGTGGGTCCTACCGCTTGGAACGACCTCCCTCTCTCCCTTCGCTCTCTCCCTAGAGACCTCTCAGGTACTTTCTATGGCCTTCTTAAGACCTTTCTTTTTGACCGGGCCTGGGTCGGGAGCGCCACTGAGTAGATTTCTTGAAGGGGCGCTATAGAAGTTCATTATAGATAGATAGATAGATAGATAAATACACGGTTTGGCAGCCATACAAGGCGCCGCCCTAGAGGGGGGTTACGGGAGTCGATCCGTGTACCTCGTGCTCTCCTGGCCAAGAGTGTTACCACTACTCTATCCCCCCTCCCCTGATAATGTTCAGTGTTTTTCTTTTAGCATCGGTTGGCTGTTGTTTCTGCCTACTTGACATAATAAATGGTGTTCATTAGTTAAATATGCTAGCTTGGCAGATTAAACATCCCTTCATACAAGTTTGCATTGTTGCTTAAGTCTAAAATGGAATACAAGAGTGGCACCACCAAAGTTCTAGCCCACTTCTGCAGCTTCAGAAATAGCAGTGTTAAACCAAGGCTGCAGCATTCACTCAACAACTTTCTTGATTCTACAAGGGATTTGCTTATAGAGAAGATCAGATAAAATAAACTGAAATTAACAGCAAAATTTAAATTTGGTAATTTTAAGGCATTTTAAATTGAAATTGTGCCACTCCTTCAGGTCAACAATAATAAGACAATTTGTTTAGCATCATAAAACAGCCAAGGCTGAAGAAAAGGGCGCTGTGCATGAGTTAAAAAAGTCAGTGACAGTCACATGATAGTTAAAAAAAGAATGGCTGTGATTTGAATGTCTCTAGAGATGGCTTCATTCTTCACATGGTCAGAAAGACTGTTTCACACAGCAACAGAGAAGGAACAGCGAGTCACCAAACCTTTTAGAAGACCGTGGAACTTCTAGTTTTTTTTAGATGAAAATTGTAGCTAGCATATGTTTCGGTTCTCTGCTACCCGAATGCACAAATCAAACATATAGTCCGGCATAACGTCATTCAGTGATTTTAAGTTATCAAGATGCTTCAACAAATCACCACAACCTCTGAAAGAGTCTTTGGAACTTTCCACCATTGTTTTATATCCTCAAAACGTCTTCATTAGCTAGAACTTCCCCTTTCAAGAGACTTCATGACACAGCTAGATATAAACTGGTGTGCTATCACAAGCACTATCAGTGCTCTTTTAGTGATTTTACATGGGTTTGAAACATCTTGCAGTCAGAAAGCAAACTACTTATAAATTAAACCTGAGGATCTGTATTTTTTCTGGTGAATTTTCGCAGTAAAACAGGTTGCCTCTTAGCTTTCGAGGGATTCAACACAGCGTTAAAAACTTGCGACCACTTATAAAGATATTGCACAATTATTGTTTCAAATGCAGCCTCATTTGAAAGTGACTACGATTCGGATGGATACAAATTAGTGCAACATCTTGTATATACCGAGGAGGAAAAAGCATAGGCGTAATTTGTGGGGGGTACGAGGGGTACCCGTACCCCCACTTTTTGGACTGGGGGGTACTGTACCCCCACTTTTTAAACAATGTCAATCAATATTTTTGTTATTGTTCCTTCCCAGAGAATGCTGTCACCGCCAAAGTGCGAAAGTACTTAGATACACATGTAAACCGAGAGCCAAAATTAATGAGGACACTGAGGGAATATGTTCAAAATGGTCACCATAAGAAAAGCGAAAGTGGAGAAGTAATTGGTACCCCCACTTTTTAGACCAAAGTATTGGTACCCCCACTTTTTAGACTAAAGTTACGCCCCTGGGAAAAAGTGACGCTGTTACTACCATCATAATTGTGACCAACGTAGTCACTACAGTGAGTCTATGTGACTTGTTCACAAACCATGTTTGAACTGCGTTTACTTCTTACTACCTTCAGCAGGCTTAACTAAAACTAACACATCATTCCACCAAAATTAATTCATATTTCTTATTAGGAAATTTACAAATAATTATGCTCACAATAAAATCAAAACTTTTTGAAGCTCCGCATGTCGATCGGCTGTTTGAATCTGAGGCTGGAACCCTGTTGTCGTATGTATTGTTTACGAGAGTTTAACGAGGCTTTAAACATCATGCGCTGTTGTCCCAAAAAGCAATGTCAGAATCTAATTCAGCCACCGATAACTCAGTGCCTAAAATGTAGATATTTTGACCCGCAGACAAACTTGCCATATTCATAATTGTACGCTGGCAGAAATATATATCGTAAGCTCGGACAAATAAAGCGCTAGATGAAGTAAAGCGCAGGGCACCAGCCTAACTTTGACCGTTTTTTTACATAGATGGTTTTTTACATGGATACAAATACAATATTATATCTATGGTTTTTGACCGATAGGATATGACTGTTCCAAGATTTGTAAGTGTACACGTTTTTCATTAGCGACCTATTGGCCTCGACCCTGCTCAGTTTTCAATGAATTGATCGGGTGAGACTTTTCACAACCGCTGCCCTTTTGAATGGGTGCCACGCCATATTTGAGGTCTCCTTGTAGCCTACGGACCGTACTAGCCTGAGATTTAAATCTCTTTAAAAAAATTTGTTCAACCCCCTCCTTTAAACCTCACGTAGACCTGTAGTTGTAATTCCTCGGTCGTGCTTGTTTCACCTCAGAAGGATCCAATAGCTTTGCTCAACTCTAGATTCAGCATTGCTGAAACACTAACGAGCATGGGCGTCCGGAGGGGAGCAAGGGAGCATTTGCCCTCTGGATTGCCAAACACGATTTTCAATGCGATAAACACTTATAATTATTCAGGTAAAGCCCTTGACCATTATTTTCGAAATTGTCACGTGTCTGTGTTCATGAATTATTTTTAGCCATTCAATGCAAAGCGTCATTTTGCTTCGTCTACAAAAATTTTGCCCATACAAAATGTTTGCCCCCTCCCCCCATAAAAATTCGTGCGGACTCTCATGTTAACGAGACTTTACTACAGCAACTCAGTGGTCTCCGTGAATGCACACAGCTGCGCTCTAACTACAATATTGCATCTGGTTGCAAGATTGTGTCTTGGACTGGAGGGGGTCTATATATAGTAGATTAGTTCTTGCGGACATGCTTTGTAGAAGACCTCTGTAAGAGAAACTGTGGCTTAAATGGGACCATGACCGATTAACATCTCTCTGTCTCTGTCAGTCTGTCAGTCTGTCTCTGTGTCTGTCTCCGTCTCCGTCTGTCTGTCTGTCTGTGTCTGTCTGTGTCTGTCTGTCTGTCTGTCTCTGTCTGTCTCTGTCTATCTGTCTGTCTCTGTCTGTCTGTCTGTCTCTGTCTGTCTGTCTGTCTCTCTCTTTCTCTCTCTCTCCCCCATCGATCGACCTGTCCTTGAATCGTTCGCCTCAGCTCTATTTATTCACCATTTAACCAATTGGTACGCTCAACCAGCGAGTTGCAGTGCTCGGCAAAGCCCTCCATCCGCGCCGCGTGCCACCCCGTCTAGATGCGCAGTGCCGGGAAAACGTTTATCCTGTGGGACTTCGAACTATAGTCCAGTGGAGAGATGTTCTGAACCAGCGAAGAACAGGTTTGGAACGTCGACCATATTGAACCCTTGTAGGAACCATATTCCCGTGTGGGTCCCCGGACCCGTTTAGAGCCCATATGGGTCTAATCTAATGGCCATGGAAATGTTGGCAGAAGAACTACAGCCTAGTGGAGGGATTTTCTGAGCCAGTGATGGGGACAGGTGCCCTCTGGAAAGTCGAACCATCTCTAGTCCAGCGTAGGGATGTTCTGAACCAGCGCGAAACAGGTTTCCTCCGGAACGCCGACCATATGGAACCCTCGTAGGACCCATATTCCCGTGTGGGATCCGCAGTGTGGGAATTGTAGAAAAAAGACTGGGGAGGTTGAACATTTTATCCGTATTTTGCAAACTGATGTCAACGAAAGTCGAAAGCAGCTGATTTCAATGCTAGCAGTTTTGCAAATCAGACTGGAAACAAAATCAATTCCTTTGTTCAGAGAATAAAAAAATGCATACATGATACACCATGGATATTTCTTCTCTTTGTCTGAGGCTCAGAGTAAACAAATGCTAAATCACACTAGCACGCCTGAGGGGTTGGAAACGAGCCCATGGGCTGTGCAATGAAGATTTAGCTATGGGGTCCTAAGAACGACTACGGGGGTTGAATCCAAACACCCCCGACAATTCACCCCCCATCCCTGGGGACCCTGTATAGAGCCCATATGGGTCCAATCTAATGGCCATGGAAATGTTTGCAGAAGAAGTATAGCCTAGTGGAGGAACTGTTCTGAGCCACTGATGAGGACAGGTGCCCTCTGAAACGTCGGACCATCTCCAGTCCAGCGTAGGGATGGTCTACACCAGTGACAGAAATTTCCCTTCCCTAGCAATCGCGTTCCGCTAAAAAGCAAACTATATTACTGTTACGTTTTCCTCGTGTGCTGTGGCTTCTTACCAGGATGCCTAACCCCGATTCTATAGTCCGTGTGTATGTTCGGGTCCGCGGTCAGCAAGAGACTTCGATAACGGTTTGAAACTTAAAGAAAAATTAATATAAATTGTTCGTGTACTGTCCCTCGTTGCACGTATCGTCCAGCACACCGTCCTACTGTCCTACTGTCCTTCTGTGTCCTCCGCGTGTGTGTGTGTGTGTGTGTGTGTGTGTGTGTGTGTGTGTGTGTGTGTGTGTGTGTGTGTGTGTGTGTGTGTGTGTGTGTGTGTGTGTGTGTGCTCACACGTACTGGCCTCACGCATACTCCCACATACTCTCTCATACCCTGTCCCATACTCTCTGTTCTTCTCTGTGTGTCCTGTCCTTATATAACGAAGAGGAGTCATGAGGCGGGGTAGGGAGTTAGCAGGCGAGTCACTGGCGAGTCGGGGCTGTAGGCTGTAGGCGAGGCAGGAATCCATAAGCGAGTCACTGGCGAGTCAGGGCGGTAGGCTGTAGGCGAGGCAACGGCGAGGCTGGGCTGTAGGCGAGGCAGGAATCCATAGGCGAGTCACCTGCGTGGCAAGGTTGTAGCAAGGTTTCTCCACTAACAGATCTTGGGGTTGTAGGCTGTAGGCGAGGCAACGGCGAGGCTGGGCTGTAGGCGAGGCAGGAATTTGTAGGCGAGTCACCGGCGAGGCAGGCAGTAGGCTGTAGGCGAGGCAACGGCGAGGCAGAATGAAGGCTGTAGGCGAGGCAACGGCGAGGCATGCTGGAGGCTGTAGGTTGTCAAACGAACGAAAACGGGCAACCAGTGGCAACTGCCACTTTACTAATAAAACTTCAGAGGTATAAATCTG
>OY744611.1:41986391-42088891 GCA_963556255.1 Allolobophora icterica
ACATACATACATACATACATACATTCATATATACATACATAAACACATGCATACATACACATAGGCCTAAATACATTTAGGCTTAAGTTAAAGAATGATTTGAAACGTATTTTTACCTGGAATGCTTCCGATGATGTTGAAGCCATCATTGCTGAAGAACTCTTCGAGATCTGACTCCCTAAACTGCAGTGAATACTGTGGAGCCTTAAGTTTACTCAAAGACTCATGTATTTCCACCAGCTCCTTTGATCTGCGTATAAAATTCGTCATGGCACAGCAGATATCATCTGACGAACCTCTTGCCATTATTTCTCTAAAGTAAACTTCGAAAGATACCAGACATGTAAGGTGCAGCTCATAGTCCTTGCTTATACTCTCGTAGTCACGTAGCAGCCTTAGCTCCTCTGAATCGATATCTTGAAGCAATGACTGAACATGTTTGTCTAAGAGTTCTTCAATTTTCTCTCTTCTCTTTTGTACATTTTCTCTCAGGCATTTTGCAATTCCACCCAGCTCAAGCTTACCATATTTAAATTCCTCGATACGTCGCAACGTTTCCGAATTAATACCCGACAAAGGTCTGTCTTTAAACTCGTTGCAGAAATTGGCTGCTGCTCTTTTAGTACGCTGTATCCGGTGATTCTGATGGTTCTCGTCAAAACACAAGTCGCACAGCACTTTCTCACAGTCGGCGCAGTAGAAAATCAGCTTTTCCCGCGGGTGATGTTCACAGTTTCGTGCTTCTAGTTGGCATTCCGAACACCAAACGACTGCCCATGGAGCATCCGTGTCTGCTGATTCGTTCATCCTCTCCAAGCAAGCTGCACACCACCGATCCCTCGTTAATCTGCTTAGAAAGAAATCCGTTTGCAATCCGTCGAAGCCTTCCGCTGGAATGGAAAAATCTTTCCCGCAAATTGGACAAGGCATTGTGTCTCCCGCATTCTTGTCTGTTTTTGTCCCGATATCCTGCAGACATTTCTTGCAGAATGCGTGAATACACGGCAAGAGCTTCGGATTGTCATATGACTCACGACAAATGTTACAGACCTTCGCTTCATTTGTAACTACCGTTTTCGCTGCCATTTCAAACCAGAACCTAAATTTTTACCGCGATGTTATATATTTGTCCTTATTTAGTCTCCTACAGTGCCGCAATAACTCATCTGTGTTCATAACAGCACAGGTAAGTAGGCCGACTCGTTCAAGTTTCGCTTTCGGTTTCACATGTCAGAAAATCACGTAACACGCGCATGTTGTATGGTTTTTGCGATTCTTCGTGTTAGGTAAAAGCTGCGCGCTGCATGGGCCGCTATAGGTAAAGTCGATGACAACACAAAATGTCGTTAAATGACTGCAGAAAGCGCCACTGCTCGTACTCTGGCAGTGCCAGTCCCAAGCCTGGATTACAGAGGAGGGCGACGCTAATGATCTTTGTTATCACACATGTCGTTAAACTGAAACTACTACTACATTTACATTTCTGTATAAAACTGCTTATGACCGTTTACGTTCATTTTATAGTATAATAGTAGGCCTAGCAATGGGGTCAAGCTCGTGGTATTGCATGTAAGTAGATGCAATAAACAAGCCTGAAGCCTTTCCATTCGTCAATAATTCAATCAATGTTTGAGGGTCTTACCTGTTACAATAGTCTACATTTACAATACACCTAGGTTTACATAACGGCGAAGAGCAGTCTATTCCCAGGCCAGCGTGAATATTATTTACTGAGTCCGTAAAGGTGGCACCACCTAGCGAGTAAGAAGATGTCGTGCTATCACTTGGAACCTTTTTCGAAGCAGGTCCTTTTACGAGTGATAGTGACCTCCAAGGACTTTTGGACTAAGCGTGCGTAGGTCGACCAAGGCGGAATGCGGATTTTTTGCTCCTCTGTTCACAAGTCGCCCCCTGAAAATAAGCTCCCAGCATATTGCCCTTCGAAAATTTTGAAATAAAACACATGTTTGATGAATAATAAAAGAAGTTATTTTTTGAAGTAAAAATATCGAAACAATAGGCCTACATAACACGTGGGCTAGAATTTCAATGACTTAAAATACTGCACATGTCTAGACTCTAGAACACAAAGTTGTAGGTAATACTTCACAAATATTCCATACTAGCTGGTTTACCCGGCGTTGCCCGGGGTTATAAGTTTCACTCCACCACCACCACCACCACCGCCGCCGCCGCCGCCACCACCACCACCACCACCACCACCACCATCAGTTAATGTGAAGTGAAATCCCTACGGCTGCGCAATAGGGCGAATCTTTATAAATGCGTGCCGGTGACAGAGAATAATCTCGGGTATCGCCATCTGGCGAATGAAAATAGGTCGACTTGAATTTGTAAAAACTGGGGGTTTGGGAGAGTTTTTTGCCCGGGACACCATGGAAGCGGTCAAAAGGGGGACGCGAAGCCTCACACTGGGTGTGTAATGCCTACCCCGAGACAGTAGTGAAGGTTTGGAGTGAAAAGGTCCAAAGGTGTAGAAATGCATCGCGGTCAAAGATGGCTGTGACAGACAGACAGACAGACAGACAGACAGACAGACAGACAGACAGACAGACAGACAGACAGACAGACAGACAGACAGACAGACAGAGTTTCTTCTTTATTTATATAGTATGCTGACATTGAATGCATGTAGGTATATATGTGAAGTCGGGGTTCGAATCCCCACAATGTTTTGCACTCTTTCGGAACCCTATAAGGTAGTCCGTAAAGGGGGGACATATTATACTACATATGCTACCCGGACCTTGCACACGATACTACGGCAGTATCAAAGTATCCAGACTTGTTGTCCTCGAGTTCGTTTTTAAAAGTCTTGGTCTTGGTCTTGAGACCAAAAGTCGTGGTCTTGGTCTTGAGGTTCAGAGTCTTGGCCTTGGTCTTGAGTTTCAAAGTCTTGGTCTTGGTTTCGCAAGACCAAGACCGACTGTCAATATGAACAGTCATTTAACAAAACTCAAGAATTAAAAAATTTATCAAGCCTGTTTGCATCATAGCCTACGACAAATACCTACGAACGGATGCAAGTCTTGTTGGTCAGGAAAACCAATCGGCAGCAGCAACTAGTTATGCTGTGTCTGGAAGCCCTGCCGAGACTTTTTCTGAAGCCAGGCGGTCTGATAAACTATGGGAGGATTTCAAAAAGGCTCACGATTTGTACATTTACATCCAGTGCTTGAAACGCTACTGTGTGTGCCAGCGACTTCAGCACCTGTAGAACGTATTTTTTTTCACATGGCGGAATTTTTATGAGGCCCCACAACGGCCACAAGGCACGGCTTGGTCAGAAAATTCTGAGCGACTTGGTTTGATAAAATACAAAAGGCATTTGGAATAACATTTTGCATGAAAAACTTTTGTAAATACGAATTCGGAATTCTCTGCAGTCTGCATTAAAAGTTACGTTGCCTGAATAAAATAAAAGACTCACGTTTTCATCAAAATAGCGAGTAGTCCGACTTGACAATTTTTTTAAGGAAAAGAAGTCGGGCTGAATGTGATTTTTGGGTCTTGGTCTCGGTCTTGGTCTTGAGGTTCAAAGTCTTGGTTTTGGTCTTGATCTTGGTCTCGAGGTTTAAAGTCTTGGTCTTGGTCTTGAGGTTCAAAGTCTTGGTCTTGAGGTTTAAGGTATTGACAACAAGACTGAAGGTATCCCACCCCGTAGCACAGTTAGCTCTTTAGTACGGAATGGGAATGGAGGATAATGGCAGATGTGGAGGACGGGAGGGGTCTATTATAGACTCTATATTATAGTGGATAAATTGGTTCTTGCGGACATCCTTTATAGAAGACCCCTTTAAGAGATGGGAACATGACCGGATTAACATCTCTCTCTGTCTGTCTATTTGTCTGTCTGTCTGTCTCTCTGTCTGTCTATAAATCTATCTTCCTATCTATGTATCTGTCTGTCTCTGTCTGTCTGTCTGTCTCTGCCTGTCTGTCTGTCTGTCTGTCTGCAATGGCTCTCAATCTCTACCTAAGTGGTTGTTGCTTATTGGAATTTAGGGAGCACTCATGACCAAGATGATGGCCCCATCTAAGTGGTTACAGTATCTAGGCTAATCAATAGAGGGAAGAACCCTACTGAGCTTGCCCAGCGTCCGTTCTCCTTAAAGTTACTCGCCACAATTAAATTGCGTCCTTCGTCAAGACAGACCCTTTCCGCAAACAGGCGCGCTTCTGGATGGCTGCAGTAATCCCCGCGTTCGATCACTGCTTTCTCAAATTCCAAATATGGTGTCAGCAGAAAAACGCTGTTGCTTTCCCCATCAGCCACCATGATGTACCCCGCTGCGTCTCGTGCCAAGTAATGAGGCGTTATTTCTGTGCTCATCTCCCAGCCGAGATCTTCCCCGAACGATCGAATAGTAAACCCTTCTGCAATGTCTGCTATGCACACTCTCTGAGGACGGTGGCTATGATCCCCGTGACCGATAACATAGTGCCAAAGGTTTAACTTCACAGCATGCCAAGGCCAGTCGATACCAAATTTAAACAATTCGATCTCTTTTTTGATCTCACCAGACGAATCGTACTCTTTTAGTTTGTTTTCTTCACGAAGTATCAGAATAACGTTGGAGTCCTTCGCTACCGACAACGTACCAAAGCTTTCACCCGTAGACCAAACCACTTTCGTATTTCCAGTCTTGTCGATGCATAAAATACATGTAGTTCTTGATTTCTTGTCCATTATGTAGAGACGTCGTTTTTCGGAACATGAGCAAATGTCGTAAGGGTCTACCAGATCATTTAATTTCACTCTACGTTTTAGAGTCTGCACATGGGCCAAGTCTCGGATTTCCACAACGTCACTGCCGCTGGTTGTAATAAACAGTTCGCCTAATAAGATAGCAAGTCCGGTGACTCTCACATCGATTTTGGCGCTTCGTCTATCCATTATTTGTCCGCTGAATTTCTTATCTATGTAATACCTGCGTCTCTCTACAAAAAGTAGAACACTAAGTCTTGTCATTTGAAACTGCTTTAAATAGGCAATAGTCCTGGACTAAATTTATGAGTCTTTGGTACAGCTAAACGTACCTTTCAAGTGACTGCCATAAAATCACAAGTGTGCGTAGTTGCAGTAGGCTTTGTATGATGAAAGCCTATAAGCTTTCTAGAATTTCTATAATATTTGTTATAGCAAGTTAATATAAGCTTAGAAGGGAAATGGTTCGGTCTCGTGGAAGGAATGTAATGATGATGATGGGTGGTGGTGTGATAATGATGATGATGATAATGATTGATAGTGAAGTGGTGATGATGATGGGTAGTGGAGTGGTAATGATGATGGGTCGGGGAGTGGTAATGATGATGGGTCGTGGAGTGGTGATAATGGGTAGAGTGGTGATGATGATGGGTAGTGGAGTGGCAATGATGGTGATTATCTTTGTACATCCTTATCATCTTTCCAATGCAGCCCAATACAGGCTCTGTAACCTAAAGTCTTCATGTCTTATGTTTCTCTATCTGTCGTACATTGATCTAGTGATCATGTTCAGCTCTTTTAATTGGGAAGGACTAAAAACTCTTAAAATTATTATTATTCTTTATTAATTATTATTATTTATTATTATTATTATTATTATTATTATTACGACAATTTTTAACAAATGCAAAGTCACACAGAAATGTGGATCCGAGGCGATGTTAATCAGTCACCAGGTGAAGAATAGTAGGCTCCTAGATATCCAGAAAATTGAAACCCAATTACGAAATATTGAATTTTAAGGCGTCTCTTGAAGGAAGAGAAAAGAGTTCAAGCATCGGATAAACACTGATAATATTTCCTTTGGGGACAGCAACGTGGGATGCACGAGAGCCATGACAGTTCTGCATTGTGGCTCAGCTTAAAGACCTGTACCCAAAGTTTACAGACTGCGAAGGGAATTCTAAGGAGATCATAGTATGAGTGCTAGTTGTAAGGATATACTGACTAGAATGAACTATGCGCTCGTGATTTCAGTTATTCACGTGCGTTAATTTGCTACATGCAGTCATAAGAGGAAACGGTAATAGACCAACCTCTAAGATTGCTGCTGCCTGATGATATAAGTTGCTTGAGCCCTGAAATTTCATGGCTCAAGCGGCCAGTTTCCATTTGGCTTCTCCTTTGTTCAGCCTCGAGTTCCCCAATGCGACTGGTCATATACCCGTTCAAATCTTGGTGACTTGTCCTTTCATCGTACATTTGCCTCTCCATCAGTTGTTTAGCAGCTGTTATTTGTTCCAGCTGTTCTTTTAAGCTTTCTATTTCGATACGACTGCGTTCCTCTCTTTCATTGACGTCTGCCTCAATCGAACTTTTATGATGCTCTAGGTCCCGCTTCAGCTTTACCACGTCCTCTTCCAATTTTCTATTTTCCTTCATCGTTTCTCTCCGCTCTTTTTTCAACTCAACAACCCTTTCATTCAGCCTGTCTATTTGCTCCTTTCTATTGTCTTGTGTCGGCCTTTGGCGACCAGAAACTATCAAAAGCAGATGTTAAGACATAAGATAAGAGACAATAGCGATGCCAGCGGCTACAAAAGACGCCATATGCCCATATGCATACCTACATGATATATGAATACATACATGCAACACGCATTCTTGTAAGCATAATTATGCATACATACATACATACATACATACATACATGCATACATACTTATATACATAAATACACACGTGCATACATGCATTTGTACATACAAACATGCACATATACATGGGTCTTCCTCCCCACTGCCTAGCTCCATTCCCTCCTCCTCTGTTGCTGATACCTTCTGTTCATTTTTTCAGACAAAATCTCATCCATTCGCTTTACATTACAATCTCTTCTAGACTCACTTACCCCCTTGCCTCCTCCAGCACTGATTCACCTTCTCTGAACCCTACTCCTACCTCTCAGTCATCTCTCTCAATTCTCTATCCTGCCTCTGAAGCAGAAGTGTCAATCCTCCTAAACTCTCTCCCTAACAAACAATGCGAACATGTTCCTATCCCCACCTCTCTTCTAAAAGACTATGCCTCTGTCCTGGTTCCTGTAATCACAAAAATTATCAATCTCTCACTCTCTACCGGCAATTTTCCTATAGCTTTTAAACATTCTGTTGTCACTCCCCTTCTCAAAAAAGCAAACCTTGACAAGGAAAATTTATCCAACTACCGCCCAATCTCCAATTTTTCCTCTCTATCAAAATTAACTGAACGAATTGTCCTTTCTCGGCTAAATGACTACCTCTCATCGAATTCACTTCTTAACCCCCACCAATCTGGCTTCACTAAACATCACTCCACAGAAACTTTACTTGCCTCTCTGTACAATAAACTGGTCTCTGCCGTCAGCCATCAGCAAGTCTCTTGCCTCTGTCTTCTCGACATCTCCGCCGCATTTGACACCATTGATCACAGCCTCCTTCTTCAACGACTATCTTCTTGGTTTGGCGTCTCTGGTACTGCTCTACTCTGATTCCAGTCCTACTTGTCTTCCCGATCATTCTCTGTTAAAGCCTCCAGCCACTGCTCACAACCTTTCCTGTGGTGTCCCTCAAGGCTCCGTCCTGGGTCCACTACTTTTCATCCTTTATACCACACCTTTAAGTCATCTCATGAAATCCTTCTCTGTCGACCACCATCTCTATGCAGATGACACCCAACTCTTCATATCCTTCTCCCCAGGCTCTTTTTCCACCGCCATCACACAACTACTCAACGTGGTTAACCTTATTTCACAGTGGATGTCATCCAATCGCCTCTGCCTTAACCCTTCCAAAACTGAATTCACCATCCTAGGCCTTCCTGATCAAATCAAGAAAATCCCTGATCCTTCCATAAACCTTTCGACTAACTCGTCGTCTCTCACCTTCACCTCTGACTCCCCTGTTCGCAATCTTAGTGTTATTTTTGATCCACACCTCTCCTCTAACCACATCTCCAACCTCTCGCGCTCATGCTTCATGCACATTCGTGACCTCCGAAGCATACCACCCATGCTCGACCTTAAAACTGCCTCCACCATTGCTACCTCCATTGTTCATTCAGAGCTTGATTACTGCAATTCTCTTTTCCTCAACCTTGAATCTACTCAAATCAAGAGTCTACAGCTTATCCAAAACTCACTAGCCAGAGCTGTTACTAGAACGCCCAAACACCATCATATCACTCCCATCCTCAAATCACTCCATTGGTTAAAAATCACAGAGCGAATCCACTACTATGTTCTATCACTAACCTACAACTCCCTACAATATTCCCACCCCAAGTACCTTCGTGATCTCTTCACCATTCAGACAAACCGCTCCACCCGATCATCGTCCTATCTCAGTCTTTCTCGACCCCCAGTCACTACTCACCTCAAGTTCTCCAACCGAGGCATATCCACCACAGCACCACGCCTCTGGAATGATCTCCCCCCTGAATTCCGCAGTTTCTCAGTGCCTCAATCATCATTGCAACCCGCCCTTCATCCTCCTCCTCTTGTTCCTCTATCTGTCACCTCCCGGGCTTTCCACTCAAAACTGAAGTCTGACCTTTTCAAATACTCCTACCCTGACTCATCTGATCCTCCGCCTGCCAATTATTCTCGCCGTAAACGACACCCGCCTTGACAGCTGCTGTGCCTCTCCTGATCTGGTACCCTGGAAATCGGACTTGGACCTCTTTTGGACTACTCTCCGGAAACCCCCTTTGATTTGGTTTGGCTTCCTGGATATCGGACTTGGGCCTCTTCTGGACTACTCTCTGGAACCCCCTCTGATTTGGTTTGGCCTTCTGGAAACCGGACTCGGACCTCTTTTGGACTACTCTCTGGAAACCACCTCTGATCTGACGTAGCGCTCGTGAATAGGCTGGTGTCCTGCGCTTGGCCTTCGAGTGGCGCTTTAGAAGTTTGGAGATTACGATTAAGAGTACATACATTTAGCCTTAAGTTAAGAAAACTTTAACGTATTCTCACCTGGAATGCTTCCGATTATGTTGAAGTCATCATAACTGAACAATTCTTCAACATCTGACTTTCTCAACTCCAGTGAATATTGCGGAGTCTTAAGTTTATTCAGAGACTCATGCATTGTGACCAATTCCTCTGATCTGCTTTTAAGGTTCGTCATGGCACAGCAGATATCATCTGGCGATCCTCTTTTCATTATTTCTCTACAGTAAACGTTGAAAGATTCCAGACAAGTGAGGTGCAGTTCATGGTCCTTGCTTATACTCTCGTACTTGTCTAGGAGCCTTAGCTCCTCTGATTCGATATCTTGAAGCAATGAATTGACATGTTTGTCTAAGAGTTCTTCAATGTTTTCTCTTCTCTTTTGTACATTTTCTCTCAGGCAGTTTGCAATTCCACCCAGCTCAAGCTTACCCTGTTTAAATTCCTCGATCCGTCGCAACGTTTCCGAATTTATACCCGACAAAGGTCTGTTTTTAAACTCGTTGCAGAAATTGGCTGCTGCATTTGTAGTACACTGTAACCGGTGCTTCTGATGGTTCTCAGTAAAACACAAGTTGCACAGCACTTTTTCACAATCGGCGCAGTACAAAGTCAGCTTCACCCGCGGGTGACGTTCACAGTCTCGTGCTTCTAGTTGGCACTCCGTACACCAAACGACTGCCCATGGAGCATCCGTGTCTGCTGATTCGTTCATCCTCTCCAAGCAAGCTGCACACCACCGATCCCTCGTTAATCTGCTTAGAAAGAAATCCGTTTGCAATCCGTCGAAGCCTTCCTCTGGAATGGAAAAACCTTTCCCGCAAATTGGACAAGGCATTGTGTCTCCCGAATTCTTGTCTGTATTCGTCCCAATGTCCTGCAGACATCTCTTGCAGAATGCGTGAATGCACGGCAAGAGCTTCGGATTGTCATATGACTCACGACAAATGTAACAGACTTTTGCTTCACTTGTACCTGCCATATTCGCTGTCGCTTTAAATCAGAACCTAAATTATCACCCTGATGTTATATTTGCCCTTATTTATAGTCCCCTACTTGCCCTTATTTATAGTCTCCTACAGAGTCCTACTGCAGTGCCGTAACGACTCATTTGTGTTAAGAAACAGCCCAGGTAACTAGGCCAACTCGTGCAAGTTTCGCTTTCAGTTTCTCAGAAAATCACGTAACACGGGCATCCTGTAGAGCTTTTGCGATTGTCAGTGTTAGCTCAACACTGCGCACTGCGTAGCCCGCTAAGTTAGAGGTAAAGTCGATGTAACAACAGATGTTGTTAAGCACTGAAGGATCGAGGCCATACGGTTGCTATAGAAAGCGTGTAGGCCTGTGGGGGCCTCCATTTGCATTTATGTATTAACTGCTGATGAACTACATATACAGGGGGTGCGAGATGGCATTTCAGAGGGTGTGACAAAGAGGGAACTTGTGTTACTATTATATACTGTATGTATTTAGAAACTATCTCTTAAAATTTTTAGGGCGTGCGAACATTAATCAACATTTTCTAGAGCCCTAGGGGTGCAGGGCATAGAAAAGGTTGTGAAACCTGGACTAAAGATGCCATATTATTCGTCACTTTATTACCCATAACGTTTCCTGTCTGTCTAGCGCTCTCCTTAATTATATCTTTTCCTTAAGTGAAATTAGTGCGGGAGTGGGGGGAGAGGAGTTTCAGAGCGGCGAAATGTGGGGAACGAATTTTGCGGGGACGAATTGTGGGGCGAGGACTAAGTGTACGTATCCTACAAAGGCTGGTATTAAACAGCTGTTTTGCATTTTTCTTGAGCCCTGGAAGTGCAGGACAGGATCTGACGGAGGACAGGATATGGCGGAGGACAGAATATGTATGGGTAGGACAGGATATGGCAGAGGACAGGATGCATCTGGGTAGGACAGGATATGGCAGAGGAAAGAAGGGATCTGAGTAGGACAGGATCTGGCGAAAACAGGATTGATCTGGGTAGGACAAGATATGGCGGGGGACAGGATATATCTGGGTAGGACAGGATATGGCAGAGGAAAGGAGGGATCTGAGTAGGACAGGATCTGGCGAAAACAGGATGTATCTGGGTAGGACAAGATATGGCGGGGGACAGGATGTATCTGGGTAGGACAGGATATGGCAGAGGAAAGGAGGGATCTGAGTAGGACAGGATCTGGCGAAAATAGGATTGATCTGGGTAGGACAAGATATGGCGAAAACAGGATTGATCTGGGTAGGAAGGATATGGCGGGGGACAGGATGTATCTGGGTAGGACAGGATATGGCAGAGGAAAGGAGGGATCTGAGTAGGACAGGATCTGGCGAAGACAGGATTGATCTGGGTTGGACAGGATATGGCGGGGGGACAGGATGTATATGGGAAGGACAGGATATGGCAGAGGAAAGGAGGGATCTGAGTAGGACAGGATCTGGCGAAAACAGGATTGATCTGGGTAGGACAGGATATGGCGGGGGGACAGGATGTATCTGGGAAGGACAGGATATGGCAGAGGAAAGGAGGGATCTGAGTAGGACAGGATCTGGCGAAAACAGGATTGATCTGGGTAGGACAGGATATGGCGGGGGGACAGTATGTATATGGGAAGGACAGGATATGGCAGAGGAAAGGAGGGATCTGAGTAGGACAGGATATGGCGGGGGACAGGATGTATCTGGGTAGGATAGGATATGGCAGAGGAAAGGATTGATCTGGGTAGGACAGGATCTGACGAAAACAGGATTGATCTGGGTAGGACAGGATATGGCGGGGGGACAGTATGTATATGGGAAGGACAGGATATGGCAGAGGAAAGGATTGATCTGGGTAGGACAGGATCTGGCGAAAACAGGATTGATCTGGGTAGGACAGGATATGGCGGGGGACAGGATGTATCTGGGTAGGACAGGATATGGCGGAGGACAGGATCTGGCGGGGGACAGGATATGGCGGAGGAGAGAATGGATCTGGACAGCTAATGGTGTCGTGTTTGAGTTTAATTACAAAGGTGATGGTTGCAAGACAGTCTGTTGGTAATAGTGCTGGATTGTCAGCTGCGTTTTCCGGGGTTCGAACCCCACAAAGCCAGAAAACGTTTTCGAGATTCTATTCCACTTGCACCACCTAGCGAACATATCTATAAAAGGCGTACGCTGACCGTGCATTGCCAGTTGGGAGACTATAGTCGGCAGAGGAGAGGATTGGCCATCCGTCATGATATATGCCGAGGCGAAGAAAGTGAAATCGCTAGCATTTCATCCACAGTCTGTACGTTCCCGGATTGACTCCTGGATCCGCCCTTGACTTTATTTATAATAGGATTTCGTGAAGAGAAGACCATGCCTCTTCAATTCCATGATTGATTTAGGTGAAGATTGTTTTGACTGTGAAAGTTGTTAGACATCAAGAGGTCCACAGTTAGCGATCGAAAAATTCGCCATTGTTTGCATTGGACTTAAACTAAAGCTTTACTCCACCTCACTTCACTTCAGTCTTGTTGTCAAGACCTTAAACCTCAAGACCAAGACCAAGACCAAGACCTTGAAGCTCAAGACCAAGACCAAGACTTTGAACCTCAAGACCAAGACCAAGACCAAGACCTTAAACCTCAAGACCAAGACCAAGACCTTGAAGCTCAAGACCAAGACCAAGACTTTGAACCTCAAGACCAAGACCAAGACCTTGAACCTTAAGACCAAGACCAAGACCTTGAACCTCAAAACCAAGACCAAGACCAAGACTTTGAAACTCAAGACCAAAACCGAGAAAAATACCCAAAAAATCACAACCATATCCAGACTTCTAAAAATTGTCAAGTCGGACTACTCGCTATTTTAATTAAAACATGGATCTTTTATTTTATTCAAACAAAGCAACTCTAAATGCAGACTGCAGAGAATTCCGAATTCGTATTTACAAAAGTCCTTCATGCGAAATGTTATTCCAAATGCCTGTTGCATTTTATAAAAACCAATTCGCTCAGAATTTTCTGACCAAGACGTGACCTGTGGACCTCATAAAATTCTGCCATGTGAAAAATACGTTCTACAGAGCTGAATTCACTGACACACAGAGCAGCTTTTCAATTACCGGATGCAAATGTACAAATTGTAAGTCTGTTTTGAAATCATTCCATGGTAAATAACCGGAAGTCAAAATAAATGTAAAAAACAACAGTAAAGCCTCACTAACACCGTATAACTACTAAAGCAATTGTATTAGTAATTATTGGATAAATTTTTCAAATCCTTGGGTTTTGTTCTATGACTGTTCATATTGTCAAAAGTCTTGGTCTTGGTTTTGCAAAACAAAGACCAGGACTTTGACCCTCAAGACCAAGACCAAGACCTTGAACCTCAAGACCAAGACCAAGACCAAGACTTTTGGTCTCCAGACCAAGACCAAGACCAAGACTTTTAAAAACGAACTCGAGTTCTTGTTGTCCTCGAGACCAAGGCCTTGGTCTCGAGGACAACAAGACTGCCTCACTTACTGCTTAACTATATTTGCTTTACCTTTTGTCTAGTCTAACCAGACGCTACCTAAGTTACCTTACGTTACCGTGCATAATTTATCTTACACTACAATACATTACCAGCGTGGGCCTGTATATCTGCCACTATCGTGAAGCGGACGCTGAACATTACAGTCCATTACCATATCAGGGACAACCTGTATGCTTATTAGGACTGGACATTAAGGTGTAATTAGGCATAGGCATCGCCACAGAAAAACAAGACGACTTTGACCGTACGTCCTTACCTGCCTTGTTTATCTTACCTTTTCTTACCTTATCTTACCTTCCTTGTGAACGTCGCTTATAACATTAGATGTAGGCCTAGCTAATCTCGCTTTTCATTACCTCAACTTACCGTACCTTATTAAACCTTGTTGAGACCTTTATAATAATGAGCTCAACCTTGAGCCGACTGACAAACTCCGTGTCCACAATTATTCTGAACCTCTAAAACTGTTTCTATAATAAACGTTTCACACAAGATGATTGATTGAAAGATGCCCTACAGCAGCGCATTGCCTAAGTTCGCATCCCGTATACGCGTCAACATTCTTAGTCTGTTTCTCGTTAATCCACAGTAAATCCAGCAAGGGACCGAAAAGGATTACCTGGAAGACAGAGGCAACGACAAACAATAGGACTGACAGCCGGACAGAGGCGGACACACGGACAGGCATTCGGGGATTGAGAGAGGGATGAAAAGCGGGAAGAATGCTCCGAGCAGATGGAAGTGCTCAGGCACTGCTCAGCGAGTCTTGTCTGAGCGTTTTAGACGATTAAACCGACGGCTTCACAAGTTAAAGCTCAGGTTGCCAAACAAAGACGTCGGCTGCTTAGCTATGATGAAGCCAGCACAGACCTAAGAGCAGTAGAAACGTATCTGTCAGGGCTGTAGTCGAGCGTATACGCGGGAATACAGCGTGTACTCACCTCTAGAAACCGTATACTCACCTCACAAAATAGTTTTACTCATCTCTAATTAGTTTCGGAAAACTGATAGGTAGCGTGTACTCACCTCTAATTTTACCACCACAGCCCTGGACGTTTGTCTACCATGGGCGAAGTTTCCGGGCGGTACCAAGACTACCCTTACCCCATTTTTGGAACAGGGCTACCGTACAGGTGTATCCTCCACTTTTCATAAGATGAACAGACATGCTCGTGGCATGGACTGGACAATCTGATGTGAGTTTTCATAATTTTCTGAGGGTACGAGGGGTACCCGTACCCAAGCTTTTTGGACTGAAGGGTACCTCCACTTTTCATATCCAGAAGAAACAATGCCCATTATTACTTTCTCGGGGGAAGGCTTTCACTTGAGCCCTGAAGACTCAAAGTAATTACCGAGCATCATCGTCATCGTCATCGTCATCGTCATCGTCATCGTCATCGTCATCGTCATCGTCATCGTCATCATCATCATCATCATCATCATCATCATCATCATCATCATCATCATCATCATCATCATCATCATCATCATCATCATCATCATCAACAACAACAACAACAACACTTCATGATGTTATTATTATTATTGTTGTTGTTCTTGTTCGTGCATTATAAACGACGCTGTATTTTAAGTATTTAACAATAGTAAAATGGAAACGATGCGGAAATTACCCCCCCCCCCCACTTTCTAGACCAAAGTTACGCCCCTGTAGACCAAATGGACGCCACTGATCTCTACCCTCCAGCAACTCAGTGAGCCTGCAGTCTGGAAAATTGCCTAAAGCAATGTTTGCTCATTTTAGACACATCTGTTCTGTTGATATGAAATCAATATTTGCGTTTAATAAAAGCGCAGACATTCTGACATTTGCACATTTAGGAATTCCACGATAGGAAGATGCCATCTGTATTTCCGAAAGTACGGGGGAGGCATATTGGGGCCTTACAATTGCAGTCAAGAAGCGAGCTTCCAACTCTCAACTCTGCACGCTTGATTACTCGCTAAGTATATATACTTGTACAGGAACCTACTGCACAGAGGGACACGATAGCAGAGTGATTAGAGTTAGGCTAATAACGCGGGAGTACGGGTTTGAGCCCCCATGAGACGCTTACTCAGATGAACCAAATACAGAGTCGCCCTATTGTTACAACATAAAATTGTACAATGCATTACAATATACAATACAACTGTATTTGATATTGCCCCTACCAAAGGTCAGAAGGGCACACAATCGATCACTGGTAGCGTAGAGCAATTATGAATGAAGGACTTGCTCAAGGTCCCTACGCAATAACTGCCTCGAACCCGTACTTTCGGCGTTACAGGC
Organism: Allolobophora icterica; assembly: GCA_963556255.1. Lineage (NCBI taxonomy): Eukaryota > Metazoa > Annelida > Clitellata > Crassiclitellata > Lumbricidae > Allolobophora > Allolobophora icterica. The sequence continues at coordinate 42,002,125 of OY744611.1, forward strand.
TGATCGAGCGCTCAACCAAGCTGCCACCGTGCCACAGGTAGTCATACAGTCACTTAAATACAACTTATTTAAACTGAAAGTTTCTATAGAAGTACACAATACAGTGACGATGATGATCATAATGTTGTATTGCATTGTCAGACAATTCTTGTATGTATTGCATTATCAGACAACTCTTGTATTGTCAGACAAGCGTTCTGAATGTAACGAAGTGTCTGCGTATATGTGTTGTATATGTATGTGTGCTTTTGAGCATGACTTTGTGCTTCTTTTTGTGTATTTGTACGTGCGCTTATGTAAGTACGTTTCTGTTAGCAAACACTGCATGGAAGATGGAAGCGATGAATCTGGTAAATTTCAGAATGTCCTTAAGAAGTCTTTACGAAGGCAGTTCAAGTGTCGGGGGCGGCAGAAGGTGAGACTGGGAAGGGAGAGAGAGTTGACGGTTACAGCGACCCAGGGAAGCGAACCACGCCAGTCCCACAGTTACAGCGCACGCCGAATGCTATTAGTCTGCCCCCGTCTGTGATGTTATTCTGATCGAGTCTCAAAGAATAACACCATGCAGCCTTCAAGAACGACGATGCAGTCAGTGGACTGTCTATCTGCTGACTTAAATGACTCCTTAGAATACTCCGAATCGGACAAATTCTTAGCACCTTGCTTTTTCTGTGAGAGAAACACTGGCTCATCTATCCATCAGCAACCGAAAGCAAGGCCGCATTAGCTAAAAGGATCAGTTTCAGTAATGCATGGAGGTGGATTGGTAGGTTGATGGGCGCATAGATTGACGGATGGATGGATGGATGGATGGTTGGGCGGACAGACGGAAGGACAGGTGGGTGGATGGATGAATGGATGGATGGATGGATGGATGGATGGATGGATGGATGGATGGTTGGGCGGACAGACGGAAGGACAGGTGGGTGGATGGATGAATGGATGGATGGATGGATGGATGGATGGATGGATGGATGGTTGGGCGGACAGACGGAAGGACAGGTGGGTGGATGGATGAATGGATGGATGGATGGATGGATGGATGGATGTATAGATGGATGGATGGATGGATGGATGGATGGATGGATGGATGGATGGATGGATGGATGTAGGATGGATGGATGGATGGATGGATGATGGATGGATGGATGAATGGATGTAGGATGGATGGATGGATGGATGGATGGATGGATGGATGGATGGATGGATGGATGGATGGATGGATGGATGGATGGATGGATGGATGGATGGATGGATGGATGGATGGATGGATATCTTTCACCCATCGGGCTTTTCACTCAAAACTGGTCTTACCTTTTCAAGAACTCCTATCCAGACTCATCCAATCCTCCGCCTTTCAATTCTTCAAGCCCTAGACGACAACCGCCTTAACAGCTGCTCTGCCTCCTCTCGCCCTGACACCATGGAAACCGGGCTTGGACTTCCTCTGGACTACTCTTTGGAAAACCTTTTCGGATTTGACGTAGCGCTCGTGAATAAGCTGGTGCCCTGCGCTTGGCCTACGAACTGCGCTTTAGAAGTATGGAGCTTACGATTACGAAATACGGGTGGATGGATGGATGGATGAATGGATGGGTGGATGGATGGATGGATGGATGGGTGGATGGATGGATGGATGGGTGGATGGGTGGACGGGTGGACGGGTGGATCGATGCATGGTCGAAAAGGTGGACGGATAGATGGATACATGTATGGACGGACGGACGAACGAACGGATGGATAGATAGATAGATGAATTTATGAACAGTCGAAGAGACATAGAGATGATAGATGGAAATATGGATGGACGGGTGAATGGAGATTATAGATGGATAAATAGATGGACGAACGGACTGATGGGTATATGGATGCAGAGATGCACGAATGGGTAAATGGTTAGATGACTAGATGGATGGATGGCTGGCCGGATGGATAGTTGGATAGATGAATGGATGGAATGACAGACGGACCAGACGGATGGTCTGAAGGATTTGTACAATGAGTCATCTTCAGTACCCAGACGGATGACTGGATGGACGAATAGATGGACTGATAGCGGAAAGAACCTGGGTGATATAGAAGAAACCGACTGCATCGCTCGTAAGCGGAGTGTTAAGACAGAAATTAGCAGTGCCGAACATCCCAGGCCACAAATAAGCAAATGCGACGGTCGACCCGGTGAACACATACCCACACACAACCCTAATTAACTTTTTGTATACATGCATGCATCACCAAGGCATCCATAGGAAAAACGTGACACGAATTCCAAAGAACCCCTCCCCTCCCCAAGGTTCCCTTCCCCAGTGGCCACAGGCGGTTGTCTTCCACAGCCTGTTACCGATGCCCCAGACGGATAGGCCCTTCAGCAAACCCCGAAATTTATGGCCCATTAAAGTGAATGCCTTCGCCGTTCCCTCGGCAGGATTTACGTCAGCAGACGTCGACAGATTAAGGTTCCTGGCAACGGAAGGACACGTGGTTGGCGCTCTACTTCCCTCGGGGTCTGTGCCGGCTCTCCTCTTCGGGCGGTAGTAGAACAAGTCGCTACCGTCAGCCGGCGTTGCTTACGCCACCGCCGCGGACGCTGCCGAGTTGTTGCCCGAGGAAAGTGGAACGAATCCTCAAGACAAGTGGCTCCTCGTGACCCTCACTTGCTCACCGGTCGAGGAGTGTTTTAGTGATCGATAAGGACCGTAACGTTTCAACATGAACATCTTCTATTACCCAGGCATCGACGTTTCAAATCCCGCTGGACTGCGTTACGACGGGTCCCTGTACCAAGGGAGTCCCGGACTATGTTCCCCGGCCAGTGCCAACCCCCTGGTGTCCAGCACCCCGGTCATTGCGACGCCCTATGGTCCTCCTGCAGGGGGTAGAGCGCTGGACCTCGTCGTTGCACCGTCTACCGTTGTCTCGTTGCTTGCGCCTCAGGTCCAGTCGACGAATTTCTGCGCTAGTGCCGCCTACCGCATGAAGACGCCGTACATGGTAAGAATTATCTGGCAAGCGATCACTGGCCATATATATAGTCTATAAACAGAGGCGCTTTTACAGAAAACGGGGCCCTAGGCGCAAACATTTTTGGGGGCCCTTCTGAACTTGTAGACTGAAAGTCTGAGACTCTGGTGGTGTTAAACCTACACGTGCAAAAAACCATGAAGTTGAACTTGAAGCCGTTTTTGCGAATGTTATTGACAATGCAATTACAATTAGTTAAAGAAACTATTTTCAAGGAATGTGAAGTTATTTGATTCAATGATTTTAGTAAACAACGCAATAATATTTATAATTGTACAGTGTACAGTACTCGTTTGTGTGCAACATAATGCGTCAATGCTATATTATAGGCCTATAGGCCTTATGTAAAAATGATTGAAACTTTTTTTTGAAATTTAATCGCAGAATTCGTGTTACTTTTTAACAACTAGTCTGTCTAGTCATAAACAAAGTAACAGAAACAGAAGAGAAAGTTTAAATTGCAAAAACATGCGAATGCAGAATTCAAAAATTCTATTCACCACTTTCTGCAGGGCTTTCTTTCTGCATTTGAGCCTAGAAAAATTATCAATTTGTTGGTCAAAGTTTCAGCAGATTCGATGCAGAGCAAAGCTAAATTACCTAGTCGATCTTGATCAGTGGAACTTCTGATATAGTTTTTCACTCTTTTAAGTACAGAAAACGACCGTTCTCCATAAGTATAACTTATTGGTATCGTAAGGAAATACGCAAAATTGTTTCCACATTTGGAAATGTGGATTGTAGGCCACGTAACACAAGCTGATACATATCGATGGGATTTGTGATGTTTTCATTTTAACAATATTAATGAAAGTTTCAATTATTTTAAAAACTAAAAATTGCGGAATGATCAGATTTAAACATTCAACACGTAAACTGCAGCTGCAGACGGCCGTTGCTGCCTGTTGCTAACAAGTTTTATGTTAGTTTGTTCTGAGTCAAAATGAATTATTAACCCAAATGAACAAAACAATTATAAATTACAATAATATATTTTAATATGAATGCTAAACTGTAAAAAATAGAAAATAGGTTATATTTTAAAAAATCATAATTGACATGTTATTTTCATAATTGAAAAAATATTTTCCTTCTTTTGGGGGCCCCCTAGATTTGGGGGCCCTAGGCGCGCGCCTAGTGCGCCTACAGGTAAACGCGCCTCTGTCTATAAATGTGCCTAATATGCGTTTTATATGTGTATTGTATTAACGTACTATTATAACCAACGGCTCAGCGCCCGTAGGTGTTCGATGCCTTCCTTACAGTGTCTCTCCACTCCGTTCTGTCCAGTGCCGAGTGGCTCAGCTCCTGGAGACTTGCTCCGCACCATTCTTCAATGTCATCTGTCCATTCCCCGTGAGGTCTTCCTCTTATGTTTGTGCCTTCCATTATTAAAAAATCAGAGTTATAATTTTTCTGTCCTCCTGCTTTCTCTGGATAACTTTTGCACGAGATTTTCAGTCAGATTGATTCTGCTGCATAATTCCTCATTGCTGAAGGCATTCACAGAGTCAATCCTATTCTGAGGATCTTACGATAGCATTTTCGTTCAAATGCTAACACTCTCTTTTGTGAAGCCTTTGTTAGCACCCATGTCTATATATGCGTAGTCTTTATGTATGTATGTATGTATGTATGTATGTATGTATGTATGTATGTATGTATGTATGTATGTATGTATGTATGTATGTATGTATGTATGTATGTATGTATGTATGTATGTATGTATGTATGTATGTATGTATGTATGTATGTATGTATGTATGTATGTATGTATGTATGTATGTATGTATGTATGTATGTATGTATGTATGTATGTATGTATGTATGTATGTATGTATGTATGTATGTATGTATGTATGTATGTATGTATGTATGTATGTATGTATGTATGTATGTATGTATGTATGTATGTATGTATGTATGTATGTATGTATCTATTAATGTACACTTGCATCCTGTTGCAGTTTAGCATTTTGACCTAATGTAGCAAAATAACACATACGTATGACGTTGAACACTATATAGTGCTTCGTATTTAACGACATCTTCCGTCTGCCAGGACTAAACACCTTATCTTAGCTAAGGGTCTGTAGAAAATCTCAAACGATTAGTAATAGTATCAACGAGTAGACGACATCTTATGGCTGTTGGAACAGTTGGCGTTTGCCTTGTCTTGCTTTGATTGCGACCTTGGTTGTAACTGGGGTTTATTAGTAGTATTCAAAGTTAACGATATCTTACATGTATGTTGACATCCTTATTCCTTGCCTCAACCTTTAACTTAGCCGCTTGTCAGACCTTGCGAATAGAAGTAGGCCTATCCGGTGTTTGACTGTATCTTATGGAACACCCGCAGGGCCGTTGTTATCGCCCTCACATTATCTACTTTTCTCCTCAAATGTTATGAGCAAATGGCAAGTAGTAGTTGTAGCAGCAGTAGTAGTAGTAGCAGTAGCAGCAGCAGTACAAGTAGCAGTAGTACTAGTAGAAGTAGTAGTAATAATTGCTGTTGGTGTAATTGTAATAGTAATAGAAGCAGCAGCAGCAGCAGTAGTAGTAGTAGTAGTAGTAGTAGTAGTAGTAGTAGTAGTAGTAGTAGTAGTAGTAGTAGTAGTAGTAGTAGTAGTAGTAGTAGTAGTAGTAGTAGTAGTAGTAGTAGTAGTAGTAGTAGTAGTAGTAGTAGTAGTAGTAGTAGTAGTAGCAGTAGTAGTAGTAGTAGTAGCAGCAGTTTCTGTTTAACGACGCTATGTCACGACAATGACTATTAGCGCCGCCCTCCTCGTTAACCCAGGCTTGGGACTGGTACCACCCGAAACGGAAGTGGCAGAGTTCAACTGGTGAGTAAACGCTGTTGACGAGTAAAGCCTTGTTTTAAAGGAGTCTAAGTGGGTATTGAATTATTCCGTGGTAATGATGTCTTATGGCTGCCGGGATAGTTGGAGCCGACCTTAGTTTTTGGGCAACTTCAAAGTGAAACTGCAAACGACTGAGCGCTGTGAAAGTATATTGTATACAGACATCGTAAGACAAACGCGTTTGAAAGGTTATTGCTGGAGCTTAGCAGTTTTTGCCAGTCGTGGTATGCGGTGCTTAACGGCATCTCTTGGATGACCTTTCCGTATCCTGATTCTATTGGCTAACTTCTTCTTTGACTTCTCGTCATTCTTGTGGAAGCCAACTTAGCCAAGCGTAGAGAGTGTTCGTTTATTTCTCTTAATATAGACTCCTATCTTTCTACTGGTCGAGCCTTGACATATATTAAGTTGTCCACTGGAGAAGAGGAAGAAAGGAAACTCCGCCACTACCCTAACTGTGGTAGTGCCAGTCCCAAGCCTGGAGAATGGAGGAGGGCGACGCTAGTCATCTTTGTTAGGCACAGTGTTGTTAAACAGTAACTAACGAACCAAAGAGAGCATGAAAGACAGGAATAGGACACTTGTACTGCGGACATTCTCGAAGACTGTGTGCTCAGAAACTTAGTGAAGTTTTTTGCTGATGTTGTTGTTGAAATTGTTAAGAGTGAAATGATTAAGATCAAAAGCATAAGGAAATAATGACGTTTCTGCACGATTTTTATATGCTGTAGGCCTATGTGCGTGTACAGGACCTAATTTATTTCGCACTAGACAACGAAAAAAGAAGTTAAAAGAAACTTATAGGAAAACTTCAACCAACTCTCCAGTGGAGATCAAAGTTCTATGTACATGCAGTCTGATAGCGTACATTTTACACGCGAGCTACGCATCATTTCCATCATCAAAAACACTACACACACTATACAAAAACATAATTGTCTTAAGAGTCATATTGCACGAAGCTAGACCATGACTTTAATTTTTTTTTATCTCAGCGACATGTCTTATGGACCAATATAAAGTCCATCAAATGCATAGAGGTAGAATGGGAAGTAAAGGTAATATAACGTAAAAGAGGAAGGGTTAGTTAAGCAAAGGTCAGGTATTTAACGATACCTGTCCCGAAGATTATCTTGCTATAGGCGCAATCGTAAAATTTAATTGTAATCGTAAACTCCTAATTTCTAAAACGCTACTCTAAAGCTAAACTTGGGGCACCGGCTCATCGCCTAGCGCTGCGTCGTATCAGAGGGGTTGTCCAAAGCGTGGTGCTGGCTTCGACGGATCATTCGGCTAAATCACACGAGAGACAGAAAAAACAGCAAATCCAGCAACAGGACTGAATATATACACAGCCATTTTTGCCAAATTCATCCAACTCGTGTTTATACATCGTAATCACAGCCGCTGTCAGCAGTTCATAAATTATTGGACCATGAGCCAGCCACAATGTCTACACTTTAATGCAAATGCCTCAGATTATAGCAGTCATGCTTTACCTAATTTCTTAACTTACCATATTCTACTTACCTTATACCTTGCTAAAGTTGCCGCTAAAGTTGCCGTGCCTTACGTTATCTTAACACATCTTATCTTACCAAGTTACCATGACATACCATACGTTACCTAGCAGTACCTTACTAAATCCTACCTTACATAGGCTACATTTGCTTATGATTTGTCTTATTTTGCCTAATCTTACCCTAACCTTAAATTGGCTCACCTTGCCTTCCATGTCTTACTCAAACTTACCTTGCCTTCCATGCCTTACCCAAACCTACCTACCTAACCTTACACTGTCTTACCTTGCCTTCCATGCCTTACCAAAAGATACCTAGGCCCTACCTAACCTTACATTGGCTTACCGTGCCTTTCACGCCTTACCCAATCTTATCTATTCTTATAATGCTTTACGTCTTAAATATTACAGCAGTCAGAACAAGAGAAAATAGTTTTAGTTTAATTTCAGAGATGCTTCTCAAGGGTCCCCACTTTATCATCGTGTTTTTTTTATCACGTCACTTACATGACCGGTCGGAAACGTTCAAAGTGAAAACCGAAATGGGAAGCGTTCAGTCGCTTTCAATAAGTGGATTGTATATGGATTCAATTAGTCTCCCTCGGCACGAGAGCTTATCAGAAAAAGAGCCTGGGAATAGAAGAATGCCGCTGAACAAATAACTTGGCCGTTATTCGTGCTTTTTCACATGTGGCAGGGGCATAGAATGAGAAGCAACCATACAGAGACACACGCACGCACATACGCAGACTGACAAAATCAGACTGACACATACGCAGACGGACACACAGGGAGACTCTCGGAGGTATACAAGCCAATGGCAACACATGTGCACAGCTACCGTATCGCAACAACATCATCTTCTGCATCCCCTCAGGCAGCTGTCTGTCTGTCTCTGTCTCTCTGTATGTCTTTGTCTCTGTGTGTCTCGCTCTTTTTCTGTCTGTCTTCTGAATGTCCTCGGTCTGTCTACCTGTCTTTTTCTGTCTTTTTCTGTCTCTGTCCTTGTCTGTAGTCTGTCCTTCTCTGTCTGGCTGTCTGCCTGTATGTATGTATGTCTGTCTGTCTGTCTACCTGTCTGTCTGTCTGTCTGTCTATATGCCTCCTGTCTCTCTGCCTATCTGTCTGCCTGTCTGTGTGTCTATCTGTGTGTCTGTCTGCCTATCTGTCTGCCTGTCTTTCTATCTGTCTGTCAGTCCTTCTGTGTCTGCCTGTCTGTCTTTCCAAAGGCGCCGCCGGCCAGTTCAGCAGCCTGCTGCGGATGTCGAAAAACAACTCTCTTAGCTCGTCTGCCTTTAGTGTGGCTTACATCTGCTTAACACCTTCTACACACGTCGGACTATCTCCTATACACACAAAATCTTATATATCCAACCCATATGCACACGTACTCCATATGCGGTGTCATACTAATATGCTTACCTTGAATATATATATATATATATAATATATATATATCACGCACATATTTCATATATATATATATATATATAGTGTATATAAATAGACGTGGTTTCTAGTGCGTATTGATGTATTAGTGTTTTAGGAAGCGTGCGTAGAGTGTAGGATATAAATTACAAATTAACAGGCAAGTTGTGTATACATGAAACGTGCTCTAGTGATATACAACGCAGATGGTTCAGCCTGCCCGCTGCCTGCAGCGGTGTATATCATGATTACCGAGAAAATATTGCGCTTCCTTCGGCCCCCGGGTAGTCTTGCAACGCATGCGTGTGTGCATAAGAGCTGATAATATATAATTAGGAATATGTGTATATTTGTTTGTATTCAAACATGTAAGCAAGTTCGCGTGAGCTGTGCAAGATATAGGGATGAAGAAGCAGAAGAAGAAGAAGAAGAAGAAGAAGAAGAAGAAGAAGAAGAAGAAGAAGAAGAAGAAGAAGAAGAAGAAGAAGAAGAAGAAGAAGAAGAAGAAGAAGAAGAAGAAGAAGAAGAAGAAGAAGAAGAAGAAGAAGAAGAAGAAGAAGAAGAAGAAGAAGAAGAAGAAGAAGAGGAAGAGGAAGAGGAAGAGGAAGAGGAAGAGGAAGAGGAAGAGGAAGAGGAAGAGGAAGAGGAAGAGGAAGAGGAAGAGGAAGAGGAAGAGGAAGAGGAAGAGGAAGAGGAAGAGGAAGAGGAAGAGGAAGAGGAAGAGGAAGAGGAAGAGGAAGAGGAAGAGGAAGAGGAAGAGGAAGAGGAAGAGGAAGAGGAAGAGGAAGAGGAAGAGGAAGAGGAAGAGGAAGAGGAAGAGGAAGAGGAAGAGGAAGAGGAAGAGGAAGAGGAAGAGGAAGAGGAAGAGGAAGAGGAAGAGGAAGAGGAAGAGGAAGAGGAGGAGGAGGAGGAGGAAGAGGAAGAAGAAGAAGAAGAAGAAGAAGAGGAAGAAGAAGTAGAAGAAGAGGAGGAGGAAGAGGAGGAAGAAGAAGTAGAAGAAGTAGAAGAAGTAGAAGAAGAAGAGGAGGAAGAGGAGAGGAAGAGGAAGAGGAAGAGGAAGAGGAAGAGGAAGAGGAGGAGGAAGAGGAAGAGGAGGAGGAGGAGGAAGAAGAGGAAGACAACTGGGAATGAACGCCTCCCAAAGACAAGACGTGTACCAGGAACAATATTGTTGTGAAATCTGTCTGCAATCAGAGCATTTATATAGTGTCAAAGTTCCAAGATTGTCGGTAGGAAGCACTGGAGAAAGACCTCTGATTAGCACTATAATGGCTGGGTAAAATAATCCAAAGGAGATACAGCAGGCCATGTTGTTTTACAAACTGTGACCTTGGTTAATAATCGACACCGGGTGTTAAAGATGCCAAGTTTACGCTACACTACGCGACGTTTAGTTTTAGCCGATCCTGTTCTTATAATCTTCCGCAAACCTGAGGAGTCTTCCAGTCTGTTGAAGAACGTTCTGAAACAGTAGAACATGTGTTGACATAATTAGAGATCTGTCTGTTTATCTGTCTGTTTGTCTGTCTGCCTGTGTCTGTGTGTCTGTGTCTACGAGAGTAACAGACATTTTACAAGGATGCTCTTTTTCTCAACATCTGCAGGCGCGACTCAAAGGCGCTGGATGCTCCAAAAAGTACGGCTTAAGTGCGCCCGTAATTTATTGGTGGTAACGCGTTGGTCTTTTTTCCCGCTGAGCCTGGGATTCGAATCGTGCCAAGTCCTTTTAATCATTGCCACGTCTGCGCCTCGGTAAGAAGACCCTCCTCCTTCAATCGCAGAACTGCGTCGTTGTTGCTGAGAGCAGCGAATCGTAATTGTATATTTCCAGCCATGGGACCTCAGTTTCTCGGCCTTGGCAGGCCCTCTTTATATACACATGCACCCACAGACACACACACACAAGCACACCCACGAGCACACACACATACATACACACACGCGCGCACACGTACACACACACACACATACATGAGGATGGACTTGCATACTTTGCATAGTCGTGTCACCAGACTCACCATGTAGTCAACAAGGCTTGATTTAATATAGTCTACTTAATTGAATGCCAGATTTACGCATAACCTAAAAACTACAGCTTAGGGTATTACAATCCGCAGGGGCCTTTAAAAATTCAGAAATTTTTTGGCGGCTTTTTAACATTTTATGTACTGTATATATTAATATATTATTTATATATCATATATATATATTATGTAGAACCTTTTACACGGCTTGTGTAGCCTGAGTAAATGCATTCATTTGAAAATAATTTCAATATCTCATTTAAAATGCCTTACTCTTAAATAATTAAAAGGCATATATGTCTTCAAGTTTTGTGAGACCTTCTGGTGTAATTTTTTAACAAGGGGCGTCCAAGCCTTGTATAGCTTAGGGCCTCACCAAGTCTAAATCCGGTACTGTTTAGTCGAGTTCACTAGATGCCACCGGTAGAACAGAAATTTCGTGTTTGATGTGAACTACGTTAGGAGATAGTATCTGTCAACCGATGCAGCCTAATACTAGAGTAAGGTCCTATTATTATTATTATTATTATTATTATTATTATTATTATTATTATTATTATTATTATTATTATTATTATTATTATTATTATTATTATTATTATTATTATTATTATTATTATTATTATTATTATTATTACCATTATTATTATTATTACCATTATTTTTGTTATTCCTCTTGCTGTTGTTATTTCCTTCATCTTTCATTGCTTTATCTTGCTTAACCTTATTGTACCTTACTTTTCGGACTTAACATTGGCTTGCCTCACCTTACATTACCTTAGTCTACCTTACTTTGTACGCTTCGAAAATAGTTGTTGGCAGGTTGCATAGCTGAATGACTGTTCATGCCGTGAACAGTGAAGAATTTGAATTAAATTTGACCTGAATTCTTTGAATCTGAGTTGAAATTTAAGTTTTTATATTTAAACACGAACACCAAATACCGTTATTTACCTTGGCTTTACTCACCTTACCTTACCTTATCTCACTTACCTTGCCTTGTGCGTTTCGACAGTGAGACCTAAGTTGTCGGCAGCTTGTATCGGAGGGATCTGAGTTGAATTTTGAATTGAAAGTGATGAAGCCTTTTTAGTAATCAACAAGTAGCACAGTTCAGTCAAGTGAAAGAAATACTGTAGGAATCCAAGGGTGAGACCAACAGGACAACAAGCCCCACTGAAAGGGTCACCTAATATATTTTAAAAGTTTTCAGGACGGCATTCTAAACAGTTGTATTTCATATATTTCATCAGTTTAGTCAACTACGAAAAGTGCAGGGTCTATAATTATGGTCTACAGGGGCGCCCACAGGCTAAAAAAATTGGACGCACACCCCAAAAAATTGGACGCACACCCCTTCCGTTCCATCCCATCCTACCCGTCCCCTGTCCGCCGCTCGTAGTCAAACACACTGAAAATGACTCAGAGTGACTCATTAGAAAAAATTCAATTTAGATAACATCTAATGCTTTAACACGCCGTATTGTCTTTACTCTTTACCAAAAATATCGATGCGATGGTTAGTCCTTGTGTGTATTTGATTTGGTGGGTGGACGCACGTGCGTCCAGTGCGTCCGCATGCGGGCGCCTCTGATGGTCTACACTCTACAGGTGACATTTAACACGTGTTTTAAACTGAAGCATGGTAGGTAAGTTAGTTAGGTCATCAGGTATACGCCTAAACAATTCCACAGAACAGCTTGGAAGATCACAACGGTCTTGTTTTCACGTGGAAGAAACATGTGCGATATTCATTTGTAGATCTGGTGAAGCGATCAAGCAATTCTGACGCAACGTGAAATATAATGTCTACTCGAGTAAGCTGTTTGGAGGACGTATGGTCTAGGTCTGAGTGCGGCTCGCTTTGAAACCAGGCGCGGCTTCGCAAGTGTAGGCACACAGCCGCAGGACTTTCGCGCCCGTCTTACATGATGCATAGCTAAACCTGCTGCTGCAGTTTTCTTGACATTCGATGAAATGTCAGATATATGTGTATATATATATATATTGTATATACTGTTTATTGTATATATGTATGAACATAGAAATGCAATTGAATTATGTGCAACCTCCCTATATATATATATATATGTATGTATGTATGTATTATGTATATATATGTGTGTAGTATGAATATAATAACACGCAAATATAGATACTACATACATATATATACATTTTACATACAAGCATGTAGTATGTATATATATATATATGTGTGTGTGTACATGTATGTAGTATGTATATATATATATGTACGAAGTATGTATATGCGTATATATGTATATGCATACTAATATAATTGAATGAAGTACAACCTGCCTTTTTGACCTGCCTACTTTTATCGTGTTAATAAATCTGGTATAGGCCTATGTGTCTGCAGTTTGCCTTTGTCTGTGTGTGTGTGTGTGTGTATGTGTGTGTGTGTGGTGTGTGTGTGTGTGTGTGTGTGTGTGTGTTCCTCTGTGTATGGCTGTCTGTCTGTGTCAGTACCTGTGTATGTCTATTCCTGGATTTTATATTTTTGTTTGTACTGTAATGTAACGGAACTAAGAAAAAAATGGCAGAAATCCTGAGAGGCACTAACTCTCTTAACTCTCTTAACTCTCGCGTCTATAATTTGGTGATTTAAGAGTAGTTCTAGAGCCTGCAGGGCAGAAATCTGGTTCGAGAATTCTGTTCCACGTGCACCCCCAAGCCAACTCAGTTATGATGAATACACTGACGTACACTCTCGGTGAGACGGCGAGGAAGAGGACTGGCAGCCCGCCCTCATATGCCAAGGCTAATATAATGAAGTCGCTAACACTTCATACCCATGGCTGCCTCTCTGGCTAGTTTCATGGACTGTTCTTTCTGTTCTTGTCTTCTTCTTCCTCCTCCTCCTCCTCCTCCTCCTCCTCCTCCTCCTCTTTTTCCTCCTCCTCTTCTTCTTCTTCTTCTTCCTCCTCCTCCTCCTCCTCCTCTTCTTCTTCTTCTTCTTCTTCTTCTTCTTCTTCTTCTTCTTCTTCTTCATCATCATCATCATCATCATCATCATCATCATCATCATCATCATCATCATCATCATCATCATCATCATCATCATCATCATCATCATCATCATCATCATCATCTTCTTCTTCTTCTTCTTCTTCCTCCTCTTCTTTTTCTTCTTCTTCTGGAATGTATCAACCTAATATATACAAGTGCAACTCATTTCTCTCTGTCTGCCCCTCTGTCTTTCTCTGTCTCCGTGCCCCTCTGTTTCCGCGCCTCTGTGTGTGTTTCCTCCCTCTCTCCTATAAAGATTTGGTGTGCCTGCGTGTGCATGAATGTATGTGTGTCTGTATTTGTTTGTCTTTATGTATGCATATATATGACAGTTTGTGTATATGTGTGTATTTGTGTGTGTGTGTGTGTGTGTTTGTGTGTGTGTGTGTGTGTGCGTGTGTGTGTGTGTTTGTGTGTGTGTGTGTGTGTGTATTTGTGTGTGTGTGTGTGTGTGTGTGTGTTGCAGTAGGCCCTATATTGAATTGAATAACCATTTATTGACATCTCAACATCAAGTGAATTCAAATACAGTCTTAGGACAATGAGAGTTGATACCGAGGTCAGTGGGTCAGTGGAATAAGGTCATAAAGGTCAGCTGATTAATATATGGCGATTATGCCATTCGGAAGCACTACAAAGTATAGCAATGCCAAATCCAAGTGAACTGAAGAAGTACATCAGAACTGGTGTTGAATTAATAGTTAATAGATGTTCTTCATGGCTGCGGAAGATCGCAGGGGCTTCAAGACAGAAAATGAGAAACGATGATATAAGACAATCGTTAGGTATCCAAACAACTCTGCTAGACAAAGTCGTTCAACGAAGACTGGAATGGTTTGAACATGTAGAGAGAATGCCAGTTGACTGAATCCCGCACAGTGCAGTATACATGCAGTATTCGAAAGAAAAAGAAACAAAGGTAGGCCAAGACTACGCTGGATAGATAATATAACTGAGGACATAACATCACTTGGACTAACACTAAGAGGAACAATGGAATTGACAAATGGCTGAGGACAATGGAGATCATTTATACGTACCCATCGCCGCCAAATGGCCTGCTCAGGAACTGATGATGATGATGATGATGATGATGATGATGATGATGATGATGATGATGACATGCTCTACAATTAGGCCTAATTTTTTACACCGATTTTGAATTGGCTAATAGGTAGGCTACATATATGTTTGTGTATTTGCATGTGCAGTTGTATGTGTAGTGTATGTGCATGTTTATACATTTTCTGTGTCTCTATACGTACAATGATGTGTATGCGTATGTACAACTGTATATTTATATTCACGTGGACGTGTACATGTATATGTTTAGTCAGTGTGTATGTTTGTGCATGGGCACATGCAATGCAAGTGCGTCTGTAAAATGCAGGAGCTTTTGTAGTTGTTGAACCTGCTGTGTTTTTCGATTCCTTCGCTCTATCTGTTCGTTATGCTTGGTCGGTTGTGTCATTTCGTTCTCCACTTAAGACTTATCTTTTCTGATTTTGTTTATCCACCATACGCTCTCTCTCTCTTTCTGTCTCTGTCTGTCTCTCTGTCTTTCTTTGTGTCTGTCTCTCTTGGCGGACTGATCTTCTGGACGTTGACCTAACTACGGCTTGGTTTTGGAGATAACCTGCTTTAGATACTAGATAGTAGCGGTATCAATAGTAACAGTAGTAGTAATATTAGTAGTAGTAGTAGTAGTAGTAGTAGTAGTAGTAGTAGTAGTAGTAGTAGTAGTAGTAGTAGTAGTAGTAGTAGTAGTAGTAGTAGTAATAGTAGTAGTGGTGGTGGTAGTGGGAGTAGCAGTAGTAGCAGTAGTAGTAGTAGTAGTCGTTGTAGTAGTAGTAGTAGTAGTAGTAGTAGTAGTAGTAGTAGTAGTAGTAGTAGTAGTAGTAGTAGTAGTAGTAGTAGTAGTAGTAGTAGTAGTAGTAGTAGTAGTAGTAGTAGTAGTAGTAGTAGTAGTAGTAGTAAATATAACAACAATTATCTGCGTGCATGTATACGCCTGTGTTTAACTCTAGGTGTATCTTAAAGTGAACATGCATGTGTGTGTGTGTGAGTGTGAGTGTGTGTGTGAGTGTGAGTGTGTGTGTGTGTGTGTGTGTGTGTCATTGATGTCGTGTATACATGTATAATACATGCTAAAGTCTTGCCTAAGATGATGTCATTAGATACGATGAGTTGCGTCTTGCTTTGATGTTCGGCGATACGTTAAGTCTGAGAGCAGGGCACCAATAAACGATAGACATAGAATAGCAAAAAACAAGAGCCGATAACAGTAAATTAGACCCGAAACGAATGCCTTCCACTTTCCACGTCGTTTATTATTTCTAACGGAACGATCGGATTCTAGGATTGATCTAAGATTACGAGTCATCTGATCGCTTTGTCCGATGCATAAATATGAGTCATGTTGATGCCCTGGATGTAAGCACTTGTATACGGCAGTTACGACGTATCTCCTGAGTCTCCTTGGATTCGAGGGAAGGAGTTGTGTACCTTGATTTAAGATGAGATTTGTGGCTGAAAGCAGTTGGCTGAGAGAACCCTGGAAACAAGTTCACTGTCTGTAGAAAATGTATCCCATACTGTATGAGGTAAGTTGAGGCGAGTCGAACTGAGGCGAGGTGGCGTGAGGTAAAGTGGATGAGATGAAACAAGGCAAGGCTCGGACGTCTTCCCGATCAACAAGGCCCATGAAACAATCAAACACGTGCTGTCGACTCTCTTACAAAGGGTCTGCCGGGGCTGAGAAACTGAGGGGTCGCACGGTTAGAAATAAACTTTCCTAGTCAGCCGTTCACAAAAACGGATCTCTACGATTCAATCCATTTTTCATTGCGTCGCATCCCGCCTTCGCCAAATCAGGTTGCATGGAAACGGTTTCCAGAATGATGGACCGACCATTGTAAAGCTTTCATCTTGCACTGTGGCAGAACGACAACGGGAGAACAACCATTCACCCTGCGTTGCAGAGCGAAGAGAGATGCGGCCTTGCGTCGATGACACGAAAACACATAACTCCCGAAGATGAGATAGAACAGGCACCTACTCTCCAGCACACGGATTTTAACCCTCGAGTGCCCAAGGTATTTTTTAGGAACACGAATGCCCAAGAGGGGGTCCGGCCGGACTCCAGTGTTTTCATTGTAATATCTGGAGAAAGGATTGGAATATTGTAACGGGATTTGGCTTCTTATAATCCAACTTAAATTTGCAATCGACTGATGTATGGTATCTCACAATAGCGCCACCTGGTGAAACTTTATTTAAACTTTAATACTCGTTTGCAGTGTTTTGCAATTTCGGGATTTTTCACAGGTATTCAATTGTACGGATGTAGCTTTGGCCTGTATAACCTCGAATAGGCAGCAGGCACTACAGTAGATCAAACTGCATTACACTCGGCGTTGAATTCGCAATCCAACGATGCCTAATAACGTGCGTTAAAAAATTTATTTCTGGTCTGGTAAACCATGTGCCAATATGACCATCAGCCGCATATCTTGCGATGTCCTTGGTATATGCTATAGTTGTGGGGTCAGGGTGGGAGAATAATCACGCAAAATATATCATAGAAAGCCAAACTGACGGCTTTAGGATGTCCTGGAACCATCTTTACAATTTCCTAGCCGTTCTAAAGTTATCCGTGAAAAGCGGGTCTGGGGTCCGGTCGGACCCCTTGGGCATTCAAGGGTTAAACAGAATACGTCTTCCAATGCCAAATGTAGTGCTAATTTATATAATTAGGAATGATAATCTGACGTTGTCGGATACAGGAGTTGTTGATAAAGGGTGCAATTTGCTGTGATCGAGATATCGATTTTCGACAGTTTTCTTACAATTTTTAGTCATCCAGGCTTTTTACTTGGGGCCGATGTAAATCTATACAGTAGAAATGTATGGCCGGGTTGCCTCTGGCTACAACCCCTTGGGCGCCAAGTAGCAAATTGATGTGCATTGCAGTGACTGCATCCTAAAAGATAAGCATGGAGAGTTAATCATGGTCACGCTGCATGCATTTTGTCGGTCGGGTGAGAACGCCGTCTGCTTCTGTAAGCGTTGGAGAGATGTATGCTATAAGCCAGTGATTGATCGGCTGCGGAGGCTGGGCAAGGGAACGATGCTCACGGTCATAATCATCATCCTTTTTCCTCTTCTGCTGCTGCTGCTGCTGCTGTTGAGCAGAGTCCGTGGTCGATTGGTACTTTAATGAAGCGGCTATTCTATGCACCGGGCACCTGCCAATACGGATCAGGGACGACTGACATGTTTTGATTGGACAGACAGGGCACTTGTCTGGACGACCTATGGAGGCCTGTTCCTCATCTCGGCCTGTCAGATCAGTTTCTCTCTCATCTAACTTCGTACATACATACATACATACATACATAGTTACATACATACATACATACATACATACATACATACATACATACATACATACATACATACATACATACATACATACATACACACATACACACAAATACACCCATCCATCCATCCATACATACATACATACATACACAAACGCATACATACATACATACATACAGACAGACAGACAGACAGACAGACAGACATACATACATACATACACACATACACACAAATACACCCATCCATCCATACATACATACACACACGCATACATATATACATGTATATATATTAGGGCATTTGTATGAAGATATATTGTATGCGTATGCGCATATATTCTGCTTGAATATCTACAAACACATACCGATCTATTTATTCTTTATGAATATAACCCATGGCATGTTGAACTGCATATTTAAAAATATGAATATATATTCATATACGTATGCGTTTATTATACTTTCTCCCCATATTATATACTTAAATACTTTCATCTGACATAAAACATATTGGATGATTTATCGGCGACCTGTCTTGCTAAATATCATCGACCAGTGTATAAATATCACGGAGAACACCAAGCAACGCATCATAAACCTGTGTTGATATGTGGGTTGTTAAGACTTAACAAGTTTTATGTTTCCACGAAGGTCGCTGTGTCGACGAGACCCTGAGGTCAGAATTTATGCGCCCGTGAAAATCTTTGTGTTTCGTAGTTTAGGTGTTTGTAAATAATGTAATGCTCGACTCTTTGTCGGTGTAAATTGTAATCGTAAATTTACGTAGCGCCTCTTCGGGTAGAAGAGGTCAGTCAGATTTCGCTTATAGTCGGATATTGGTTAGTCAGATTTCGATTAGAGTTCGATTAGTCAGATTTTGGTTAGTCAGGTTAAATAGATTTTGGTTAGTCATATTTCGGTTAATTAGATTTCGGTTATTCAGATTTTGGTTAGACAGATTTTGGTTAAATAGATTTTGGTTAGTCAGATTTTGGTTAAATAGATTTTGGTTGGTCACATTTCAGTTAATTAGATTTCGGTTAGTCAGATTTTGGTTAGTCAGAATTTGGTTAAATAGATTTCGATTAGTCATATTTCGGTGAGTCAGATTTTGGTTAAATAGATTTTGGTTAATCGCATTTCGCTTATTCAGATTTCAGTTAGTCAGATTTTGTAAAATAGATTTTGGTTAGTCATATTTCGGTTAATTAGATTTCGGTTTGTCAGATTTCGTTTAGTCAGATTTTGGTTAGTCATATTTCGGTTAGTCAGATTTCGGTTAGTCAGATTTTGGTTAGTCAGATTTCGGTCAAATGGATTTTGGTTAGTCATATTTTTCTGTTAGTCAGATTTCGGTTAGTCAGATTTCGGTTTGTCATATTTCCTTTAGTCAGATTTCGGTTAGTCAGATTTCCTTTAGTCAGATTTCGGTTAGTCAGATTTCGGTCAAATGGATTTTGGTTAGTCATATTTTTCGGTTAATCAGATTTTGGTTAGTCAGATTTCGGTTAGTCAGATTTTGGTGGAATATATTTTGGTTAGTCATATTTCGATCAATTCCTCCCTCTATATCTGTTCGTTGCTAAGTGGTTGTGCCTTGGTTTCACACGTGCGGTGTGAATACATGTATGACCAATTGTTGGCCTTGCAGTTGCATTTGTTGCATTTCGGTTGTGGCAGTGGTTTTCCTATGCGCATCAACCGAAAGATCCTTCAAACAACTTTTTCCAATTTTCAGATTTGGCCGAAGTTGTTCCGAAGTCGCGATCGAGTGGATAAGTCAGTCAAGTGCGAAGTGTGCGACATGGTCTTGAACTCAGAACAGCAGGCGAGGCAGCACTTCAACGGAAAGCATCACTTGCGACGGATGCGGAAGTTGAAGCTGAACTCATCTGCATCTGAGGAAAAATGTCCAATAGGTTATAGTTTCTCTTCTTCTGTGTGTATGCATGTATGTATGTATGTATGTATGTATGTATGTATGTATGTATGTATGTATGTATGTATGTATGTATGTATGTATGTATGTATGTATGTATGACATGTACGTATGAATGTATGTATGTATTCAGACATTCATGCAAGTATGTATGCCTTGTATGTATGTATGTATGTATGAATGTGTGCATATATGTTAATATACATGCATGCATGTATGTATGTATGTATGTATGTATGCATCTATGTATGTAATTTTGTATTATCAATGGCGGCACGATTGTCACATCACTGAAAGAGGCACTAATGTTGTATTGTTCTCTGATTCTTTGATGCCCAATTGGTGAATTACTTATAGAGGCACTTGGGTTTTATTGTTCGTAGATGCACTATTGTTGAATTCTCGATAAAGGCACTATGTAATGTTGTTAATAGAACTGTTGCTGTGTTACACAAATGACGATTCGTTTACAATACATGTATACGAAGATGTGTGTATTTCAGATCTGAAGCGCAGCTGCTCTAAAACGGACTCGACGGTAAAGAAGATACGTCTGAAGAAACGCCATGACAACCGGAACGATGAAGATGCTGACGAGTCCATGGCTGGTGTTTCTAGCAATGGAGATCCTGCCGCAGATGAAGAAACAGCGTCAAGAGATGAAGAAATCGCGAATCCTCGCGACAAAACAGACGTAGTGCATCTGCTGCGATTAGAAAACGACGGCTCGTCAAGCGATAGAACGATGTCGGTGAAATTCGGAAGATTGAAAAACGCTGATTCAGCAGAAAAGATATCGAATGCGCTGGATAATGGTGATTCAGCAGAAGAATTAGCACTAGCGTCGGATGAGTTATCATGCTCAAGCCATCCGTCAAACAATGAACCCTCTTCAACTAACTCTTGCTCCAGTTCTTCCCACGTCAATTGCACTCTTGCTCAGAGTTATTGTCAAGCGATTCCTACTTCCAGTTCGTCGTGTACCGCTTCTAATCGGTGCACTTTGCTGCAAAACTCCATATTGTCTACAGCAAACTCTTCTTATAGTTCTCTACTCCTTCAAAATGCTCTTAGTCAAAGTTCTTTACAGTCCAGTCAGTTGATGTCCTCTGTTTCGCCCAGTTTCAAAATGACCACCGGTCACTCCATGACCACCTCAGAGAACAACGATATTCTTTCAATGTCTATCACTCCCTTTGTTCCTGGTTCTTTACTGCCTCGACCTTGAACTCTGACACTGTTCTTAGTTCCATAGTTCGAGAATTCGCATTTTACGAATTTTAAGAATTTTTTAAATTCACGAATTTTAACGAATTTTAAAACTGGAGTTTTAAAATTCGTAAAAATTCGTGAAATAATGAAATAATATAGGCCTAATTCTTTGCCATGGCAACGAATTTTATTATTTGTTTACTTTTCAACTTTTTAAGGAAGTACATGTCAATGTCATAGGCAAGCAATCAGCCGTAAAAGATAGGCTATAGCTGACTAGCGACACAATAGTACTGATATTCAGTTACTGTTCTACTTGGAGTCGTGAACTTCGATTTCTATCATAGTTGGGGTGTGTGACTGTGAGTGTCAGTCAGCAGAACGAAAAACCACCAGTGCCCCATGCAGCTCCAGTGTCACCAGTCAGGCACTAACACAGCTTGCAACCAAACATGGTTAAAAGGGTTGGCAACGTTCACCGAGCTGTGTCTTCTACTTCGTCGTCCTCTGATTCTGAGTCAAGAACAGCCCACTGCTCCCACTCGACTCTGGTTTCTGTATTTTCGCCATGCAAATGCTCCAGAATTCCGGCAGAACAACCAACAAATTCCTTGTCACAAAAACAACACTGTATTTTTAGACTACCCTTTCCTTCTCCTCCAGAATTACTACATAGGCCTACTTCCACTCCGGTCCATATTCTTTCATCTTTAAAAAATTAGATTTTAACTAAATTAACTCGTTACGTAATAAACTTTTATATTGAATTTTACATTAAATTCTAAGCAGAAGCTTAACACAACAAATCATGACACCATCACATTTTGTTGTTGTTGTTGCTTACGCTGTTTTTTCAAAACCCACTGTCAATGTAAAAAAAGGCCCAACGAATTTTTACGAATTTTTACGAATTTTAAAATATAGGCCTACCAAAAATTCGCGAATTTTTACGAATTTTAAAACCGAAAGTCACGAATTCTCGAACTATGCTTAGTTCTTTACTGCCTCGACCTTGAACTCTGACACTGTTCCTAGTTCTTTACTGCCTCGACCTTGAACTCTGACACTATCTCATATTGCTTCCTCAGTCTTCTAGTTCGCCGTTAGGTTCTTGGTGTTGCCTTGGTACTAAATCCTATGAGCAGCTTCTTTACAACATTTGATTGATCTCTTAGAAACAATTTCTAATGACAGTATAGGCTCCATTGTGGCTAAAAAGTTCTTAGCGGCACAAATTGTCTGACCATAAAGGTAATCATATTAAGGTAAGATGAGGTAAAGTAATGGCGTATATTTTTACGTGCCTCCATCAACATTAGTTTTCAGAGGTGTGTTCAGTTAGATGAAAGTTGTATGTAGGCATACATGCATTTGTATTCTATTGTAATTGCCACTGTAATTTAGAAATTGACAGTGCCACCACTCCAATAAAACTAATTATTATTAGTAGTAGGCCCTAGTAGCAGTAATAGTAGTGGTAGTGGAGGTAGTAGTCGTAGTAACAGTAGAAGTAGTGGTAGTAGTAATAGTAGTAGTAGTAGCATAGTAGCTGTTGTATGCAGTATATAGGCTAGTAGTAACAGCAACAGTAGTAGCATGACAAATCAGTAAAGAAGTAGTAGTAGGCCCTAGAATGAAAAATTAAGTGTTAATGGCAAATATTTATTTTAAATCCCAGAGTGATCAGATGTACCTCGGGATAAAATAATAATAATAATATATTTATATCAATATGAATGGCCTATAATCTGGGATTAAATCAACTTTTCATTTATCTATTTATCTACGCCTAGAGAGAGAAACCGCCAGTCCGGGCTTAATATAAAACAATATTTATTCAGCTATTTACATGCGAAATATACCTTTACTGTGGTTTCTTGCGTGTTTTATTCCGGCCCAACACGCCCAATTTATTGGCAAATACAGCTAGACCACTGGCTGGAAAAGCTGGGGTCTACCCGAATCTCTGAAACCCGTTTTGACGAAAGTAGCCTAGTGATAACTCAAAATTGACCGAATTCCCGAAAAACAATTATTGTATCAAGCGTTCCAATCCTGAAAACTAGTAGGCCTATAGGCTATTAGGCCAATATCCTAAATATTATATTTGAAAATATTTCTAAAAGTTAGATTTACGCGAGTAATTTTGTTTTAACTCGGAAAATTATATTTCGGGGATCCGGCAGAAATTCTATTCCTAAATTGGGGTTTCGGGGATTCGCTATGCACCAAAATGCTGGGTTTAGGCTTACTACATCCATGCAAGAAAATGATCGCTTTTGCACAATTTAAAAGTGAAATTTGTTTAAACAATCCTTAAATATTATTTTACGATAGCCGATAATCAAATTTTTGACAAGAAAGTCTAGCTATCGTCTGAACATGACTGCTTATAGCCCAAAAATCGGCACGAATGGTTGAACTAGGTAGCCATAGAAAAAGAACCGCATAAATTATGCACATTTTCAATAATTTGTTATTAATGATCCCGATTGAATTCTGTGATCCTCTGGCTGAAAAGTCTTAAAATGTGTTTTCTTTAAGTAAAAAAGACTTAGTTTCAGGCTTTTATCCACAGTTTGAACAATGCACGAATTTATCGTAGGCTTAGGGCCTAACAATGAAGAAGCTCTCAGATTTTTTTATAATTGAAGCAAATTTTTGTATAGCTAAAGTTATCATCCTGCGATCCCTTCTTCTTCAAACCCCATTATCATTTGTGATTTTAACTTCTGATAAACTATTAAGGACACAATATAGGTTAATTATTCACAAACGTTTCGAAATGAAATAACCAGGTTTGCGCATAGTAAACTTCTGATGTCTAGTTGCGGTCAGATTCCTTGGTTGCGGTGCTAGTTTTAGACTGAATTTGACACCTCCTACACAAATAAAATCTCCATGTCTATGTATAGAGCACGATTAACGATGACGTAATTAATTTTAGTGACGAGGCAAGGATTCTATATTAGAGGATTGGTTACTCGTGAAAATAACGTGTACTTCCGGTTGGAGGGTGCGATCGTGGTGACATCTGGCGTCGCGGGTGTACGGGTCTCAGGAGAGGTAAACAAGTTTACAGACGCGATGTGGTTTTCAGCTATTAATTGCATGAATTCTAGGAAGAAGAATCCCGGATTATCTTTTTTGTGTAACAGTAATCAACATTCGACACACACACGCACACACACGCACGTCTAAAGAATAATTGATACAGTGTGGCATGTTTGCGCACTGCAAAAGTTCTGCAAAATTAGCTTTAAAATTGAATAAAATGTCGTATAAGTTGTAAAAGACAATACAGCACATATTAAATATAATTCCTCTGCACAGACAATTGCTTATTAATTAAAAAATAATTATTCGTCGATTTTCTTCGCAGAAAGCGCATTGCATTTGCTATCTAAACACGAAGTTCTACGCCTTTGTCGCTGGAGGCGCCACGCTCCATGGACGAGATATCTTGTCCAACGGCCTTACATAAGGAGTTTCCAGTCCTTTGTATAGAGTCCTTGGTGACGAGGTAAGGTTTCAAATCTACCGTTGCAAATTAATTAAAATTACTCGCTCGATAATGAATTAATTTCCACAGATCCCTCAAAATTTTAGCATTTATTAGAATGTACAGCGGAGAGTTTCTAAACTGACGCCCGGCCCCAAGATTGTTAAGTTAGCGTTACGTAACGCGGTCTCTGGTGCCACGGCTGGACTGACCACTGGACCAGGGTCCCCAGCATGGTGATCGTGGGTGTTGCGCTCACCGAATTTGCTGGCATGCAAGGCGATCGTTGTATGCAGTGCGCATTCTTGTGGCGCATGGCCTTTCAGGCCCTCGCTAAATGATGTAGAGCGTGCTACAAAGGTGGCTCGTATACTCTGCCGCCCCCAGCACAATCCAACCTTTGATCAACTATGCAACTATACTCCCCCCAGTCAAGCCTCCCTACGACCTTGACAGCTTGACCGTTTTATTCCTCATGCGGACAATTTCACGCATAGAAATTTTGTAATAAGAGTTGTAATATACTGTTTAGATGCATGTACAGTGTTGTACACCAAAGTGTGGTTATGCAATTGGTATAATAAAGAGTATACTTACTTGCATACATTCTTTATTAGTTGTCAATGTGAACTAGAGCAGAGCAGGAATCATAATTTCTTCTCTGTCTCAAGTAAAACTGGCAGCCCTTGGGATTACAGGAAGATTATATGGTAAGTAAAGTGCAAGTTAATCTGACTCGATTAAATTTAAGTATATGGAAGAATTAATTTAAAATGTTATATGGCATATTTGTTCTTTTGAGCTCCATAACGGAATAACTGCCATCACCGGAAGGAAATAATTATTCCTTTTGTTACACAGCTGATCAGGAAATGAAACACTGCCCCATAGAGAAACAGGATATGCCGATAACTGTACATCTGAAGTTTTAAACCAATTTTACTACACAATGATGAGATCCAATACTGGAGAGAAGTCACACAAGAGAAACTATGCTAATGCCAGTTATGTCGGATATCATATACACAATGTAGTACTCTGAAGAGACATATGAAAAAACATACAGGAAAGCCTTGAAGTCACTTATAGAAGACTGAAGTGAAAAGGCAGACATTCGACCAATTTTGGAGAAAACCTTACAAATGCAATTTATATGAGAACTCATTTACCAGTAGTTCTAATTTAACAAGACACATAAAAACCCATACAGAGAAAAAACATACAAATGTCACTTACCGTGAAGTCATTGCCAGAGAACAGTGTTATAAAGTCACACATGAAAACTCGTACAGAAGAAAACCATTACACATGTAATCAGAAATCATTTCTGGGGTACTGTCCTCGTAAAGGCCACATGAAAAACCATAATGGAGGGGGAAAACCATGCATAAGCCAGCTGTGTCAGAAATCATTTGCCAAAGCAAATACTGTGAAGAATCACACGAGAACCCATACTGGAGAAAAACCATACAAATGCCAGCTATGTCAGAAAGCATTTGCCACAAGTAGTCACCTGAATCGTCACATGAGAACCCATACTAGAGAAAAACCATACAAATGCCAGCTATGTAGGAAATCATTTGCCGAAGGTTATATTCTGAATTGTCACATGAGAACTCATACTGGAGAAAAACCATACAAATGCGAGCTATGTCGTAAAGCATTTTCCCAAAGGAATAACCTGAATTGTCACATTAGAACCCATACTGAAGAAAAACCATACAAATGCCATCTATGTCAGAAATCCTTTGCCATAGGTAGTACTCTGAATCATCACATAAGAACCCATACTGGAGAAAAACCATACAAATGCCAGCTATGCCAGAAAGCCTTTACCAAAAGTAGTCACCTGAATATTCACATGAGAACCCATACTGGAGAAAAACCATACAAATGCGAGCTATGTCGTAAAGCATTTGCCCAAAGGAATAACCTGAATTGTCACATTAGAACCCATACTGAAGAAAAACCATACAAATGCCATCTATGTCAGAAATCCTTTGCCATAGGTAGTACTCTGAATCATCACATAAGAACCCATACTGGAGAAAAACCATACAAATGCCAGCTATGCCAGAAGGCCTTTACCAAAAGTAGTCACCTGAATAATCACATGAGAACCCATACTGGTGAAAAACCATATAAATGCCAGCTATGTCTGAAATCATTTGCTGAAGGAGGTACTGTGAAAAATCACATGAAAACCCATACTGGAGAAAAACCATATAAATGCCAGCACTGTCCAAAATCATTTTCCAAAGTAAGTACTGTGAAGAATCACATGAGAACCCATACTGGAGAAAAACCGTACAAATGCCAGCTATGTCGGAAAGCATTTGCCCAAAGTAATAACCTGAATTGTCACATTAGAACCCATACTGGAGAAAAACCATACAAATGTCATCTATGTCAGAAATCATTTGCCATAGGTAATACTCTGAATCATCACATGAGAACCCATACTGGAGAAAAACCATACAAATGCCAGCTGTGTAGGAAATCATTTGCCGAAGGTTATACTCTGAATTGTCACATGAGAACTCATACTGGTGAAAAACCATACATGTGCCACATATGTATGAAATTATTCCCACATCCTGGCCATCTAACAGTACACTTGAAAGTGCACACAGAAAAAAAAACATACATATGCCATTTGTGCAGTAATTCTTTCAGAAGGAAAGACAGACTTATCAAGCACCTAAGATGGCATGCTGGATTAAAGCTATCTGATTCAGAGAGGCAATTAATTTAGATACCTTAATATCAGATCTGCCTCATTAAGTGGCACAATCATTACCTCGGGAGATTTGCCTACGTAGCTCTGTTATGATAGCGATGTTTACGAACTGTTCAAGGCGGTTGTGACTGGTGAAGTCGTCTCTTTCAACAAAGTTTAATCAATTCAGGATGTGGACCGTTATGACATGACCTTATGAATGTGGAATATTCATTGAATTTTTTTAGGAAGCAGGGCTTTAGAGAGCACTGTTCCAACCATGGCAATACTCCACAAGGTGAATTATTAATCGACTGATGCTGTTTCTTGTCAGGAGTACAAAAGCGTCAAATAGTTACAAATTACTTTCTATTTTCATTTCTAAAGAAACAACATGTTGCAGAGTTTTGAAGGAAACAGTGATTCTAGGAGATTCAGTTAGCTCACTGCGAAGTTTATTTTCATAGCATATTGATTTGATTAAATTCAGTACCTTGTATTAATTTTTTATTTTTTATTTGAAGTTTTGGTTTATAATTTCTGATGGTGACTTGCTTATTGCAGCATTGATTAAAGTTTTTTTTATTGTTTGATGTTGTGATATGTACTTTGGAGAAAATGACTTAATATGTCAGAATGACGGTTTACAGTATTTGAAAAGGCTTTTCATTTATGCTGGAACTATACCGCGATATTATGTGCTAATTAAATAGCGGTCGGTGATAAAAAAAACTTAGAAGTTGTATCCAGCAATTAGTTTTGGAAATTCTTTTGAAATTGGGGAACGGCCCATGTCATGGGCTTCCGCAGGAATTTTGTAGCGGAGCAAAGTTGTAAATTGTTGGCACGGGGACTAATGAGGGTGCTTAAAGCAACCGATTGCGTCACCCTCGGCGCACGCTTCCGTGATTAGGTGTCTGGCGCGAATCCCAACTGCCGCTTGCGCTTTTGGAAGCATCGACATAACATGGGGGCTGTAATTAACGCTCTGGGAGTGGGATCCCGTTTTGAGCTGTATCTAAACTTTTATTTAAAAAAAAAAACTAATAGAAATGTCAATCTTTTTATATAGGCTAAATGTTTTAGGTTATCTTGACTAGTTTTGGATAAAATGAAAATGTGAAAAATGATAGCCATTCATTGTTAAATCTATGCGCTGAAACAGATGACCAGAAGAAGGAGCTAAGATTTGAGTCGAATATAAAGTCACTCTTCATCCAGATATATAGGCCTACTGACAAAAATATCCCTTTTACCGATCAATCTACTAACTCAAATAACATATTTTAATTTTAAATAATATTCAGTTGATATAAACTATGTTGACTGGTTTAGTTTAAAACATTTCGAAAACCTTCACATGACACTTATGGGGCGCAATGTCGATTAGTAAGAAGATCGTACATTGAATACGAAGTCAGTGATCGTTTTCTTAAAACGAACCAATTAATAATATTAAGGTCGGTTTTTTAGTATTATTTCTATATATTTATTATGACTTATATAACACCACCACTCCAACGGTTGAATACGCTAAGCAAAGGCAATGCTTGAAGAGGATGACCGTTGCAGAAAACAATCGACTAATCAATAAAAGCAATCATCCGTCTCTTAGTAAGATCACTCTGCAGCCGAGGACAGGATGACACCATGTGATCCATACTGCGTCAACCGCTTTACCGCGATGAACATAATCTAAAGAACAAGTCGCTACTGTAGATTATCTCTTTCCTGGCGCTCCGACGACATCTCGCGGCACTTGGAGTGGTTGACAATATCAGCCAGCATCTGTATGACCTTGTCAGTCTGCCTCTGGACGGTGTTCTACAAGTGCAGAAGAGTCTGTTTCATCCGCGCGCTCTATTCACCTTTGGGGTAGGCATTCTGGGAGGCGCGGAGGAAGCTGCTTATGTAACATATATCGTTGAGTGACCCCAATGCTTGGAGATCATGCGTAGCAAGATTTTTCCAACGCCTTCAACATTTGCGCCGAGATTTGCAATACACTGTGTACCAATTTAACTGATACCTTTTTTATTTTGAAAAAATCTGTCAATTCTAAAATTAATTCAATAAAATTTTACTGATTGAAAGTTGGATAAAATATTAATGTTTTCCAAAGGTTTTATCAAATTCTATCAACAGCGTCAAAGTTATGCACATTCAAAGTTGGACAAACAAAATTCGAACTGTCCAAAATGTAAAAGATAAAAATTATTATTTTGAGAAATGTCATTTAGAGCTAGGATTACACCAGTTAGGATAATAATGCGCAGTGGTAAGTTCGGCGCCTTGTGAGAGGAGGGTTGCAGGTTCGAATCCCACTCTAGCCGCTGCGTACGGACCTTGGGCAAGTCTTTCACTCGCAATTGCTCGTGGCGCTTCGGCGTGAAAATTCCGGCACAGTATCAAATGCTGTAGTCGGGAGCGCCTCTGAGTAGTAGTTGACTTCGAGAGGTGCTATAGAAATATCCGGAATAAATAAATAAATAAAAACTAGAGGAGTCACCAGTGGTGGACCCAGGCGCACACGTGTACCCCAACTAAGGGCCGACGGAGTCCCGTCAACAGTTGAAAGATGGTATCATGTTCAAAGTCTCGTCGGTATGATGGTTCCCAGTGCTCCTTATTCAGTCCACACAGGACAACAACTTCACTACATTGGTTAAGGTATAGGCCTACTTTAGGGTGCCTCTATACATGACTAACACGAGTATGAAGGCGAAGCCTACTGTCTATTATTTTAGGCATTCGATTGATTGGTAACTGATAAAGTCTCTCTTCGAACTTCTACATGTAACTCAGCAAACTGATATCAGTTTAACACAGGAGACCACAACTATTTGCACAGCTTGATAATTTCATTTGAATAACTTGTAGGATGACTGCTGACTGACCAACTAACTTTATTCATTTATCCATTCATTAATTTAGTCACTAATTCATTCAGTCATTCAGTTATTCGTTCGTGCTCTGATTTATTGAATGTATGAAGGAATTTCTTGTACATACGTCTTAGAGGCCAATCGCCTTAGGAATTCAATTCTTACAACATTATTCAGCACATTAATACTATAACAGTTCTGGGTTGTGGTGCTCCAGAAGCTATTACTCTTTTCTATAACAGCCATTGGTTGCTGTCTACGATATCTAACAGACTTTGGTTCTGTCTGTATGGTTTCTTTATTGTCATCATTACGAATGTTTCTTTATACGCATTCAGAGTTCAATAGCACAGTTGATAATAATGACTACGAGATTGCGACATCTACAGAACTTCTATACTAAACTCTTAAGAAGGAACGCTTAGTGTCTGTTTAACCTAGACATGTCAGCCTAATACCGAACGCACGCAGACTGGTCACTCAACGACTTCCTTCTGACCGACCTCCAGACTGCATCCCTCTTGCTGACCGTTCTACAGACTTTCTTAACCTAGCTTACTCTGAGGTCCATGGCAAAGGTATACTCCTGATTGGTTCGTTCCCTGTAGGCCTTACCTTAGATTATTAGATTGACATTACGAGTTTACCAGGAAGGTTGTCCTTAGTTAAATCTACATAATTATACTTGGCCAATGGAAGACTCATCCTGCATGGGTGGTTCATCCTCCCAAAAACTTCCAGAGAATGTGCATATGTTGAATCATCTATCTTCTTGACTAGATGTTTGGACTGGTGGATGCAGTTAATCTTAATCTAGAGATGTCATCACAATATGCTATTTCTATCCCTGTAGGAGCCTCAAAGTCTAGACACTTATCTGTACTTCTTAGTGTTAACTACTAAAGAAGATTATTATTATAATTACTTTACAAACGTAAATGTAACTCTGTTATAATACCCTCCGTTCCGCAAGATCGAACGCCCTCGTTCGAAAAACTTAGCTATCTTAATTCAGGAGCTAAAGAAGTGTCACATATTAATTACATGTCTACCATTAGCGAATTAGAATAAATGATGAGTGTCATGAATGAAATGAGAATGACAGGCATCTAGATGTCCGAACTGTCCTATGGAGTTGTACAGTTCTCCAAGGTAGAGGGGTCTAAGTGCACGATTAGTCTCATTTACATAAATGCAGTTCCAAAACCTAATAACAGAATAACAAACTAAATTCAAATGCGCTATGACGGTAACAAATTGGAATCAGAGATGAAACGACGAGAAGATTTTTCTGACAAGAGTTCGCATCACGTCTTTCGTATTTTCTCTGACCCGTTGACCTTGAGCCGAGTTGAGCAAATCGCTGTGCGTGTGTACGTGACAGCTTGACTTACGAATAGATTTGCCTTTGACTCTCAGCTCGGTCAGTCCATCATAACGTTACATAAAACATTGCAAAAACACACACAAATATAATTTCATGCAAGAGTAGAAATTTATGTAAAATCAAACGCGGAAAAGCCACACTCTACATACTAAAATGACAAAGAAAGCATATGTATAAAATAAATGTAGGCCTAAGTGTTGAATTGCTGTCTAGGTCGTATAAATATTAATCTTCGTACTAGATCACATAAGTTCTCCCTGCCGCTCAAAGATAACCGTAACTATATAAGCGTATCTTGCATCCTTTATAAAAATGCTTTAGGAAAACTCGCTGTACAAATAAATCTCGGTACTCTTGTTGGCCATAGAATTGTCCTCTATAGTCTAGTTGTCGAAGTTGTATGTGTGTCAGCTCAATGTATGAATAACGAAGTTGATTGATTGATTGAGTAATTGATTGATTGAAATATATATGTGCATAATTATGTGCGTATGCTAAGCTCACATCATAGACTGTTGCTATCTCTAGCTGAATTAAAGACCTGCTGCAAAGATATTAAGTAATGCGCGACGGCATGCTTGACTGCTTGACTGACGATAAACTGCTGAATATGTGCTGCGATAGCTGAATCTTATATAGGCCTACTGACGTAGATGAGTGCCTGTATTCCGTTAATCTTCGCTGAGGCGTATGGAAATGTTTAATCATAGCCTGCCATTTGTTAAGTGCATCTGGTGCTCTTGCCACGTGACCGTTGACAATATCAAAAAGTAAAACGCAACAGTGTAGCCGTAAACTTGACTCATGTGACTCGCAATAATATATAATAAAAACGTAAATAAATATAGCCTCGGAAACAATTGAACCTGTATATACATACATGCGTGCGCAGCGCGGGCACGGCTTATAGAACTCGCAATTAAACTATGCTTCGGAGGAATGATACGTCTCGCAGGAGCTTTAGATAAATCTCAGTACACACGACGAAAACTTTGAAACTTGTAACGTTGAATCAACATCTGACTTGTAAACTGTACGTATTCAATAACTCTCTACACATCAACTCATAGCAACACATATGAACAACATGCCCCAAGCATCGCGATAAAAACTCATCTTGTATACATACTAATGCCAGTTAGAATACTCCGTAACAGGTTTTGCAGCTGTATAATTATATCCTCAGTGTAAATGCCTTAATACTCCATGCACTATGCAGAACTGCAGCTATAGATATATATGTATCAAGTCAGCACCATGGAATAGCTTCGGAGATATAGACGATGATGTATATATACATGTGAGCAATAACTTTCTACGCAAGCCATGTGGTGTACAGTAATCAAGTATAACAGGCTACAAGGAAGTGTATATTTGCCTGAGATGAGTTGCCTGCGTGTACTGACAAACGAGTGTCTTGAATATATTGGTGAATCATAATCAAAGCTGGATGACACACTACTCCCAACGTAATAATGTAAAAGTAACCATACAACGGCTAAAAGTTAAAACGGACGAACTAAGTAGAGACAGCAACTCACATGAAGCGGTAAATATAGATATATAGATAGGCCTATACACAAGAACGGAATATATATATATGAAGTCGGCGTATACAATCTCCGGACCTGCGAGCGATGCATCGGCAGAGGTCAGAAACATGTGGAGCAATAAATCATCAAGAAGTATGGTCCTACTGCAAGCAAACTAAACTAAAATTCGTATGCGTGAATGATTGCTTCCAAAGCATTGTCGGAATAATGTGGGCCTGTCTAAGAAGCTGAAATAATAATAGTGCAACTGCGCGAAGCAAACGTAAAACGCGGAAACTAACTAGATAAAGATATACGAATCTTCTACAGAACACACTACATACACAATTAACTGAAGTCGTGTTAACGCTTGCTGTATGTTAAAATTGAAGTTACAAAGTTACGGAACGAAACTTGCTTATAGTTACATGCGAAAGTCACATACGAAAATAAAGATAGATGAAGTAATAGAGTGTATGACAACCGTTGGGAAATGTAGCGTTTAATAGAACAAAGCTACATGACCACAAAATGATTCTAACGAATGAGGATGAGATTGAGATTTGAGCGATGTATTACCCTGACAATAGAAGATGTAGACTGTTTCTATTTCGTTGAGAAGACACTGGCGGAATGACGAGAGGCCTCTGTTCGTCATCGCGTCGAGTCTTTCGTGCGAAGGATTTGGATGGAGCATCAGAAGTGTCTGGTCGTTGTACAGCATTGTCGATCGGATGGATGGAACGGCAGAAGGTAGATGATGAGCAGAAGACGCTGATGAAAGTCAGACATCACAGACTGCTGGCGTGGTTGAGTAGACGACCGAATCTGACTATGATGAGCAGAACAGGTGGTGTTGTCGGTCGGCGAAAAATGATTCAGTGGCTGACGCGGAAAACTGGAAGAAACGGATTCGAATCTTCTGCACTGATGAAAGGCATCTTCATAAGAGTGTGGGATGAATGTTCGTTGAACTGGAGTCGAATCTGTAGTATTGTCTCTGCGTTGACTGTCTTCAGTGCTGTGGGGAACACGGCGACACTGGCTTCCATGGGAGCACTCGCTTTGCAGCCGAGGTACAGACGGGCCCTCGAACTTGGTTCTCCAACATATATAACAGTTCTGGGTTGTGGTGCTCCAGAAGCTATTACTCTTTTCTATAACAGCCATTGGTTGCTGTCTACGATATCTAACAGACTTTGGTTCTGTCTGTATGGTTTCTTTATTGTCATCATTACGAATGTTTCTTTATACGCATTCAGAGTTCAATAGCACAGTTGATAATAATGACTACGAGATTGCGACATCTACAGAACTTCTATACTAAACTCTTAAGAAGGAACGCTTAGTGTCTGTTTAACCTAGACATGTCAGCCTAATACCGAACGCACGCAGACTGGTCACTCAACGACTTCCTTCTGACCGACCTCCAGACTGCATCCCTCTTGCTGACCGTTCTACAGACTTTCTTAACCTAGCTTACTCTGAGGTCCATGGCAAAGGTATACTCCTGATTGGTTCGTTCCCTGTAGGCCTTACCTTAGATTATTAGATTGACATTACGAGTTTACCAGGAAGGTTGTCCTTAGTTAAATCTACATAATTATACTTGGCCAATGGAAGACTCATCCTGCATGGGTGGTTCATCCTCCCAAAAACTTCCAGAGAATGTGCATATGTTGAATCATCTATCTTCTTGACTAGATGTTTGGACTGGTGGATGCAGTTAATCTTAATCTAGAGATGTCATCACAATATGCTATTTCTATCCCTGTAGGAGCCTCAAAGTCTAGACACTTATCTGTACTTCTTAGTGTTAACTACTAAAGAAGATTATTATTATAATTACTTTACAAACGTAAATGTAACTCTGTTATAATACTACGATTTAAACTTTAATGTTAACCTTATCACTTAATGCTTTAACTGTTAAATCTGAAGTGAAATAATTTGTTAGAGGCATATATGTTGGCAGTGCTTTTTTTCAGCCGGAACGCGCCGGAACGGCGTTCCGGCACCTTTTTTCATCTACTAAAAACAATTTATTTATTTTAATAATAAAGTAATAATTTAGTTAATTTAATTTAATTTAAGTGTTTTGAACTGTTTTCAGTGTTTATTGAGACACCTCCCAACCCCCAATCCCGTTTTCTCGGGATTTTAGCCCGCCCATAATTTTTCCGTTCCGGAACCTATTGTTCCGTTCCGGAACCTTTTTTATACAAAAAAAACCACTGTATGTTGGTGTTTGGCTTTTTTTTTATCAACCTTTCAAAGTATCTTAAATTACCTATTTGAAGAGCCGTTGCTTAGATTGGCTAAGCTGACAATAAAATGTTTCTTGAGCTGCTTTTCGTGATAAAAATAATTTCAAGTATTTGCTGCGGGATTCTTTCATGGAAAGGGTTAAAGAAGCACGTCATCATCGTCACTACCACAATCATGAGGAGCATTATCATCAGGCTGTGCTTCTATATGGAGCTTTGTCATTGCCAAAACACTTTGCCAGTCGTAGTTCGTCTGATGAGGTCCCCCTAAGATAACGCAAAGAAGTCCGTTGGCAGTAATAAAAGATAAATCAGAAGTGTATCACCTGGTTAAACACTTAACCTATGTCCTTATCCAATTCTCCTAGTGTGAGCTGATGATTCTTATCAAATTTGTTATCTATCCGTAATTTTTGATGACCTGCCCACAAAAGGCAAATCGTTCACGATAAAGTTATCTACACCTTACCATACTCGATTAATAATAGGATAATCAAATAGTTATAATGTTAGCATTGTGTTTTTAGAAATTTATGACGTAAAGGGGAGCAGTGGCGTCACTAGGGCTGGTGTCACCCGGTGCGGTAAGTCATGGTGTCACCCTAAAAAATGTGATGACCTTTTTTTAGGAATTCGTCTCCCAAAAACGTGATGACCTCTTTTTTAGGAATTCGTCTCCCAAAAAGTGATGACCTTTTTTTAGGAATTCGTCTCCCAAAAAGTTATGACTTTTTTAGGAATTCCTCATCTTGCAAAAATTTCATAATTTTCTCATGTTGGGTGTCACCCCCCCCTCTGAGGGTGTCACCCGGTGCGGTCCGCACCCCCCGCACCCCCTCGTGACGCCACTGAAGGGGAGTCAAAGCTTTCACCGATAAGCGGACCATCTAAGTTGATACTGATTTTTCTCTTTTAAGAAAGCTTAAACTGCCGTAAATAATGCACGAAAAACCTCACATGCGACTCAAGAACGCAACATCTTACATCGCTGTAGGACACAAGTGTGTGAGAGCTCAACTGCAACTTAGACTACGATTAATTCTCACAGCAGTAGCCTACTTTAAGTTAAAAATATATATAAAAGAAACTGGCAAATAAGCACCGGAGGGCAAAATTGGTTTATAAATAGGTCTGTAGTCAGCGATTTCTCTGATAAGACTAATTTCTTAGTTGTTGAAGGACCAACTTTTTTTTTATCTCATCAGATACACAGTTGGTCTTCCATCAGCTCTAATCTTTTTCTGTCCGCAAACTATTAGGCTTTTAAACGAACGGATATCAAACTTGCAGGCGCAGTGATACATAACAAAGATGCGTTGTTGCAATGAACCAATAAAGGTCCTGTTGAAAATAGACGACACCAATTTCCATCCTGGTTGTTGACCCAAACCCGGATTAAGACTTTGTACTTTCAAGGATAACAACATATAAGCCCTATGCCTGTGTTTATGTGTTTATTTCAGCAGCCATTTTCAAATGCTGAACTTTTTTAGGAGGTTAACGTTTGCAACTACGCAGAAAAACATCGCTTAATAAATCAATTATTGTATCAAATGAAAGATATCCCAAACATTAATTTGTCTATGGGAACGCAATGGATGCCTGTGCAGGAGAACGCTGCGGCACCGATAACGAAAGTGATAATAAACACCAGAATCGTGAGTTGCTATTCTCTACATCTCGAAAAAGAGGTAAGCAGAAAGAGACAAGATTTTGCTAGGCATGCACTTGCACTGTATGCTTTATGAAAACTGTTCTAGACTGATTGTAGTCAAATCTGAGTCTACTACATCACATCGTGCCTTCCCATGCATACGACCGCAGCTGTTAGGCTTGATTGGTATCTACCTAGGACGCTTCCTTTCACCGTCAAGGCCGTCTTAACCACTAGGCTCAGTAGGGACTGTAAAAGCACAGAATAGATAAAGCTACGCTTTATCTATTCTGTGGTAAAAGTACCTAGGGCATACGAAACTTGCAGGGGCCTACGAAAGTCTGAAAAGCTTAAAATGAGATATTGAGTGATTGACCGGGAGAATGGAAAAAGGAAAATTGCAAACAGCAAATTCAGTATGAGAATTGTAGAAAAAAGACTGGGGGGGTTGGACCTTGATTCATGTGGAGTTTGGGTGTGAAATGAAGACTTTACTATGGGGTCCTAAGAAAGACTAGGGGGGTTGAACCCCCCTCCAACCCTCCGACAATTCTCACCCTGAGCAAATTCAAATTTAATTGTTTAGAAATAATATGAATGCGTTTAGCATTATGCAAAGTTGGCAGTTGAGTTGGGGTCTACGAATGCAAGAGTGCCTAGGGCCTACGATTACCTTAAAACTGGGTGTTCTGTTCACCGCATTTTAAGAAGTGTTATGCAAATGATCGTCAGTTTGCGGACTGTTGTCATGTGTTCGAATTTTGCTTTTTTCTTGACTGATCGATTGTTTTCGTTCAACGTTCTATTTAATTAATTATTGAAGAATGGAATCGCAGTTGATTGACATTATGTTTGTCTTTCACGTCTGTTTTGCGGAAAAAAGTTATACGCTTGAAGTTGGCATTTTTGTCGGCTGATTTAATTACAAAATTGAAGAACAGTCTTTAGCTGTAGGATTCCACTCTTTTGTGGTTGGTTGTCAGGAAGTGAAATTATTACTGCTGTCCTTTCTTGAATAACGTTTATAAGTAAAACATCAAACGCATTTATATATTCGGCAAGTGAGGCTGATGTAAGCTTAATTGTAACTCTGATTATCACAATAATATAAACTACTTAAGAAACCAAAGGCTTGGGAAAATGGAGAAATATATCAAGCATTGAATGATGAAAAGCATTCAAATATTTTGTTCTAATTTATATTTTTAGAAGAACAAGAAAGACAACTCAGTGGAACAGATGAACAGATTAAAGCTCCGTCTAGCACAACGGTAAGAGTGTGCACTACTTGAGATCATAATTTAAAGAATAGCAACAAGTTTAACCAAATAATAAAAAATATGCGAGTTGTAAAAGATTGAAAGTTTCGCAAATTGTACGCGGAAAATGGTGTGTATTTCAATGAAAGACTATTCAGAAGGACGGTTTAATGTAGGAGAAAGCGTTGCATGCTTGCATCATCTGACGAAAGAGAGGAACCACTAGGCCGCCATGTGCCGCTAAGCGCATCGACCACATTGGCTGGACACAGGAACGCAGAGCAGTTTGATATATTTTGGAGCCTCGCCAAACGCAGAAGCTCTTTCCGCGAGGAAAGTTTGAAACTTAATCCTGTCCTCGACCAGAATCCAGGGAAGCTTCTCTCACTGGGGCTGACTCCAAAACCATCTGCTTTGACGATGGCTGACTCCAAAACCATCGGCTTTTCAGCCGGAAAGTGCCGGAACGCCGTTCCGGCGCGTTCCGGCTGAAAAAAGCACTGCCAACATGTAAGCTTAATTGTAACTCTGATTATCACAATAATATAAACTACTTAAGAAACCAAAGGCTTGGGAAAATGGAGAAATATATCAAGCATTGAATGATGAAAAGCATTCAAATATTTTGTTCTAATTTATATTTTTAGAAGAACAAGAAAGACAACTCAGTGGAACAGATGAACAGATTAAAGCTCCGTCTAGCACAACGGTAAGAGTGTGCACTACTTGAGATCATAATTTAAAGAATAGCAATAAGTTTAACCAAATAATAAAAAATATGCGAGTTGTAAAAGATTGAAAGTTTCGCAAATTGTACGCGGAAAATGGTGTGTATTTCAATGAAAGACTATTCAGAAGGACGGTTTAATGTAGGAGAAAGCGTTGCATGCTTGCATCATCTGACGAAAGAGAGGAACCACTAGGCCGCCATGTGCCGCTAAGCGCATCGACCACATTGGCTGGACACAGGAACGCAGAGCAGTTTGATATATTTTGGAGCCTCGCCAAACGCAGAAGCTCTTTCCGCGAGGAAAGTTTGAAACTTAATCCTGTCCTCGACCAGAATCCAGGGAAGCTTCTCTCACTGGGGCTGACTCCAAAACCATCTGCTTTGACTATGATTCGTAATCTCATTTTGCATCACCTGCCAAGTTACCAACGTATCTTAAAGTGGTATGGTTCAGAGCAAATGTCTGGTAAAGACATTAGGAAGACACAAGGAGACTTGCCTGAAGCTCATAAGGTAACTCTGAGATGGAAATCTGAAAATGGGAACGGTTTCACTTAGCATGAAACAAGCCCATGCATAGGCACAAATCTGTTCTTACAGAAACCGCAGACAAGTAAGAGCAGAATTTACTTGGTACAAGAATTGGAAACTTTTGGAAGAATATGAATGACAGCGCAACGTTAGTGGTTTTTATACATTTTTAAATACTTTGAAGACTAGGCTACTAGGTATATTTTGTAAATTGCATTGGTTCAAAAGTTTTCTGAACCGGCAGTAATCCATTGTTTGCTAATTTACTTATTTGGTATCCCTCAAAAAGGTCTAGATAAACTAACGAATATACCAGGTAGTCTTCCACTGTTAGCCTAATGTTGCATCTTTTTCATTTCAGTTATACAATCTTCCACTGGAAATACTGGAGATTAGCTTACAAAAGTCCTATCTGCATTGGATATTGAATTCACCAACAAAGCAGAGAGACGAAAAAGTTATTTGGTCTCTCATATCAGTCGATGTTTGCTTCAATCGAAGAATTACCAGACAACGGTTCAAGAATGTAATCTGGCGTTACCTGAAAGGTGATGTGTGCCTTCCGAGCATTACTGTTCCACAACCACAATAGATTGCTTTGAAACAATAGTCTAGTATAATCCGAAAACTTTCAGAGTATACCATTACCGTAACGCAAGGTTATTCAGTTACCCAGACTCTTAAAGCAACACCTTTCAAAAGCCTCTCAAATTGCTGCTTTCGGTTGCCCAAATAACATCGAAGCTAATAAGAAAAAAACATTCGATAATTCACCCCCGTTGGACCCGCACAACACAGAAAGCCTTCCGAAGGAGAACCATCAACAGTAAGCAGTGGCTGGGGTGCTGGTGGGCGTGTCTAACAGGTGGTTTGCCTTTTGGGTGTGGCTGGGGACGATAGCGGTTTCTCTCGCAAAGTGGTGGAATCTACGATGCCTCGTTGACCCAAACCATCATTTCACAGCTATTCCTTAGTCCGGCAGTTAGCAGGTACAGAGGTTTCTGATTAATTTTGGGTAGAAGTCAGCAGACAAAGAGGTTAAGGTTCACGTTGAAGACATTTTGTAATGTCTTCTTCTTCTGGTTCTCTGCCTTCAGGCAGGTTTAAATGTGCGACATCGCCACTTCTCTCGATTTTGAGCCTCTTCTTTAAGTCTATTGTATCCTTCCTTCATCATCCAATCCACCATCATCTGTCTTGTCCTCCCCCTCCATTCTTCCCTCGATGACATTTCTTATGAGAGAGTCACCTCTCAGCGTGTGTCCGATTCATTTCCTCTGCCTCCTTCTTAATGTGTGTATGAAGGACCTTTCTTCTCCAATCCTACCAAACACTTCTTCATTTGTTTTATGTTCTGTCTAGCTGATCTTCTCCATTCTTCTCCAAATCCACATCTCGAACGCCTCCAGTTTCTTAATATCCTCTTTCCTCATGGTCCATGTCTCTGATCCGTACAACACCACACTCCACACCAGTGTCTTTATCATTCTTTTCTTTAGATTCAGTTTTCCTCTCACTCGCTCTTTCCGTTTTGTGAACGCCTCTTCACCCAGTGCTATTCTTCTTCTCAGATTTTGAATATTACGGATCTATATTTTATCTTGAAAACATAGTGATATTATTGGTATTTTCAGTTTTTTACGAAAAACACAAGAAAAGCTCAGCAATCTTTAGAAACAACAAAGATTACCTTTTGCACAATATTCAACCAAATGACGAGTTTATCGCGTCACTGTTGTCTCTCAACTGCGTAACGGAAACAAGATTTCATTTCATTCAACGACAACGCTCAAAACGAGATAGGAACTTCGAGCTTTTGCGCTTTGTGAGATCCATCAACAACAAAACGTTTCCAAATTTCGTCAATTGTCTTCGACAAACGAGCCAAACGGCAATTGCAACGATCGTCGAAAATGGGGGAGGTTCACATTACAACAATCATTTAATGGCTTATCACGAACACACTTTGTTTCACAATTCTTGGTCATAATACGATACTCCTAAGATTACCTTTTAATATCAGTGAGGGAACGTTATAAAAAAAACATTCTTCTATGCTCTCATGGCCAATAGTAGAAAAGAAATTTCCGATGAAAAACGATTAGTATACGTCAAACTAAAACAATGTTATCATATTATTGCGTTATTCACTACATATTCACTGTGTCCGGGAAAAAGGATCCTCTACTGTAATATGAAAATAACTAGTAAATATTCAGCGATTTTTTAATTTAAAAGTCGTTAAAGCATATGCATTCAGTTTGTAACTAATTATAATTGATTTAATACAACTGCAATTAACTAATTAATAATAATAATAATTATTATTATTCTTTAATTAAGCGCCTGCAAACGCACTGCGTTGTACATGTACATGTTATGCGATAAATCTTAACTACTAACAGAACAGACAGCCTGCAATACACGGCGCAAATTGCAGCCTACAAAGCATGTCCGCCTATGGGACTCGATCTCTGTACCTCTCGCACTCTACGCCAGATGTTATCTAATGCGCTATCGCCCCCCCCCCCCAAACACGCAAGCAATAATTTCTACATATAGGCCTATTGTCCTTTTTCTGGTTTTAGTTGTAATAAAAGTCAGAGTTAAAACTTCTGGTACAACGTGTACATCGTCCATGAATCCACAGCTTCATCAAGTAATCAGCGACCTTCGAAATAGAACCAAACCAAGATCACAAGAAACTGATAAACTGATCAGCGAACTGAAGGGTGAAGGCATAGAAATCCTCAACTCTCACCCAGATAGACAGACTTTGGTCATTTGGATCTGGTGTCATTCACAAGCAGCTCTCGAAAATATCCAGAAGCTGTACGATTCGAACCAGCTTGGAGATGTATTTTTTCGTTTTGCAAATATTGCACCACCTACTTCTGAAATCATCCAATCGCAAGTGATCAGAATTGATTACAACCAGTTCAAGAAAACAGCTGGCAAGTTCTTGCAAACGCACCCGTCAAAAAGAAATTAAAAACATTATCAAAGTAACAATTATGATGAATGAAATGAATAAAAAAAACGCTGGAATAACAAGCAGGATAATGAGACTGATATTAAAGGCCTTTGAGCTAGGAGTGTAGAGAAAATGAATTAAAACAGAGACTTAGAAAGAAAGGCCGTTACAAAAGTCTGTTATAGAAAGAGAAACATTATTTACTGAAAGATGTGATATATAGTCACTTCAACCTGCACAAATTGTTTTTCTTTTGTAGTCTATAGTATGAGTAAAACTAAGAAATGAAAAGAAGCCAAGAGGCGAAATTGAAGGAAAGATATTCAAAGGGACAGGTGGGAAAGGTAAAGAAACAAGATTGCAGGGAGATCGACAGTAAGTAAACAAGAGCAACATGAGATGATGAAATAGATACACAAATAATAATGACAGTGGCAAGTAGTCAAAGGGAAAGCGGTTACTAAAACACCTATAATGGGCAGTACGATACTCAGGCAAAGGGAATTATGGCAAGACTAAATACCATCTGGAATAGCATGCAAATCGACTGCAAGACCAAATTAAATGTCATAAAACACGCGTGTTTAGCACAGATCTTTATGTCTGTGAGTCATGGACAATTTAAAAGACTGGCCATGATAAAATACTTGAATTTGAAATGTGTTGTTACAGAAGAATATTACACCTGAATTGGACAATGAAGGTGACAAATGAGGAAGAAAACTGAAAATAAAAGAAGACCTATTTTTTATTTTAGTAATGCGTCCGATTTCCGTCAACTTCACTGAGAGAATCGACGTAGGAAGAAAAGAAAAGTTGTGGGGTTTGACTAAACTGCGAAACGAAATCTACGTCCTCTGTAGATCAAACACGAATGTATTTAGTGTCTTTGAGGATCAAAGTCCATTTCGACTTCAGAAGAAAATCGAAATAAAAGAGATTGAATTTCCCTGGGACATTGGGTCCAGTGAGAAGGAAAATTGTCTCTACGTCTCTGACTACAAAGAGAAATGCGTCTGGAAGATCACAAGAGAAACAGATGACGAACACAGAATCATCAAATGGCTGACCACTGATTATCATCCGCGTACCCTATCAGTGTCCACTCATGGTCAGTTGTTGGCGGTCAGTTATTCGTCGTTGGTTCTGAGGATCTACGGATCTGACGCAGAACTTATGCGATCCATTCAGTTACCAAGAGATGTACAGAATCCTATCCATGCAGTGCAAACATCCATGGAGAATTTCATCATCCTTTACCAATGGGAGGAAAAAGAGGAGAAAGGGCAGCAATGGTCAGTTTCGAGATGGAGGGTATTGAAATGGGGTATATGTGAATTGACCAGAGATGGACAGATGGTCATCCGTCGTTTTATTCCTTCAAATGAAACACACAATCTGAAGAAACCTTCTTATCTCTCAATCGATTCAGACGATCGAGTATTTGTTGCTGATCTTTGGAACGATAGAGTGATTCTCTTGGATTCCGATCTTAAATGGAATCGAATTCTTTGTCCAACAACTATGGAGGAGAAAACGAAGTTCCGAGGGACACGAAGATTGTGTTACGATAAAGAAAAGAAGCAACTGTTTGTCGGGGGACAGCATTATTCATTTAATTCAGGAGACAGCAATGCAGGAGTTAATGTTTACACTTTGAGTCGAGAATAAACTCAGTTTTCATCAATGCAGATTCTGACTGATTTTTAATCTATTCCGATTTACCAGATAATTCTGTTACTCTGTGTCTTACTTAACATATTTCCAAACTGACCCGCACTTCCCACTTTCACCTATATATATATAAGGCACCTTAGGACTATCCATCGCTCTGTCTCACCTCCAATTTTCACCTCAATTGTCCATGGATTTGTCTGCTCTAGACCAGCGGTTCTCAACCTTTTGAGACTCAAGGACCACTTGTAAATTTTGTGTCTCGGTCGCGGACCACCACTAAAACTGTTCCACTGGCGCTCATATGCCACCCAAAAACAATTAAATTTATACAAAATTATAGTATAAAATAATAAATTTGATAAGATTAAGTATTTTACGTATGATTTACAATTAATTTT
Organism: Allolobophora icterica; assembly: GCA_963556255.1. Taxonomy (NCBI): domain Eukaryota; kingdom Metazoa; phylum Annelida; class Clitellata; order Crassiclitellata; family Lumbricidae; genus Allolobophora; species Allolobophora icterica. The sequence continues at coordinate 42,047,062 of OY744611.1, forward strand.
AATAAATGTTTAAACAAAGATTTTAAAAATTGACAAAATTTGTCTGTTTGCATGTTTTTAATTGTAAAAAATATAAATTGTAGCCTTGCTCGCGGACCACCAGGCAGATGGCCACGGACCACCAGTGGTCCGCGGACCACAGGTTGAGAACCGCTGCTCTAGACTACTGCAATTCCCTCCTCATTGGTCTTCCCAAGGTCCGTCTCTCTCCCCTTCAGTCCGTTCTCAATGCTGCTGCTAGACTAATTGTCCGTCTTCCTCGATTCTCTCATATCACCATCTTTATGGCAGAATAACTCCACTGGCTCCGGCTTTCTGCCCGTATCCAATTCAAGGTCCTCATCCTTGTCTGTTAGGCTCAACTTGGTTTCACTCCGTAATATCTGTGTAACTTAATTCATCGCCCTCACTCTGCTGCGCCTCTCCGTCCTCTTCGTTCCTCTGACCGTTTGGACCTCCTCGTTCCCCGTGTCAGGACTTCACTGGCTCAATCTAGGTCTTTCGCTTCCATTGGCCTGCCCTTTGGAATGAGCTTTCTCCGTCCGTTCGTTCTTCTATTCTCTCAGGTAACGTCTATTCCTCCTTAACCTATCTTAAAACTTGTTTTTTTTCTCTCGGGGTGTCTCGCACTGAGAGCGCTTCTGAATGGCCCTCCCGCTAGAAGCGCTTTATAAATGTCCGAATACAAGACAGTATACAAAACAATAATATATAGGGAGATATTGCGCAACTTAGAATCCTTACTATTCATCACCATTATATATATATGATATATATATAATGGCGATGAACGTGTTTATACATATCTATAACTTGTTCATAAAATGTACATATATATATATATATATATATATATATATATATATATATATATATATATATATATAATGACATCACATAGGTTAAGTGTGCCATTAATTTACATTATCGAGAGTGCGAACATAAACTCAGTTCATCGCAAGCTTCCTTGAACACGAAAGTCGTTAATGTTCTACGCCTCACATATAAAATACAACGGCACAAATGGAGTAATATATTGTATATATATGTACATATATGCATTATATATAACATGTATATATATATATATATATATATATATATATATATATTCATTGCAGTATCATATGCGCGACGATACTTCGATACCTTAATATATATCCACTGTAATTTTTATACCTTTGTGTGCATATGTATATGTATATGTATATATATATATTATATATATATATATATATAATGCATATGCATTTGTGGAACGTATCCTACATACATGTATATATGGTGTGTATAAGACTGTATAGGGTCTATGTAATTTGCCACTTCTTCGAATTCTTATTATTCACCATGATTACATACGTGTATATGCATATATCTGCTTACAATGTAATTATTACGTACCTATGATTACAAATTAATTAATCTACATGTATTTCTTACCTTTCATTTGTTGTTGACAGTCGGGGAAATCGTCTTTCTCGTCGACTTCATGTGGTGGTCTGGGACGCTGAGTCTTATACCCCTCTCCCCTCTATTACTTCCTTCCTTCATGCCTTCATGCTAAGTCTTATACCCCTCTCCCCTCTATTACTTCCTTCCTTCATGCCTTCTGGACGGCTAGACTAAACTAGATTAACCCTAAAATAATGGACTCGGAATTGGTTAGAGCGCTCGCCTTGTAACCCCGAGAGTACGAGCAAGTCTTCCACTCACAATTGTCCAGGGCAACCGATTGATGTGCGGTCATTAGATAGTGGTGCTTAATAAGTGCGTAATACTAATAGTAATACTAAATGCTAACACCTAAAACCGCCGCCACCCTGATGCATGCATTCATATGCACCAGAGTTGACTGTGACAACGCAATCTATGCAGGCTGAACTATATATCGCCCATTAATCAGTTGCAATTTGTTCTAAATGCCGCGGCTCGCCTGATCGGCGGCATATATCTTGCTTTATATGGGAGGAACTGCACTGCACTGCAGCCATGGTTGCCTCATCAAAAACGCATTTAGTTATGATTCCATATCATGCCGTATATAGATCACTTCCTTCTGCCATGCAAGGCCACCTGGTTGTCCCTATGGCTTGAACTTCCACAGTGCTCCATAAAAACTTCGCTGTGGAATAGGTTGGCTAGCAACCTCCGAAAAGAACTTCTTGGTCTTTCTTCTCCCCTTAACCGGAAGCGTTTGAAAACCATTCTCTTCAATCGTGGTTTGGTGTTGTCATGTTGAGAGCGTCGCTGAGGAGTTTCTCCTTAAGTGGCGCTATATAAATTTACGATTGCGATTACGATTCACACACAGGCACACATGCACCCACACACACACACACACACACACACACACACACACACACACACACACACACACACACACACACACACACACACACACACACACACACACACACACACACACACACACACACACACACACACGGAGGGCCCAGCCGACAGATCTCCATCCAGAGTAGGCAGCTCACATATACTAGAAAGACACCAAATGTTTACTTGTAATCATACTAGTCCAGCCAATCTAGCTCAAATATACCTTGAACCTGGGCAAAATTGCTTCACAAGGTTTTTAAACGGTTTCCTGCTCAGGAACCATTGCTGAATAACATATCCAAAATCCCCCTAAATCCGACCATGGGAACACCCCAGAAAATGAATTTCAAAATGGCGGATTGAAGTTTCATAAGAAATACCAATAATAATACCAATAAATTGCAGTTATACCTGGGCGAAATTGCTTCAGAAGCTTTTTAAACGGTTTCCTGCTCAGGAACCATTGCTGAATAACATACCCAAAATCCCCCAAAATCGGACCACGGGAACACCCCAAAATGGCCAAATCCAACATGGCCGCTATCGACCATATTGGATAATTCACCTTTTTTGTTTTTTAGACTACAGGCAGTCTTGTTGTCAAGACCTTAAACCTCAAAACCAAGACCAAGACCAAGACCTTGAACCTCGAGACCAAGACCAAGACCTTGAACCTCGAGACCAAGACCAAGACCAAGACTTTGAACCTCAAGACCAAGACCAAGACCAAGACTTTGAACCTCGAGACCAAGACCAAGACCCAAAAAAATCCCATTCAGGCCAACACTTCTTTTCCTTACGCAAAAAATTGTGGAGTCGATATTTTAATGAAAACGTGAGTCGTTTATTTTATTCAAAAAAATGAACTTTAAATGCAGACTGCAGAGAATTCCGAATTCGTATTTACAAAAGTCCTTCATACAAACTGTTATTCCAAATGCCTTTTGTATTTTATTAAAAAAAATATTCGCTCAGAATTTTCTGACAAAGAGCCTCATAAAAATTCCACCACATGAAAAAATACTTTCCGTAGCTAGGTACTGAAATCGCTGGCACACACAGTAACTTTTCAAGCACTGGATGTAAATGTATAAATCGTGAGCCTTTTTGATATCCTCCCATGGTTTATCAGACCGTCTGGCTTCAGAAACAAGTCTCGACAGGGCTTCCATATACAGCATAACTTAGTTGCTGCTGCCAATGGGTTTTCCTAACCAACAAGACTTGCATCCGTCCGTAGGTATTTGTTGTAGGTTATGATGCAAACAGGTTTGATTAGTTTTAAAATTCTTGAGTTTTGTTAAATGACTGTTCATATTGACAGCCGGTCTTGGTCTTGGTCTTGCGAGACCAAGACCAAGACTTTGAACCTCAAGACCAAGACCAAGACCAAGACCTTGAACCTCAAGACCAAGACCAAGACCTTGAACCTCAAGACCAAGACCAAGACCAAGACTTTTAAAAACGAACTCGAGTGCACTCGAGACCAAGACCTCGGTCTCGAGGACAACAAGTCTGACTACAGGCACGTGTAATACCTCTAATGTTACTGATTTCGGTATGTAGAATTCATTTCTGATATTGTTTTCGCCATTTGGGGTCATCTTTACCTTGAAAGGTCATGGTCAAGGTCATTTTTGGCAGATTGGAAAGTTCACCTTTTTGTTTTTTAGAGTATATGCACGTGTAATACCTCTAATGTTACTGATTTTGGTATGTAGAATTCATTTCTGATATTGTTTTTGCCATTCTGGGTTACCTTCACCTTGAAGGGTCATGGTCAAGGTCATTTTGTTACATCGATGCAAACTTTCCATCATTCGGTAAATGTATATTTTTATGTGTTGCTGTTCTTCACTGTGACCATAAACACACAAATTGAGTTTCACATATTGAAATACACTTGTGGAAGTTGTGGCTACTGACAAGGATTCTATGTCAATCTACATGTTGGGGATATTGAGCCTAGACTGGACCTCGCCCACTGGCGTCAGAAATCTACTCTTGCCACACATGTTGTGGTAGAGTTCATGTCTAAGATGCGGCAGATGCCACTAGCACAATTCCCTAATCTTGGTGTGGTCCTTGACAGATCATAACCTCAGCTTCACCCCTCTGCCAAAATGTGAAATTCATCCATCAGGTACTTGTCTCCTACATTGAGATGTCTCAGCTGTGGAAGCGATGTTGTTGCAGCAGCTGGAATAGGTGTTCACATTTTGTAGATCTTAGACATGAAATCTACTACAACATGTGTGGCAAGTGTAGACTCCTGACGCCATTGGGTGAGGTCCAGTCTAGGCTCAATTTCCCCAACAAGTAGTGACTTGTTGGTGTGAGCTGGAAGATCACCATCGAACAGTGGAGATGCTGAGAACAAATTGTGTGTATCTGCCTGAGGTCAAAGCCGCGCCCCTTAGCAATGTCCTTGTGCCGATGCGCCTCTGCCATATCCTTGGATGACAGGTCGTTCTTCTCCTTCTCCATTGTTAATGGCATCTTCTGAGCATGAAGTCATGCTAATTTTCTTGGTCGTCTCAACTAATATCTTCTGCCTGTGTGAGTGGTAGGCATTCTGAAGGAAGTTGAGCAGGCTGGTAGCCACCTTTCGGTCAACAACCACCTTTGTGAGCAGGTGGTGCAGTTGCAAAGGCTGTCACCGAGTATGGATTCTGCCGCTCTAGCACAAAGTCTAACAGCTTAGACAGGTTATGGTTAAATGTGAGACGGCGAGTGGTACTTAATGCATGCTGTAGATGGCATTCTGTGTGGCTTATACGGTGGTTAGAAGGCCGGTGATAGACCCGATCTCGTGGAATAAGAGCTCGAGCTCCGCTACATCAGTGTCATTGTTTGGGCTCCTGCCACAGAGTGACCTCCCGGACCCTTCGACACTTGCTGGATGGTCTGCTCCACCTTCATGCCACCTCTGACAGCGCAGCACCTCCTGAGCGATCCTGAACAACCCACTGGCTCACACAGAAGCTCGGATGTGTGGACTCCAACACTTTGATTTGTTCCAGATACAACGATCCATAATGTAGGAAGTTGATGCAGTCACATTCTGCAAAGATTGGCATAGAATCCTTGACAGTAGCTGCAAGTATATTCCAGACTCTTTCTCTCTCGGATACTACAGCGTTCTTGATGACGGCGACCAACTGCAGCCAAACTCAAAAGAATTGGCAGAGCTCAGACTTGGTCTCGATTCCTCGAACTCCTTCTCAAATTCCTGGAAGTCCCAATGCAACTCCTCCTCTTCTTATATATTATATCTAGTGGTAAATGTGTGTGACCTTATAAGCTGCTCATGTTATAGTTTTGTTTTCATGTTATAGTTTTGTTTTCAAAATGTATGTAATCATTGTATACATGTAATGCATGTGCGCTTGTCATATGCAAATAAAGGCTACTTACTTACTTACTTTCTCCAATCAGGGACTCAAACTGTTCAGGGCAACATTATTTTTTAGCCAGTGTAATTTGCAGTACCTCCAACAGGGCTGATGTAATCAAATGACCTTGACCATGACCCTTCAAGGTGAAGATGACCCCGAATGGCAAAAACAATATCAGAAATGAATTCTACATACCAAAATCAGTAACATTAGAGGTATTACACGTGCATATACTCTAAAAAACAAAAAAGGTGAACTTTCCAATCTGCCAAAAATGACCTTGACCATGACCTTTCAAGGTGAAGATGACCCCAAATGGCGAAAACAATATCAGAAATGAATTCTACATACCGAAATCAGTAACATTAGAGGTATTACACGTGCCTGTAGTCTAAAAAACAAAAAAGGTGAATTTTCCAATATGGTCGATAGCGGCCTTGTTGGATTTGGCCATTTTGGGGTGTTCCCGTGGTCCGATTTTGGGGGATTTTGGATATGTTATTCAGCAATGGTTCCTGAGCAGGAAACCGTTTAAAAAGCTTCTGAAGCAATTTCGCCCAGGTATAACTGCAATTTATTGGTATTATTATTGGTATTTCTTATGAAACCCCAATCCGCCATTTTGAAATTCATTTTCTGGGGTGTTCCCATGGTCGGATTTAGGGGGATTTTGGATATGTTATTCAGCAATGGTTCCTGAGTAGGAAACCGTTTAAAAAACTTGTGAAGCAATTTTGCCCAGGTCTAACTCTACAATGCCTGGACTATACACAGGTATACGTCATCTAAAACAGTGCTTCTTAAACTGTCTGATGCTGTGAACCGGTACTTGCTTTTTAGCCTTACCCCGAGACCGGTACTTGCACTACCAGCCTTACCCCAAGACCGGTACTTGCTTTACCAGCCTTAGGCCTACCCCAAGACCGGTACTTGCTTTACCAGCCTGACTTCGAGGCCGGAGCTCTTCAACATCAGCTCACATTACATATATATTCATTCGAGTATTTTCGACTATTTATGTTGATTGATTGATTAAATTCTTTATTATAACCACAATTACATAATCACAATAACACAAAAATACAATTGAAGGGCTTGCAGCAATAACCAGGTATGTCGGATTTTTTGAGTTTTGGGAAAATGGCTTCAAAGATTTGACACTTCAAACTGTTGTATCTAAGCCATTTTACGAGATATCGACAAGCTGTTTGAAGCACCATGTGAGTTATTATAGTCTTTCACGAAATTGTTACATAATGCAATGCAAAAGATAACTTTACAGTTTTTTTCACGACATTTTGCTTCATACCTGGTTATTGACACTCAATAGCCCAGTATGAAGCAAAAATCGTCTGCTGTAAGTCGACATACCTTATTCTTGCACCAAATGGTGACTAGCACACAGTACAAATTAATCGTGCAATAAGAAGGTAAGTCATCATAGCTACATTACAGTAAGAAAAAAATAACGCAAAATCAGTGAATTGTAGAGTAAGTAAGAGACAATAACCGGGTATGTCAAATAACCTGATTATTGCACCGGTTTTAATACAAAGATTACAAGAAAAAACGGCAATTTTTTTTATCATACCGGATTATTGCATTGGAGTAATGCTGCCGGCTGCTAAATACCATATGTCGACAACCTGTTTTATCCAAAAGTCAATTCAAAAATAATCAGATTTGCACCAAATTTGCAGGGTATATAGAATACAATTTTCAAGCACGCTGGCATACTTTTTCACATAAACCAGGTATGTCGACATACCTGGTTATTGAGGCAAGCCCTTCAATTGTTATACAAGCCGGTCACAAAGGTAGGCCCAAAAGGGAATACTCCCGCTACCAGGGACACCTATTTTCCAGTCAATTTATATAGCGCCTCTTCAAGAAGTGCTCTACTCCGAGGTGTTATATTAAAATTCAAATTTCATAATAATTTATTGTCACTGTTCATTACGACAATTATATTTTGTTACTGTTGTATGTTTCAAAATCTTTATCATACTGTATCGTCACTGTGTCGTGTTGTAATTTTTGTATCTTTCACACTGTATATAATTTAATATTTTAATACCATCAAAATTGTGATTCCGGTCCATAGAGTAGTTGTAACATCACTGGCGTGAAGTGCAGAAGGTAGCGGGATCGCCTCCCGCAACCCTCCCAAGGTCCACTCAGCCTATAAATTCGCGAGATGGGGCGTTTGTGAAAATGAGATGTAGGACGTGATGGGCGCCTTACAAGGCTGCCGTATACAGTTAAAATTCGACTCCTGTAATAACTTGTGATCATCCGTTCATACTGATTTGTTATCATACTGCGTAATTGTCAGTTTGAAGATATTAAACGAAGATTATTATTATTATTATCGTTGCGCTGCTTGGTAACCAATCATTCGCTGACCGGCAACTGGTCTCAGACTCCAGTGTGCGTAGCACTGACACATAACACATTTCGAAGATAATTTGATGCACACGAAACATTCCAACAAGTATAGAAGAAAGAAAATCAACAACATAAACAACGTTACTAGTAAGGAAGAGACTGGACGCGTCCATGTATACAGCATCGAAAGAGTTACTGCGTCAGGCGAAGCTGATATCAACCGGTCACGAAGTCTAGCGTTTTCTCTGGCTAACAAAGACTGCCAACCGTTCACTGCGACCTTTAATGTGATCGCTCGTTTTTTAGGCTGCCGGGAGACCTTGACTGCCTGCATTAGAGAAAAGTTAAACTGCACCCGATGCAGTAAGATTCAGTTATACCACAAGGTAGATTGCGATTCCTCGTTGGCGATTGGGCACTATATATAGAATACTTGTTGACGGTCTATTCTAATGACTGACTGCCTAACTAAATGACTGACTTACTGACTGACTGACTGACTGACTGACTGACTGACTGACTGACTGACTGAATGAATGAATGAATGACTGTCGTACTGAATGACTGAGTGAGTGGTGAGTGAGTGAGTGAGTGACTGACTGACTGAATGAATGAATGACTGTCGTACTGAATGACTGAGTGAGTGAGTGAGTTAGTGACTGACTGACTGAATGAATGAATGAATGATTGACTGACTTAATGCATGAATGAATGACTGAATGAATTGATAAGTGAATGAATGACTTAATGAATGAATCAATGAATGACTATCGTACTGACTGAATGAACGAATGATTGAGTGATTGAATGACTGACTGTCGGATTAACTGACTGGCTGGCTGGCTGGCTGTATCCTTGACCAAATGACTGAATGAATTAGTGACTGGCTGACTCATTGGCTGACCGACTGAATGAATGACTGAATCAAACGTTTCCCACAACTTAGAACCAAACAAGAAACCAATCTCTGTTCTGACCTTAAAGCCATTTGTCATCTGACTTTTTCAACAGCAGCTGTTTCTCTAGAAGCTGCTTCTCGATCTCACCGGTCTTACCATCCAGAAACTGTCCGGAGTTAGCACCGATTTTCCACTAAACCAAAATCCTTGAAGCTATTATAAGCCCAACCGAGAGAATTAAACCCTAATAGGACGTCAAAACCGGCGTTGAAACTAGAACCAAACGCCTTACGCCACCCGATGCAACTTTCCTCGTCAGTAGCGGACGACTGTGAAACGTTATCAGCGTCGTGCAGGTGCTATTCATTCCGAGCGAAATCCTCTGCGATTCGTCGCTCCTTCAAGTCCCGCCCGACGACCATCGATGCTTACTGAGCCATCGATGGCCTGAGATCCGTCTCTGGTCAATCCCCTCGGTCGTCGACTGCCGTACCATGAGCCAGTCGCTGGGAACAGATAATGCGATCATCCCGTGATGTAGGTGGGCTCCCTGGCAAACACACGTCGTTTTTTATTTATGAAACGCCTTCTCGGGTGATATGTGTGTCTTGCTCTCATTCTCGGTGGTTGTCCGTCTTCGTGTCTGCTTCTTTATGTCTTTCTGTTGTCTGTCTCTACTGCTTCATCTGTCTCTGTGAGTCGCATTCACTCTCCTCTGCTCTACCCTGCTGTCTATATTCTCCTCTCTTCTCTTGTCTTCTCCTCTCTTCTCTTGCATTCTATTCTCTTGTCTTCTCTTCTCTTGTATTCTATTCTCTTGTATTATCTTCTCTTCTCCTCTCTTCTTTTTCCTCTTTTGTGTTCTCCTCTCTTCTCTTGTCTTGTCCTCTCTTCTCTTATATTCTCTTCTCTTGTCTTCTCTTGTCTTCTCTTGTCTTCTCCTCTCTTCTCTCCTCCTGTCTTCTTTTGTCTTGTCTTCTTTTGTCGAATTCTCCTCTCTTCTTTTGTCTTCTGTTCTATTGTCTTCTACTCTCCTCTCCTCTCTTCTCTTCTCTTTTCTTCTCCTCTCTTCTCTTCTCTTCTCTTCTCTTCTCTTCTATTGTCTTCTACTCTCCTCTCCTCTCTTCTCTTCTCTTCTCTTCTCTTTTCTTCTCCTCTCTTCTCTTGTCTTCTCTTCTATTGTCTTCTATTCTATTCTACTCTATTCGATGCCATCCTATTCTCTCATCCTAATCTCCTCCCCTCAATCAGCCTAACACGGAATTCGATTTGAACATCCAACGCTCTTCTTCATAGAGCCAGTTGCTAACCTTATGACCTCCGCTCATTCCATTTATTTCCTCTCTTTACACCGCATCCGGCTGCCAGATACGGCTTCCCGCGGATCGTCATCACCATTTCTATAGCGCAAGCATGACTCGTTACTCGGGCAATAACGCTAATTTTTTGTGCACACACAGAAGGACGAATAATGAATTCCTTGCGATGATCTACGGGCGTGACTCTAGTCGTCGCCAACCTGATTATCAGCCAACACTTTGACAAAGGCGCCTGTACCAAACCCAGAAGATACTGTTCTTCCCCATAAATCCCTCTCCCTGTGCGCAACTCATACATCTTCATAAGGAATATAAAATAAGGGTGGACGTCAAACCCCTGGCAGCCAGAAGAAATGGACAAACCAAGAATAGTACTATATACTACGAGTATATGCAGAAGTTATACGTTGTTAATTTTCTGTAAAGTATGATCCACATCAAAGGCTATGGCAGCCGTAAGATGTCGTTGAACATTGGAAACTTCTGGGCCCTACTAGTCGTCAGTAAATGTGCGGTTAGGTCTGGGTTTCGACCATGGGCGGCGATCATGGGGGTTCGAGGGGGACATGTCCCACCCACCTTTAAGAGTGGGGGACACGCCATACATTTGTCCCCCAAATTTTGAAGAAACACCAAAAAAGACGGAGAAATGTAATTGCGCGTGAGGGTTTTCGCTGCCTTTTTGACCAGATGAGGTAAAAACTCTATTTTCAGCAGAAGTGTCCCCCGAAAATTCTCAGAAAGAAGAAGAAATTGGTAAAAACAAAGTGTTAAAATTTGAAGGGGATGAATTTGTAAAAAAAAGTTATCAATTTTTGTAGACGAAAAAAAGGTCATCAACTTTTTTCGAGATGAATTCGTGGAAAAGTCATCAAGTTTTCTGTGGAGATGAATTCCTAAAAAGTAAAAAAAATTTGGGGGGACATGAGACATGAATTGCCTAAAAAAAAAGGTCGACCATGGCCGACTTTGTCCCCCACCACCTCTCAGACAAGATCGCCGCCACTGGTTTCGACGTCAACAGCCCACCAGACACAGACTGTTGCTCGTGATCGTAAGCGTAAACGTCATGTTTCTAAAGCGCTACTCTTAAGCTAAACGCAGAGCGCCAGCTTATTCACGAGCGCTGCGTCCTGTCACAAGCCTTTTCCAGAGATGTTCAAGGGACAGTGTTTAATCTAGTCCCGCTCTTCTGAGGGGGGGGGGAACAAGGTTTGTCGGGAGGGACCAACAAGGGCGACCTTTTTGGGGAAATTTCATCCGTGTTCCAACGACCAAACGTTTTTCGGCAATTTCATCTGTAAAAAAGTTGATGACCTTTTTCCAAAACAGAAAAGTTTGACGACCATTTTTTTTAGGAATTCATCTCTCAAAAAGTTTCATATATCTTATTCTGTTATTTTGTTCTTATATTACTCGTTTACTCGTTTCTGGGGGGAGCGCAACTTGTATCCTGGGGGAGAGGGAATTCCCCCAAAAAACCAAAAAGGTGTCTACATTCAAATATTGATGGCCTCTGGGGAAACATAAATCCTGGGGGAATCCCCCCCCCAAAAGGTGTCTAGATTAAACACTGGCCAAGGGAGGGGTTAGCCTAAACGTTGGAAACTACTAGTAGTTCCTATGTTTGGCTTCAGAGTTGTTCAGTTAGCCAGACACATTATAATGGAGCATTTCAAGTTGCGCAAAGAAAGACTTCATACGCTAGCCTCAGTGCGGGATTTAGACTTTACGAGGCGCTATATATATATGGTCGGACACGTACATACATGCATACCTACATAAACATGCATACAAACATACATACATACATACATACATACATACATGCATGCATACATACACACACATACATACATACATTATATACAAACATACATACATGGATACATACACACACACACATACACACACACATACATACATACATACATACATACATACATACATACATACATACATACATACATGCATGCATACATACATACATGCATGCATAAAAAGATGCGAGCATACATGATCTAAATAAACATGCATAACTTTGTGTCATACAATTCACTTCTCAATTTGAATGTGCAGTCATAGATCTAATACCAATTTGCCTTTATCTCCTTAGCCATATCACAGTATAAATAATTACACTGTGGCCATATACAACTGCAGCCCATACACATAATAACGCGTTTGCACTTAAATGTACAAATACGCGGTTAGACAAGAGCGCATGATGGAACGTTAGGGACAAAAAGCCTCGTCCCGCGTCAGTTTCCTCCGTGGACCGGCGTTTTTCCTTTCTTTTATCCCTACCCTTCAGTCAGGCTTATCTCTTCCCTACTACTAACTTCAATCGCTTGATCCAACCGGACATACACCAAGGGCCATAAATTGCGAATGCTACATGCAATTACGCTATCAAAGTCGTACCGCGGTTTAACATCTGACTACGATCGTGGCCTGGAAATGCCATATAAAAGTCCTTCTTTTTATTCACATAAACTACTGTGCGCGCACAACATAAAATTGATCTAAGTTGCGCCATTTTCCTTCCATCTGGTAGCGAAGAGGCCTCTAAAGGCGCTACGAAAATGCTACTTTATATACCAATAAAATTAGTTGCCTTTACCATCATGTTCCTAGAACTACGCCACTGCTCGTACTCTGGCAATGCCAGTCCCAAGCCTGGATGAAGGAGGAGGGCAACGCTAATGATCTTTGTAATCACACTGTGTCGTTAAACTGAAACTACATGTATACTGTCATATGCCTAGGCTTGGAATCGCCTGAACTGGATCCCATCTCCATTCATTTACTTTAGATAGCGTCAACCTCAATCCTACATCTTAGAGCAAACGCGCAGCAGTCGTTTTCCGGCTTTGGACTGTTTTCCCCCAACAACTATAATGAACAGAATGTTGGTCAGATGTGAAATGCGCCAAGAGGCCACGTTTTACCAGGCTACCTTCTTCCACTGTGTATTGTAACGCGCTTTCTGTCTTTGGGTCCTGTGCACTATCTGGAAACATGATTTTGTGAGTTTTAGAGGAGGAACGTCCGCAACCATAAATTTTCCTTTAGAGCTATCGCTGCGCCTACAATCATGTTTACTCGACCTACTAACCTTTCAACAAACCTTGCATTATTTTATTTTTGAAATAATGCAGGTGGGCCAGAAATCTCGAACCAAATTTTTTCCCTGGAGGAGATTTGAACCCGCGACCTCTCGACTGACAGTCTGCAGCACGCTAACCATTACACTACTCTACATACATATAGATATACAAATACATTTTGTTTCTATGAATATATATATATATATATCGCTAAATATATAGACGTGTTCATTTTTTACTGGTACTGTCGATGCAAGACTATATATGCAGGATCGAGTTCCCTGAGCAACGAGGCTCTAGATCACAGCACATCGAAACCTAATGCTCAACAATATTTCATAGTTTTCTAGGATGTTTAAAGCTCCATGGAAAGGTACAAGAACATGGAAATACTACGAATGCAATCAATCTTATACGACGGTTCCCTGTGTTTTATTGTGGTATTGGCGCTGTTTTGTATTGCATTGCATTGTATTGTATTGCATTGTATTTGTATAATATGCATTCTATTGCAATGCAGTGTCTGGTTTGGTTTTGCATTTTATTGTGCCATACTGTATAGGAATGAGGATGGAGAAGGCTAGGAGGAGAATTGTGAAGGTGAGGGAGAGGACTAACAACAGCGCCTCTGAGTAGTTGTCTTGAAGATGCGCTATATAAATACTCCGAATGACTGAATGAATGATTGATTGAATGAATAAAAATAGGATGCTGTAAGAGGGAAGGAGGAAGATGAAAGGAGTGATAGAGTATGGCAATGAGGAGGAGAAAAAGAAGGAAAGAGGCAATTACCATGGAAACATAAGAGGAAGAAAACGATGAAGATGATTGATGGTTTGAGGAAAAGGAGTGAGCTTTAAAAGTGTCGTGGAAGGCAGCTGATGAGGAGGAAATGAGATTGTGGGAGAAAGGAAACAGTACGGTGATAACGAGCAGAAAGAGAATTAGTAGGAAATGAAGAAATGGATGTACAGAAAGAGTAAAAGAGCTGTGTCGCTGTATGTCGCTGTGTGTAGGCAAAGATGCAGCACACCACTCGAAACTTTAATCCTAGTTTTCATCAACCCCCACCGTGCTGCCTCCCTCTCTCTCTCTCTGTATGTCTCTTTCTCTGTCACTCTCTGTCTTTATGCAACTCTCTCTGTCTGTCTCTGTTTGTGTGTCTGTCTGTCTGTTTGTCTCTCTCTCTTTCTTTCTCTCTCTCTCTCTCTCTCTCTCTCTCTCTCTCTCTCTCTCTCTCTCTCTCTCTCTCTCTCTCTCTCTCTCTCTCTCTCTCTCTCTCTCTCTCTCTCTCTCTCTCCTAAAACCTGTTCCATTGTTCACTTGACGTTCATATCCTTCTCTGCACCATCGCTCCATCTATGGTCATTAACATTCATTTTATGTCCTTTTTTAACTTTGACTTATTTCCCAACTGACATTTCATTTATATATTTCCCAACTGAAATACATATATTTTTTCCCAGATGACAAATATATTGCTACGAATAGATACGAATTGCTACAAGCATTCCTATATCACCCACGCCCAGTGTGCATATTTCATGAGATCGCTTGCTGCTTGGTTGTTGACACATCCACCTCGTAAGAGCTGTATCAATACGACACAGCCAAACAGCATCAATCAAAAGTAACAGCATCTGGTCTAAATAGCCAACCAATGCGAATCAGCTCAGCGCTATCCAACTCAGCGCTACCCAACTCAGCGCTACCTAGTATGACACAGCGGTCAGTCGGCAGTATATCGTCAACAGTGCGGGAATTGTAGAAACAAGATTGGGGGGGGGGCTTGAACACTTCATCCGTATTTTGGAAACTGATGTCAATGAAATTAGAAAGCAGCTGATTTCAACGCTAGCAGTTTTGCAAGTCAGACTCGAATCAAAATCAATTCCTCTGTTGAGAAAATTCAAAAACGCATACATGATACACCATGGAAATGTCTTCTCATGCAGAGACTCAGAGTCAAATAATGCTAAATCACACTAGCACAACTGAGGAGGTTGGAAAAGACCCCCTGGGGTGTGCAATTAAGACTTGACAGTGGGGTCCTAAGAAAGACTAGGGGGTTGAACCCCCAGACTGCCAGCAATTCCTACCCTGATCGTCAACTATTAGACAGAAACGGATTCTTTGCTCAGTGAGCAGGGAGTGCAATGAATGCAACTTTGTCCTAATATGCTGATATTTTTGGGTCTTTGTTACAGCTCTGTAATGGAGTTAAAACAACATCTGGTCTATGCAGACCTGCCTTAGCGATACGAATCAGAAGCGAGCTATCGCCTGCTGGAAAGCATTGCATTAGCTAGTAGGATTAAGACTGTTCAGGGCAAAATATTCATGGAATATCTCTTGAAAATGAAACAGTTGAGTTAAACATCGTGCCAAAATTCAGTCACCAAAAGCCTCGCGTCATCATTGCCTTCCGACTCAAATGCTCACTGCATTTGAGTCGGCAGCGCCCGTTCAAACGGGCAGCGGTGGTGAAGGATCTCACCCGATCAATTCATTGAAAAATGAACAGGGTCGAGGTGCGACCCCGTCGCTATACAAAAACGTGTAAATTTGCATTTGCATGCCAACCAATTGAAAACCAGCCTAATCCAAGCGCACCTAACTCAAAGTCACCGAAACACAGTCTGTCCCAAGGCCACCCAACCCAGTCATACTGAAGAGGCGTTATATAAATGTCCTAATGAATGAATTAATGAACAGCTCAAACACTCACTCACTCGATTATTCAATAATCTGTTTAATTACTTGTTTGCTCAACTTAATACTTACAAATAGCAATCTCCGAGCGGTCATTATGACGTCATCGTATGAATAAACTTTTGACGTCATTTCCTCCATGTCGAATATCTGGATTCCGATCTCCAGGTAAGTTAGTAGTTGCGTTAGCCAATCAGGAAGTAGAAAACCGGCTTAAGACTGTCTTAAAGTGCATATAATAAGGCGTTTTGTTCTTAGTTACTAACTCTTCTCAGAGGATCAATATGGATGTCGAGCTGAACTATACATGCAACAACAAACCACGGGCGATTAGATTAAACTATGCATGTGCCTCAAGATACATATGTAAATGCACACATAATTATTATGTAGGCCTATATGTTGGCGAATGAGCCATGCAGGGCTGTAAGCAACGACCATAAGCGCACCCATCTAAAATATCCTCTGAGGAAAACGCCCACACACTGAGTTCATTGTCCACCACCTTTAACCACGATAACCACTCTCTCAGTGGATCGAAATGGGTGCCGAGTTGAAAAAGTATACACCAATACTACGCATGCAAAAGTCCACGGGTGACTAGATTAGAGAATGCATGTGATGAAGGCAGTGATAATTAGGCGCACCCATTTCAAATATATCCACTGAGGACAATGCCCATATAGTTGGGACTTCACCTTGTGTCCACCACCTTTGACCACCATCACTGGCACTACCATCACTAAAACCACCTCCACCACTATAACCCTTAAAACAATGCACAAGGCATCAATTGATAATCAAGTGAGACAATAGTAAATAAAATCATCGGATTTGACCAGCGATGGTCGAAATCCGAAAGCGTGAGGCACTGTGGCCAATTGGTTAGAGCGCTCGACCAGTAACGGTAAGAGCACGGGTTCGATCCTCGCCTGAGGCAGTTACTGTGTAGGGTCTTTGTCCAAAAGTCATTCATAATTGCTCTGCGCCATCGACATCCTGTCGTGTGGGCGTGTGTACTTCTGAACTTTGGAAAAATCAAAATGCTGTTGCATTGTATTGTATTGTATTGTATTGTATTGTAATGTATTGTATTGTACTGTGTAGCTCATTGAAGCAGTAACCATCTCTTGGAAGACGCGAACTCTAAACTTCGCCCAAAATTCCTCAACTAGCTTATATTTTGAGTCTCCTTCAAGAAACATTTCCCACGACCCTTATCCTCAGGGCTCCGATGCCGTGTGTGAGGACTGGATATATAGAACCATGGGACATGGTTTGTAAGACACGACTGCTTAGGTTTATCAGCCATCATGGGAACGCGTCTCCTCCCATTTAACATTGTAATATACACAATGGCTCTCTCACCATACGTATGCACCTATATTCACAACTGCACCCAATTCTAGACCACCTATTCCAACGCCATCTAGCCAGGAACATTCTTATCCATTCGCCAAACTTAAAGCCATCGAACTCAAATATCAACAAACCGGAAGATACCCACCCAAAGACACCTTACCATTGTCAATATGGCTAGTCTATTTTTGGACGCATCCTATTTCGTTTGACTTTTTATCTTAGCGACATTGTCAAACAAATATCTCTTCATAAAGCTGCTCAAATCGTCCAATATCTCTTCATGTGTTTGCTGAAAATATAAAATATCTCTTAATCAAATTATCCAAATCGTCAAATATCTCTTAATCTAATTGCTCAAATCGTCATATATCTCTTCAAATAAAATATATCTTCATCTAATGCTCAAATCGTCAAATATACCATCGTCTAACTTTCGAAAATGTCAAATATCGCTTCATATGCTTGCTGAAAATATAAAACATTTCTAAATCAAACTATTAAAATCGTCAAATATCTCTTCATCCAATTGCTCCTGTCGTCGAATAACTCTTTATCAATTTAATCAAATCTTCAGATATCTCTTCAATAACTGCACAAATCGTCAACCATCTCATTGTCTAATTATTCAATTATTCAATTATCTCCCAATATCTCTAAATCTGATTGCTTAAATGCTCTGTCGTTGAGGTGTAGAGCTAAACAAGCCCGATTAATACGTCGGAATTACTTTAGTCCGTACAACCTAGACGCACAGCCAACGATATGCAGGCGTCCAAACCAAGCTTCCACTGATGACCGATACGTGCCAGAACGTGCGACGCTGACCCGGGCTTTGGGAACCGGCAGTCCCACCCCCGATGACCGATGGCTGTGGGAACCGTAAGAGCCCCCTTCCAGATTTAACGACGAGATGGAGAACGAGAAGAAAATGGACTGGAACAGTCGATTGAGTACAAGATCTTAGTATTCTCAGCCAACAGCTCTTCTAATCGACTTGAGCGCGCCTCTGGCCTTCTCTCCCCACTCAGTCCACACATACTCGATTCCCCACCGAGCCGCCCCTTGGAGAAACGGGTCCTTGTGACGCTGAGACGAAATTGGATCGATTCATCTCCGGAGGACCATGAGATGCAGAAAGACCTCTGTCTTCCTATCACTCTCCCTCTCTCGTCCAATGACGCATACAGTCGTCGCATGGCGACACACACCCACACAGACAGAGTGACAGATGGATGGACGGACAGACAGGGACAAGCAGACAAACAGTACAGACAAACAGATATACCGACTAACGGGAGAGAACTTGTAGAAAATGAAGAAATGGATGCAGAGGAAGAACAATAGTGTTGTTTCGTTGTGTGCATACACGAGAGATGACCCAAATTATCCGAAACTTTGATCCTTGTTTTCACCTACCCCAAATGCTGTCTCCCTCTCTCTGTCTGTATGTCTCTCTCTGCCAATCTCTATCTGTATGTAACTCTGTCGATATCTGTCTGTATGTCTGCCTGTCTGTCTGTCTGTGTGTGTGTCTGTCGTTCTGTGTTTCTGTCTGTCTGTCTGCCTCTTAAAACCTGTTCCATTGTTCACTTGACGCTCATATCCCTCCTTTCTTTGTGCCATTGCTCCATACAAAACTCATTAACATTCATTTATGTTCTTTTTTTTAACTTTGACATATTTCCCACCTGTCATTTCATTTATATATTTCCCAACTGAAATATATATATTTTCCCCAGATGACATATCTATGGCTACGAACAGATACGAATTACTACGAGAATTCCTATATCACTAACGCCTCATGTGCATATTTCATGAGATCGCTTGCTGCTTGGTTGTTGACACATCCACCTCGTAAGAGCTGTATCAATACGACACAGCCAAACAGCATCAATCAAAAGTAACAGCATCTGGTCTAAATAGCTAACATCACTCCAACCAATGCGAATCAACCCAACTCTACCCAAGGCAAAACTATCCAATACACCGCTACCCAACTCATACGCTGCCCAACTCACCGCTACACAGCAAGGAATAGCGGGTGGACCTTAACGCAGTACATCGTCAACAATGGGACGGATATTGAAACGGATTCTTTGAACCACACGTAGTCTATGCAGATCTGCAATAGTGATACCGATGAGAAGTGAGCTATAGCCTGCTGGAACCATTGCATTAGCTAGTATATAGGATTAAGACAGTTCAGGGCAAGATAAATCTGATTCTCCATGTTGATGGAATAAATTATGTCTATAGCAAATGAAGCGTTTCAGTCAAACACTGCGCCAGAATTCAAAGTCATCAAAGGCCTCACATCATCCGACTCAAATGCCAGCCAGCTGAAAACCACCTAACCAAAAACAACCTAATCCACGCCCACCTAACTCAAAGTCCCCGAAACACAAAGCCATCTGACCCAAGGCCACCCAACCAAGTTACACAACACAAAGTCATGTAACTAAGACGACTCAATTCGAAGCGATGTAATCCAATGCCATCCGAGCCGCCATATCCAAAGTCACCAAGCCATCAAAAGCCATTCAAGTCAAAGGTTATCCTACCAAGAGCTCACTCACTCATTCGTTCACTCGATTAATTAATCAGTTGCTTGATTACTTGTTTGCTTACTTACTTACAAATAGCAATAACTGAGCCAGCCATTATGACGTCATCTTAAAAACATCTATGACGTCGTTGGTTTCCATGGAGAATGCTGAACTGATTGTCTTTCCAAACCATCAAAAGTATGTCTGGACATCTCAAGACGCTAATGTGGTCAGAACGTACAGATATAAGATATGCCTGTTGATGCAGTCATTATACAGCGGAGAGGAGAGCAGTCGCTTTTAAATTCCACGACGTGGTCCTCGCAAAGTATGGGTCTACTTAGGCCACAGTAGCAAAGTACCTATGCCGAACACAATTCCTGAATGCGTTTTTGAAATTGTGTCTGCTAACACCAGACATTAAAGTTAGGTTGGTAGTTGTGTTAGCCAATCAGGAAGTAGGAAACCGGCTAAAGACTGCCCAGAAGTGTATAATAAGGCGTTTTGTTCCTAGCTACTAACTCTTCTCAGAGGATCAATATGGATGCCGAGCAGAACAATACATGCAACAACAAATCACGGGCGATTAGATTAAACTATGCATGTGCCTCAAAATACATATGTAAATGCACACATGTTATGTAGGCCTAGATATATGTTGGCGAATGAGCCAGGGCTGTAAGCAACGACCATAAGCGCACCCATCTAAAATATCCTCTGAGGAAAACGCCCACACATTGAGTTCATGACCCACCACCTTTAACCACGATCACCACTCTCTCAGTGGATCGAAATGGGTGCCGAGCTGAAAAAGTATACACCAATACTATGCATGCAAAGTCCACGGGTGACTAGATTAGAGAATGCATGTGATGAAGGCAGTGATAATTAGGCACACCCATCTGAACGCCCATATAGTTGGGAGTTCACCTTGTGTCCACCACCTTTGACCACCATCACTGGCACCACCACCACCACCACCACCACCACCACCATCACCAATACCAAGTCCACCATTACAACCCTTAAAATAATGAACAAGGCATCAATTGATGGTTGCTTCAAGTGAGATCATAGTCAAGAATCATCGGATTTGACCAGCGATGGTTGAAATCCGATTGCGTGAGGCACAGTGGCCGATTGGTTAGAGCGCTCAGCCTGTAGCGTGGAGAGTACGGGTTCGATCCCCGCCTGAGGCATTTACTGTATAGGGACCTTGAACTAAAGTCATTCATAATTGCTCTACGCCATCGATATTCTGTCGTGTGTACATCTGAACTTTGGAAGGAGAGCAATATCAAAATGCTGTTGTATTGTATTGTATTGTATAGCAGCTATAGCTCATTGAAGCAGTAACTGGCTCTTGGAAGGCGCCAGCACTGAACGTCGCCCAAATTCCTCAACTAGGATATATTTTAGAGGTGCCTTCAAGAAACATTTCCTCAGAGCTCCGTTGCTGCGTGAGGACTGGATATATTGAACCATGGGACATACTCTTGCAAGACACGACTGCCTATAGGTTTATCAGCCATCATGGGAACGCGTCTCCTCTCATTTAACAATGCAATATAATTATACTATGGTTCACTCACCATTACACATGCACCTATATTCACAACTGCACCCAATTCTAAACCGCCTAATCCAACGTCATCTAGCCATGAACATCCTTTTCCATTCGCCAAACTTAAAGCCATCGAACTCAAAGATCAACAAACCGGCAGATACCCAGATTTTACCCACCCAAAGACACCCGCCCACTGTCCATATAGCTGTAGTCTATTTTTGGACGCATCCCATTTCGTTTGACTTTATCTAAGATACAAACAAATATCTCTTCATATAGCTGCTCAAATCATCAGATATCTCTTCATCTAATTGCTCAAATCATCAGACATTTCTTCATATGTTTGTTGAAAATATAAAATATCTCTTAATCAAATTATCCAAATCGTCAAATATCTCTTAATCTAATTGCTCAAATCGTCATATATCTCTTCAAATAAAATATATCTTCATCTAATTGCTCAAATCGTCAAATATATCTTCTTCTCTAACTTTTGAAAATGTCAAATATCGCTTCATATGCTTGCTGAAAATATAAAACATTTCTAAATCAAACTATTCAAATCGTTAAATATTTCTTCATCCAATTGCTTCTGTCGTCGAATATCTCTTCATCTAATTGCTCAAATCGTCAAATATCTCTTTATCAATTTGCTCAAATCTTCAAATATCTCTCCAATAACTGCACAAATCGTCAACCATCTCATTGTCTAATTATTCAATTATTCAATTATCTCCCAATATCTCTTAATCTGATTGCTTAAATGGTCTGTCGTTTGAGGTGCAGAGCTAAACAAGTCTGATTAATACGTCGGAATTACTTTAGTCCGTACAACCTATAGACGCACAGCCAACGCACGATCTGCAGGAGTCCAAACCAAGCTTCCATTGATGACCGATACGTGCCAGAACGTGCGACGGTGATCACCCGGGTTTTCGGAACCGGCGGTCCCACCTCGATCAGCGGTAGCTGTGGGAAACGAAGGAGCCCCCTCCAGATTCAGCAACGAGTTGAGGAACGTGAAGAAAATGGACTGGAACAGTCGATCTTATAGCATTCTCAGTCAAGAGCTCTTCTAATCGACTTGAGCGCGACTCTGGCCTTCTCTCCCCTTTCACTCCACCCCGCACTCGATTCCCCACCGAGCCGCCCCTTGGAGAAACGAGTCCTTGTGACGCTGAGACGAAATTGGATCGATTCATCTCCGGAGGACCATGAGATGCAGAAAGACCTCTGTCTTTCTATCACTCTCCCTCTCTCGTCCAATGACGCATACAGTCGTCGCATGGCGACACACACCCACACAGACAGAGTGACAGATGGATGGACGGACAGACAGGGACAAGCAGACAAACAGTACAGACAAACAGATATACCGACTAACGGGAGAGAACTTGTAGAAAATGAAGAAATGGATGTAGAGGAAGAACAATAGTGTTGTTTCGTTGTGTGCATACACGAGAGATGACCCAAATTATCCGAAACTTTGATCCTTGTTTTCACCCACCCCAAATGCTGTCTCCCTCTCTCTGTCTGTTTGTCTCTCTCTGCCAATCTCTGTCTGTATGTAACTCTGTCGATATCTGTCTGCCTGTCTGTCTGTCTGCCTGTCTGTCTGTCTGTGTGTCTGTCGTTCTGTGTTTCTGTCTGTCTGCCTCTTAAAACCTGTTCCATTGTTCACTTGACGCTCATATCCCTCCCTTTCTTTGTGCCATTGCTCCATACAAAACTCATTAACACTCATTTATGTTCTTTTTAACTTTGACATATTTCCCACCTGTCATTTCATTTATATATTTCCCAACTGAAATATATATATTTTCCCCAGATGACATAATATTATCTATGGCTACGAACAGATACGAATTGCTACGAGAATTCCTATATCACTCACGCCTCATGTGCATATTTCATGAGATCTCTTGCTGCATGGTTGTTGACACATCAACCTCGTAAGAGCTGTATCAATACGACACAGCCAAACAGCATCAATCAAAAGTAACAGCATCTAAATAGCTAACTTCACTCCAACCAATGCGAATCAACCCAACTCTACCCAAGTCAACACTATCCAATACACCGCTACCCAACTCATACGCTGCCCAACTCACCGCTAATCGGCAAGGAATAGCGGTCAGTCGGGTGGACCTTAACGCAGTACATCGTCAACAATGGGACAGAATCTGATATTGAAACGGATTCTTTGAACCACACGTAGTCTATGCAGATCTACAATAGTGATACCGATGAGAAGTGAGCTAGGCCTATAGCCTGCTGGAACCATTGCATTAGCTAGTAGGATTAAGACAGTTCAGGGCAAGATAAATCTGATTCTCCATGTTGATGGAATAAATTATGTCCATAGCAAATGAAGCGATTCAGTCAAACACTGCGCCAAAATTCAAAATCATCAAAAGCCTCACATCATCCGACTCAAATGCCAGCCAGTTGAAAACCACCTGACCAAAAACAACCTAATCCACGCCCACCTAACTCAAAGTCCCCGAAACACAAATCCATCTGACCCAAGGCCACCCAACCAAGTCACACAACACAAAGTCATGTAACTAAGACGACTCAATTCGAAGCGATGTAATCCAAAGCCATCCGAGCCGCCATATCCAAAGTCACCAAGCCATCAAAAGCCATTAAAGTCAAAGGTTATCCTACCAAGAGCTCACTCACTCATTCGTTCACTCGATTAATTAATCATTTGCTTGATTTCTTGTTTACTTACATACTTACAAATATCAATCACTGAGCCAGCCATTATGACGTCATATTAAAAACATCTATGACGTCACTGGTTTCCATGGAGAATGCTGCACTGATTGTCTTTCCAAACCATCAAAAGTATGTCTGGACATCTCTAGACGCTAATGTGATCAGAACGTACAGATACAAGATATGCCTGTTGATGCAGTCATTATACAGCGGAGAGGAGGGTAATCGCTTTTAAATGCCACGACGTGGTCCTCGCAAAGTATGGGTCTACTTAGGCCACAGTGGCAGAGTACTAATGCCGAACACAATTCCTGAATGGGTCTTTTAAATTGTGTCTCCTAATACCAGACGTTGCAGTTAGGTTGGTAGTTGTGTTAGCCAATCAGGAAGTAGGAAACCGGGTAAAGACTAATTCAAAGTGTATAATAAGACGTTTTGTTCCTAGCTACTAACTCTTCTCAGAGGATCAATATGGATGCCGAGCAGAACTATACATGCAAAAACAAACCACGGGCGATTAGATTAAACTATGCATGTGCCTCAAGATACATATGTAAATGCACACATATTATGTAGGCCTAGATATATGTTGGCGAATGAGCCAGGGCTGTAAGCAACGACCATAAGCGCACCCATCTAAAATATCCTCTGAGGAAAACGCCCACACATTGAGTTCATGACCCACCACCTTTAACCACGATCACCACTCTCTCAGTGGATCGAAATGGGTGCCGAGTTGAAAAAGTATACACCAATACTACGCATGCAAAGTCCACGGGTGACTAGATTAGAGAATGCATGTGATGAAGGCAGTGATAATTAGGCACACCCATCTGAACGCCCATATAGTTGGGAGTTCACCTTGTGTCCACCACCTTTGACCACCATCACTGGCACCACCACCACCATCACCAAAACCAAGTCCAACACTACAACCCTTAAAATAATGAACAAGGCATCAATTGATGGTTGCTTCAAGTGAGATCATAGTCAAGAATCATCGGATTTGACCAGCGATGGTTGAAATCCGATAGCGTGAGGCACGGTGGCCGATTGGTTAGAGCGCTCAGCCTGTAGCGTGGAGAGTACGGGTTCGATCCCCGCCTGAGGCATTTACTGTATAGGGACCTTGAACTAAAGTCATTCATAATTGCTCTACGCCATCGATATTCTGTCGCATGTATGGGCGCAGAGGCGCGTTTACCTGTAGGCGCGCGCCTAGGGCCCCCAAATCCCAGAGGGCCCCCAAACGAAGGAAAACATTTTTTAAATTATAAAAAATAACCTTAGTGAATTTTGAATTATTTTAAATATGACCTTTTTTAGTTTTACAGCTTAGCATTCACATAAAAATGTATTATTGTAATCACTAAAATCATTAAATCAAATAACTTCACAATCCTTATAAATAGCTTCTATTACTAATCATAATTACAGTGCACAGTGTCAATAACACTCACAAAAAGGCTTCAAGTTCAACTTCGCGGGTTTTTGCACAGCAGCACATTGTATTCGGACATTTATAATAGAGCGTTTCTAGCGGGAGGGCCATTCAGGAGCGCTTCCACTACGAGAAACCCCGAGAGAAAAAGCAAGTTTTAAGAAAGGTAAAAGTGGAAGAGACGTTACCTGAGAGAATAGAAGAACGAACGGACGGAGAAAGGTCATTCCAAAGAGCAGGGCCAATGGAAGCAAAAGATCTAGATTGAACCAGTGAAGCTCTGACACGGGAACGAGGAGGTCCAAACGGTCAGAGGAACGAAGAGGACGGAGAGAAGCAGCAGAGTGAGGGCGATGAATTAAGTCACATAAATATTTCGGAGCAAAACCAAATTGAGCCTCAGAGACGAGGATGTCATCGAGGACCTTGAATTGGACGCGGGCAGAAAGCGGGAGCCAGTGGAGTTATTCTGCCATTAAGGTGGTGATTTGAGAGAATCGAGAAAGACGGGCAGTATTAGTCTAGCAGCAGCATTGAGAACAGACTGAAGAGGAGCGAGACGGACATTGGGAAGACCAATGAGGAGGGAATTACAGTAGTCAAGTCTAGAGCAGACAAATGCATGGACAACCATATAGCCCTAAAGCGCATTAGGTTAAAGTAGGAAGTGCGGATCAGTTTGGAAATGTGTTCAGTAAAGGTGAGAGAATTTCAAAGGGTCACTCCTAGATCGCGAACGCTAGACAATAAAGTTAAAAGCGGAAAAAAGCACATGATAGACTATGCACCACCAGAGTCTCAGACTCTCAGTGTATAAGTTCAGAAGGGCCCCCAAAATGTTTGCGCCTAGGGCCTCATATTCTGTAAACGCGCCTCTGTATGGGCGTGTGTACTTCTGAACCTTGGAAGGAGAGCTATATCAAAATGCTGTTGTATTGTATTGTATTGTATAGCTCATTGAAGCAGTAACAGGCTCTTGGAAGGCGCGAACACTAAACGTCACCCAAATTCCTCAACTAGGATATATTTTAGAGGTGCCTTCGAGAAACATTTCCTCAGAGCTCCGTTGCTGCGTGAGGACCGGATATACTGAACCATGGGACATACTCTTGCCACTCTTGCGTGGTGGCTCAGTGGTAAGTTCGGCGCCTTGTGACCGGAGGGTTGCAGGTTCGAATCCCACTCTAGCCGCTGCGTACGGACCTTGGGCAAGTCCTTCACTCGCAATTGCTCGTGGCGCTTCGGCGTGAAAATTCCGGCACAGTATCAAATGCTGTAGTCGGGAGCGCCTCTGAGTAGTAGTTGACTTCGAGAGGCGCTATAGAAATATCCGGAATAAAAAAAAAATAAATAAATAATAAAGACACGACTGCCTATAGGTTTATCAGCCATCATGGGAACGCGTCTCCTCTCATTTAACAATGCAATATAATTATACTATGGTTCACTCACCATTACACATGCACCTATATTCACAACTGCACCCAATTCTAAACCGCGTAATTCAACGTCATCTAGCCATGAACATCCTTTTCCATTCGCTAAACTTAAAGCAATCGAACTCAAAGATCAACAAACTCGCAGATACCCAGTTTTTACCCACCCAAAGACACCCACCCACTGTCCAAAGTCTATTTTTAGGCGCATCCCATTTCGTTTGACTTTATCTAAGAGACAAACAAATATCTCTTCATATAGCTGCTCAAATCGTCAGATATCTCTTCATCTCATTGCTCAAATCATCAGACATCTCTTCATATGTTTGCTGAAAATATAAAATATCTCTTAATCAAATTATCCAAGTCGTCAAATATCTCTTAATCCTTATTGCTCAAATCGTCATATATCTCTTCATATATAATATATCTTCATCTAATTGCTCAAATCGTCAAATATATCTTCTTCTCTAACTTTTGAAAATGTCAAATATCGTTTCATATGCTTGCTGAAAATATAAAACATTTCTAAATCAAACTATTCAAATCGTTAAATATTTCTTCATCCAATTGCTTCTGTCGTCGAATATCTCTTCATCTAATTGCTCAAATCGTCAAATATCTCTTTATCAATTTGCTCAAATCTTCAAATATCTCTCCAATAACTGCACAAATCGTCAACCACGTCATTGTCTAATTATTCAATTATTCAATTATCTCCCAATATCTCTTAATGTGATTGCTTAAATGGTCTGTCGTTTGAGGTGCAGAGCTGAACAAGACTGATTAATACGTCGGAATTACTTTAATCCGTACAACGTAGACGCACAGCCAACGATATGCAGACCGCCATACCAAGCTTCCATTGATGACCGATACGTGCCAGAACGTGCGACGGTGATCACCCGGGTTTTTGGAACCGGCGGTCCCACCTCGATCAGCGGTAGCTGTGGGAAACGAAGCAGCCCCCTCCAGATTCAGTACTCGTTCACTCGATTAATTAATCATTTGTTTGATTACTTGTTTGCTTACTTACTTACAAAAAGCCATTAAAGTCAAAGGTTATCCTACCAACAGCTCACTCACTCATTCGTTCCCTCGATTAATTAATCATTTGTTTGATTACTTGTTTGCTTACTTACTTACAAATAGCCAGCCATTATGACGTCATCTTAAAACATCTATGACTTCACTGGTTTCCATGGAGAATGCTGCACTGATTGTCTTTCCAAACCATCAAAAGTATGTCTGGACATCTCTAGACGCTAATGTGATCAGAACGTACAGATATAAGATATGCCTGTTGATGCAGTCATTATACAGCGGAGAGGAGGGTAATCGCTTCTAAATGCCACGACGTGGTTCTCGCAAAGTATGGGTCTACTTATGTCACAGTGGCAGAGTACTAATGCCGAACACAATTCCTGAATGGGTCTTTTAAATTGTGTCTGCTAATATCAGACATTGCAGTTAGGTTGGTAGTTGTGTTAGCAAATCAGGAAGTAGGAAACCGGGTAAAGACTGCCTCAAAGTGTATAATAAGGCGTTTCGTTCCTAGCTACTAACTCTTCTCAGAGGATCAATATGGATGCCGAGCTGAACTATACATGCAACAACAAACCACGGCGATTAGATTAAACTATGCATGTGCCTCAAGATACATATGTAAATGCACACATAATTATTATGTAGGCCTATATGTTGGCGAATGAGCCAGGGCTGTAAGCAACGACCATAAGCGCACCCATCTAAAATATCCTCTGAGGAAAACGCCCACACATTGAGTTCATGACCCACCACCTTTAACCACGATCACCACTCTCTCAGTGGATCGAAATGGGTGCCGAGTTGAAAAAGTATACACCAATACTACGCATGCAAAGTCCACGGGTGACTAGATTAGAGAATGCATGTGATGAAGGCAGTGATAATTAGGCACACCCATCTGAACGCCCATATAGTTGGGAGTTCACCTTGTGTCCACCACCTTTGACCACCATCACTGGCACCACCACCACCACCACCACCACCACCACCATCACCAATACCAAGTCCACCATTACAACCCTTAAAATAATGAACAAGGCATCAATTGATGGTTGCTTCAAGTGAGATCATAGTCAAGAATCATCGGATTTGACCAGCGATGGTTGAAATCCGATTGCGTGAGGCACAGTGGCCGATTGGTTAGAGCGCTCAGCCTGTAGCGTGGAGAGTACGGGTTCGATCCCCGCCTGAGGCATTTACTGTATAGGGACCTTGAACTAAAGTCATTCATAATTGCTCTACGCCATCGATATTCTGTCGTGTGTACTTCTGAACTTTGGAAGGAGGGCAATATCAAAATGCTGTTGTATTGTATTGTATTGTATAGCAGCTATAGCTCATTGAAGCAGTTACCGGCATTTGGAAGGCGCGAACACTAAACGTCGCCCAAATTCCTCAACTAGGATATATTTTAGAGGCGCCTTCAAGAAACATTTCCTCAGAGCTCCGTTGCTGCGTGAGGACTGGATATATTGAACCAAGGGACATACTCTTGCAAGACACGACTGCCTATAGGTTTATCAGCCAATCAGCCATCATGGGAACGCGTCTCCTCTCATTTAACAATGCAATATAATTATACTATGGTTCACTCACCATTACAAATGCACCTATATTCACAACTGCACCCAATTCTAAACCGCGTAATCCAACGTCATCTAGCCATGAACATCCTTTTCCATTCGCTAAACTTAAAGCAATCGAACTCAAAGATCAACAAACTGGCAGATACCCAGTTTTTACCCACCCAAAGACACCCACCCACTGTCCATATAGCTAGGCTATTTTTGGACGCATCCCATTTCGTTTGACTTTATCTAAGAGACAAACAAATATCTCTTCATATAGCTGCTCAAATCGTCAGATATCTCTTCATCTAATTGCTCAAATCATCAGACATTTCTTCATATGTTTGCTGAAAATATAAAATATCTCTCAATCAAATTATCCAAATCGTCAAATATCTCTTAATCTAATTGCTCAAATCGTCATATATCTCTTAATCTAATTGCTCAAATCGTCATATATCTCTTCAAATAAAATATATCTTCATCTAAATGCTCAAATCGTCAAATATATCTTCGTCTAGCTTTTGAAAATGTCAAATATCGCTTCATATGCTTGCCGAAAATATAAAACATTTCTAAATCAAACTATTCAAATCGTTAGATATCTATTCATCCAATTGCTCAAATCGTCAATTATCTCTTTATCAATTACTCAGATCTTCAAATATCTCTTCAATTATTCAATTATCTCCCAATATCTCCTAATCTGATTGCTTAAATGGTCTGCGTTTGAGGTGTAGAGCTAAACAAGCCTGATTAATACGTCGGAATTGCTTTAGTCCGTTCAACGTAGACGCACAGCCAACGATATGCAGACGGCCATACCAAGCTTCCACTGATGACCGATACGTGCCAGAACGTGCGACGGTGACCCGGGCTTGGGGACCGGCGGTCCCACCCCCGATGACCGGTGGCTGTGGGAACCGAAAGTGTCCCCTTCCAGATTTAACAACGAGATGGAGAACGAGAAGAAAATTGACTGGAACAGTCGATTGAGTACAACATCTTAGTATTCTCAGCCAAGAGCTCTTCTAATCGACTTGAGCGCGCCTCTGGCCTTTTCTCCCCTTTCAGTCCACCCCATACTCGATTCCCCACCGAGCCGCCCCTTGGAGAAACGAGTCCTTGTGACGCTGAGACGAAATTGGATCGATTCATCTCCGGAGGACCATGAGATGCAGAAAGACCCCTGCCTTTCTTTGTCTCTCTCTGTCTCTCTGTGTCTTTCTCTGTCTCTCTCTGTCTCTCTCTCTGTCTCTCTCTGTTTGTCTGTCTGTCTGTCTGTCTCTCTCTCTTTTGTCTCGTCCAACGCCACATACAGTCGTCAGATAGACACATACGCATATAAAGAGACAGACGGCTGAGCGTACAGATAAACAGTACAGACAGACAGACACACGGACAGACAGAGATATATATAGAGAGAGTAAAGAAAAATCGCTGTATACGTGCCATCTCTTTTATCTTTTTCCTTCCTCTCTTCCTCTTTCCTCTCTTCCTCCTTCTTCCGTTCCTGCTTCCTCTCTCTCTCTCTCCTTCTTCTCTCCCAACTTCCTCCATCCTTCCTACTTCCTCTATTCCTTCTTCTCTTCATCTCTTCCTCCTTCGTCTCTTCTTCTCTTCCTCCTTCCTCTCTTCCTCCTTCCTCTCTCCCTCCTTCCTCTCTTCCTTCTTCTCTCTTCCTCCTTACTCTTCCTCCTTCCTCTCTTCCTCCTTTCTCTCGTTCCCCTTCCTCTCTTCCTCTTTAGTTTATATTTCTCTGACTTCTGCTCGCCTATATATATATCCGTTGAAGCCGTTTCTTCTTCGCCGTTGATATTTTTCAACTACTTCTCATATAATGCAAACATATATATATATATATATATATATATATGTATATATATATGTATGTATATATATATATATATATATATATATATATATATATATATATATATATATATATATATATATATATATATACATCAAGACACCTGACACAGCGCCAGCTCCTGTTCCCCCGGTTTCAGTCTGGCAGTCCTGCTCTTTATCCACCTCCTCCCGTTCTCCACCTTCCCTTCGGTATTTCTGTTTTTTCCCCAGATTATCAATGTGATTTATAGTGCTCCATAGTGTAGTGGTTAGTGTTCTGGTCTGTCAACCGAACGGTCGGCGGTTCAAATCCACGCCAGGACAGAAAGTTGTTACGAGATTTCTGTTCCACTTGCGCCCTTGAGCCAACTCAGCTACAGTGAGTACACTGACCGTACAACACTGTCGGTGGGAAGAAGAGACGGCAAGGGAGAGGTCACTCGCCCTCATATGCTGAGGCTGAGAAAATGAAGTCGGTAGCTTCATGCCCCTTGCTGCCTTTCAGGATAACGTAAAGGACTGCTCTTCTTTTTCTTCCTTCACCTAATGTTTTCTCCATTTTCCCCTTCAATATCCCTCTCCGCAACAACCTATTCCCCTTCATTGTCCTAGCTTTCCTTCGTCCTTTGCTACCTCTCTTTTCCACTCTTCCTCTTCCGCTTCCTTCCACATCTCTTCCGTTTTCCATCTCTTTCTAAGTCATCTCCCTCTCGTCCCTCCATCTTTTCCGTCTCCGCTCTTCCCATCCACTCCAAAGACGATTGCCGTGAATTAAGATGCCGTTGGATCGAAGAAAAATCAATGCCGCTGTTTAATCTTTAGTCAGTGTCAAAGCATGAGACGGTCGTTCGATTCGTGGGTCCCTGCTCGGTCTCGCACACTCGCAGCTATGAACCTAGAGCTGCATTCGCACATCTGCGCGCATACATATATGTACATACGTAGATGAAGGCATATGTATGTGCACGTTTGTGCAGAATGAAGCATCGGATAACAGAAAGGAGAGAAGAGATCAGAAGAAAGGAGAGAGAACTGAATGGGGAGCAGACAGACAGACAGACACATACAGACAGGGCATACAGGCAGTTGGATGCTGGATTTTTCTTGCAAAGGATAGGCATGCAGATAGGGAGGATTGAAAGAGGAAAGCGAGTGAGACAGACAGACAGACAGACAGACAGACAGACAGACAGACAGACAGACAGAGACAGAGACAGAGGCAGAGACAGAGACAGAGACAGAGACAGAAAGAGAGAGAAAGAGGATAGTAGGATAGAGAACTATAGAGACAGAGAAAGGTACAAAGAAAGAAAGATATTTATAACAGAATATATTTTCTGTGCGTTTGTGCTTGGCAGAGGTAGAAAGATAAATAGATAGATGGATGGATGGATGAATGTATAGGTGGATGGATAGATAGATAAGTAGGTCGGTAGATAGATAGATATATAGATAGATAGATAGGTAGATAGATAGACAGACAGACAGACAGACGGACGGACGGACGGACGGACGGACGGATAGATAGATAGATAGATAGATAGATAGATAGATAGATAGATAGATAGATAGATAGATAGATAGATAGATAGATAGATAGATAGATAGATAGATAGATAGATAGATAGATAGATAGATAGATAGATAGATAGATAGATATACAGATAGATAGAGAGATAGATAGATAGATAGATAGATAGATAGATAGATAGATAGATAGATAGATAGATAGATAGATAGATAGATAGATAGATAGATAGATAGATAGATAGATAGATAGATAGATAGATAGATAGATAGATAGATAGATAGATAGATAGATAGATAGATAGACAGATAGAGGGTTGCAGAGACGGTTTTTTAGAGAGAGAGAGAGAGAGAGAGAGAGAGAGAGAGAGAGAGAGAGAGAGAGAGAGAGAGAGAGAGAGAGAGAGAGAGAGAGAAAGAGAGAGAGAGAGAGAGAGACTTATAGACATGGAGACAGAGACAGAGATAGAAGGCTGCAGAGAAGAAAGGACGAGGGAGAGTATTCGAGAGGAAGGAAGAAAGATGAAAAGAAGAAGAGAGCACAAAGAGACAGACAGACAGAGACAGACAGAAAGAGAGAGAGAGAGAGAGAGAGAGAGAGAGAGAGAGAGAGAGAGAGAGAGAGAGAGAGAGAGAGAGAGAGAGAGAGAGAGAGAGATAGACGTTGCCATTGCGGTTGATATGGTCATCGATTTCTTCTTTCGTCTTCCATTTCGTCCTCCTGTGAGTTTTGGCTCACTGACTCTCCCCATGCCGTCTGACCAAAGGACCGAAAGACCGATTTATTCGCCGAATATTTTCCCTCGCTGACTAAGCCCCTGACAAACGGAGTAACTGAATGATTCAGATGACTTCCTTCAGGTTTTCCACAATGCCAGAACAGCCACTCAAGTGACTTCATACAATAGGTTTACTGCAAAAAGCGTATGTATTAATGTATGTATGAATGTGTGTATGTATGTATGTAGGTTAGCAAGCATGTAAGTATGTATGTATGTATGTATGCATGTATGTATGTAGGTATGTTTGTATGTATGTATGTATGCATGTATGTATGTATGCATGTATGCATGTATGTATGCATGTATGCATGTATGTGTGCAATGCCTGTTCCTTCATCAGTACATCTTGAACGCAAGTATCAATTCGCCTCTCCTCAAAATTCCCGTGGGCGAAATGTCGGGGGCGAATCTTCCGGGGGCGAAATTTCCGTATCCCATACATATTACATCACATAAAATATGACGAAAATGTAACTTAAGACTAGAAGCTGGATTAGCGATGAAAATGTAACTAGAAGACTGGAAGCTGGATCTATGATGAAAATGTAACTAAGACTAGAAGCTGGATCGACGGGGCGAAACTTCCGGGGGCGAATCTTCCGGGGGGGAGTCTTAGAACCAATATGTATGTATGTATGCATGTATATGTGCATGCATGTATATATGTAAGTACATATGGATGGATGTATGTATGTATGTATCTATGTATGTATGTATGTAGATATGTATGTGTGTATGTATATATGTAAGTACATATGGATGTATGTAGATATGTATGTACGTATATAGATATGTATGTATGTATGTATGTATGCAGATTTGTATGTATGTATGCATTTAAACTATGTATGTATGTATGTATATGTATGCATATGTGTGTATATGTAGGTATGTAGGCATACATACATGCATTCCTTCAGATGTTGGCGTATGCACACACAGAACACCCAACTCACTGGCATGCGCAGGTCTTAGACACACGCACACACTTGGCCAGACACCCACGCATACAAACACAGCGACGACGCCTATCGTCGATACGCGCCTGCAACTGATCAGACCTCGTTGACCACGACGACGTCCATCCATCCATCCATCCATCCATCCATCCATCCATCCATCCATCCACCCATCCATCCGTCGACCACTTGCTTCCAAGGATCCTGCCTCAGCAGCCGGAGACAGCGCCGGCAACGCTGCCTTTGCGGCGCTACGTGTTTCGCTGTCCATCACTGGATCGCTCCATCCATCCATTCATCCATCCATTCATCCATTTGGGGCTTCCATTCGTCCACTCCTCCTTCCTTCTCAGTTCTTTCCTGCTACGATCAGAAATTCGAAGAAAGAGCAGCGACATAACCAGGATTAC
The DNA here is from genome assembly GCA_963556255.1 of Allolobophora icterica. Classification (NCBI taxonomy): domain Eukaryota; kingdom Metazoa; phylum Annelida; class Clitellata; order Crassiclitellata; family Lumbricidae; genus Allolobophora; species Allolobophora icterica. The sequence continues at coordinate 42,082,448 of OY744611.1, forward strand.
CAGGAAATACATCCAGAATGCTGTCACATCTTAAAGGTGAGAATCTAAAAACTTGTAATGTTCATGTTTTCCTATTATATCAGGGTCACGATAGTCCACAGAGTCAGTCGCTAAGAAATTACCGACTGACTTGATGAGTAAGTGACTGACTTAGTGACTTAGGTCGTCTGACCGTAGACGTTGAGACCAACGTAGGCCCATATTCAACGCTACTTTTGCTTGTACGACTCCATTTTCGATTAAAACGATTTCGTTACTGCATGCAGGGGCGTCCATCCCCCTTACGTCTATGACGCATTCCCCCCATGTGATCAGATGCCTCCCCCCCAACGACGTCCCCAGACGATTAGCCGACTGTCGACAAAAGAGAAAATAGGCCTATCGATTACCGAACTCTGAAGCACAATTTTACTCTTGAATTCTGTAACTTTCAGTTCACTAATAAAGCAACATTATGCATTATAAAATATGAAGGCTTGACGATGATGACGAGCAAAAGACAGATCTGTCGAAAGGACGGTGGATTGAAAGTAGTTACGTTAAGACAGAGGCATACCGCCATAACGGCCAGACAGCATACAAACGTAGCAACATAAGCACTAACATTACAACAGGTGCCTCTTCAGAGCAGCAGAGTGCGTAGCCAAGCTATCAACAATTTCGTCTAGTTTTAGTGATGGAATAGCGCAAGGGAGATCAGGATTTCAATCCACTGTCCCTTCAACAGATGTGTCTTTTGCTCGTCATCATTGTCACTGTCTAGTTGAATTAGTTCCAGTTTTCCATCGTCTGGAATCAATTCATTAACAGGCACAAGGTCTTGTACAGCGCGATATGCGTGTCGAAACTCCTCGAGCTCGGTTTGCACTACCTGTGGGTACAGTGCGAACCGAGCTATGTATAAATTGTGTGCAATTTATATATACCCTGTAGTCTTCCACTTGTGGTGTGTAGTACAATGTATGCGCCATTTGTCACTACGGATTTAAGCATGCCGCATAACGGCTCGCAACATTTATAATTCATTAAAACATTGTCTCTGGGCATGATTAGGCCTACTATTAAAATGAAATTGCAAAGTATTAATACATCAAAATTACGAAACGCTTATAAATCAAAGTAGGCCTATCTCATCTTGCAGGAGGCCACGTCAACCAAAGAGTACCCTCCATTCACCCCTTCGCTTCACCCCTTCACCCCTTTAGTTAAGAGGCGAGGAATCTGATACCGGTCGACTTGTGTGCAGCCGGGCTGCTATCTGCCTTCCTCCCTGCCTGCCTGCCTGTGTTCCACCCTACCGGCCTGGAGTCAGCTCTGCAAGGTTGATGGGGCTACAAGGGAACGTGGAGGAGAAGAGGGCAATACAGGGCTGTATATGTGGGCTGTTACATTAAAACACTGGAAACCTCCTTCGGTCTGAGATTGAATATACCGCGTACGATACGCCAACATTATGAAATTGACTAATCGATTAATCACTTAAATGGAAAGAATGAGCAGACGTTTAACTTCAATGTACTAAAAATTTCTTCTTTCCCCCCTGAAAAGGCTATGAAGATTTCTGCTTCATTCCCCCATAGGATGGACGCCCCTGACTGCATGGAAAGTTACAGACACCACACGGGTAGGTAGTAAGTAAAGAACTGGTGACCTGACATCAACTGATTGTTAGACCGTTAGTCTGCTGCACTGTGATTCGTACCCTATAAGCAAGTGTTGCTCCTGTCCTGCTGCTGGTGTCTGCGTCAAAAATCGAAAGTCGGAGACCACAATTAAAACAATAAGCAAAATATTAGCGTGAACGAAGTCGAGAGCAATCGATAGCTTAGCGACTGGTTTCGACTTGACAGGTCAATTAGACTGTGGGCAGGTGATGGATGAAAAGAATTGATTTAGGATTGGAGTGGCAATCTGCTGATCATTCGTCATTTTAAACCGATTTCGACGTTCATTAGGCGACCCTGCCAAGTGGAACCTCTGTCTATTTTCTAGATTTGTTTTCTGTCTTGTTGGAAATAGTAGTGAACGAACGAATGAATGAATGAACGAATGAATGAATGAATGAACGAACGAAGGTTTATGTGAATGAGCGAATGAATGAACGAACGAACGAACGAACGAGTAGATGAATGAACGAGAGAACGAATGAATAAACGAATGAATGGCAGAGTGACTGAAGGAACGAACGAAAGAACGAAAGAATGAATAAACGAATGAATGGCAGAGTGAATGAAGGAACGAACGAAAGAACGAAAGAATGAATAAACGAATGAATGGCAGAGTGAATGAAGGAACGAACGAAAGAACGAAAGAATGAATAAACGAATGAATTAGCGAATGAGTGAACGAATAAATGCATGAATGAATGAATGAATGAATGAATGAATGAATGAATGAATGAATGAATGAATGAACGAAAGACTGACGAACGAAAAAAGTAATAAATCAACTAATCAATGAATTAATGAATCGGTGAAGTTGAAAGCGATAAGGTTGAATGAGGTCATCAACCGCTAGACTCATTGTTAGTCTCCGAGCCATCAAAGGCCTGATCTTGAGATTGTGTAATAGGGCGTGTGTGAAGGAATAATAAGACTATTCAGTCACCCATCGACGCCAAATTCAGAAGATATATGACACTTCACGCGAACATTGCTGGCCGGGTGCATAAGCAGTACACGCTTAATCTTACAGTACACGTAATATTACAGTACACTTAATCTTGCAGTACATTTGATCTTACAATGCGGTGAATCTTGCAGTGTACGCTTAATCTTACAGTATACACTTAATATACAGTACACCGAATCTTACAGTACACCGGATCTTACAGTAACCTAGTCTTACAGTACACTCAATCTCACAGTACATTTAATCTTAAAATCTTTCAGTACGCCTAATCTTACAAAACTCTTAATCCTACAGTAGACTGTGGTTATTCTAATAGTACTCATTCCGTTTACGAAATGGTCGTCTATTCAGTTACTGTGTTTAATCTGTGACCTAACGGTTTCGGGTTCGAGCTCGCTGAGGGGACTCCGCGTATAATGGTCCTGGGCAAGTTGTTTGGATAAACAAGCCTCTGTCAGCATGAGAATGTGGGACAAAGTCACTTCATTGCACTAAGCATCGCGTCTATTACTTCTTGATAGTCAGCTAACGTGTCAAGGACCTATACGAAAAGGAAATAGCACATCCTGAAGTCCAACCATAGGACACGGGGCTCTTACTTATTCTTGCTAGGATGCGAGTTGGGGTTGGATGCAGTGCTGTGGAAGACCCACGGACCAAAGCAGGATGAATGGGTAAAATGCACCTCTTAGGGGAGGGTAGTTTAAATAAGAAGATCAGCGCTTCTTAAAAATCGCACTTGCTATACTCGCATTCGTAGAGTTAAGTTTACTGATGGATTAAATTGACCTTTCGCCCAAAGGTCATCCTGCTTGCTGTGGCAAGATAGAATTCTGATCATAGCAAAAATGAATGGCGTCGCCCTCCTTCTTTTTTCAGGCTTGGGACTGGCACTGCCAGAGTACGGGCAGTGGCGGCATAGCAATAAGCACATCTTGTAATGATAGGACTCGGTGTGCCATAGCCACAGACACACAGACACACACAGACACACACAGACACACAGACACACACACGCAAACACACACACACACACACACACACACATATATATATATATGTATATATATATATATATGTAGGTTATCGCTGGACCCAATCAATACCACGACCATCTAGCGATTAATTAAATTCGGAGATCTGATCTATAGGACTATCTACAATTTTTCCAACAATCCCGCAGACGCACAAGAACCTTTGACCCCCAGCCACCACTACTAACAAACATGGGCGTTCGCAGGAATTTTTGTAGGGGGCAACATTTTTATAAGGGGGAGGCAAAATGACGTTTTTGCATAGAACAGTTATTCATAAACACAGAACACGTGACAGCTTTAAAAATAGATAATGGGCAAGGACTTTACCTAAATAATTAAGTGTGTTTTTCGCATTGAAAATCGTGTTGGGACTGTTGTAATAATCGTAATAATCAAAAGATTTAATTTTGTAAAATATTTGCAAAATCCAGGTGGCAAATGCCACCCTGCCCTCCCTCCGGACGCCCATGCCAACAACGTTGATTGGTGACAGAGGCTGTTATGCATGAACAACTTGCCCAAAGTCGTCACACAGTAACCGTCTCAGAGAAGGCTGGCTGGCACCTACTCATTCCGCGTTGCAAGGCAAAGGCTCAAACAACTAGGCTACCGTGACCTCTGCAGAAATCACACCCTGAATCTTATAACATACATAAAAAATTTGTATTCGGTGGTTAGTTCGACCATATGGAATGGCCTTCCTCATGAGCTGCGCTTACTTCCTAAGTCTTCCTCTGACACCTTCTATAACCGCTTGAAAACTGTTCTTTTTGACCGTGCAGGAGTCGGGAGCGCCTATGAGTAGTTCTCTTGAAGAAGCCCTATATAAATCTACGAGTGAATAACTGAATTGTGAATGAAAAGTCATGTACTCACACGTATAATAGTAACAACAACAATAACAATAATAACAGCAGCAGTATTAATTAAGACAGCAACAATAATAACAATATTAATAACAGCAACAGCAACAATACTAATAGGTTAGTAGTAGGCCTAATAATAATGTTAATAATATATAATTAGTATTATTATATTTATAAAAAATATTATATTATTTATTAGTATTATTATATTTTTTAATATTATATTATTTATTATTTATTAGTATTATTATAATTCTAAAAACTATTATATTATTAATTAGTATTATTATTTATAAAAATGATATATTAAGAACAGAAGAACAGCTTAAGTAGGCGTTATGGATAACCACGCAATGTCTTCAATGATTCGGTTGAACTAGCATTGAAAGCAGGCGTTGACAGAGATCCGGAATTACGTTCCTCGACATCTCGGACGCGTATGATCAATCGTCGGGCTTAACGGGAAGAACGCCGGACTCAACAAGAGAAGATTTTCCTCGGCGCAGATGATCCCGCCAATCAAACAGCCGGACATCGCATTTGTTTTCCATCGGACTCTCCATTTCCTGGGTGTCATCAGTCAAATATCGGCGTCAGGCTCAGAGAGCTAATTATAGGCGACCGAACAATAGGCTGTTCCGCTGCTTCAACCGTCAAATTAGCAAGGGATTTATTTATCCGAGGGTTGTGAATGGATGATTCCGCTCATCCGAATTTGCTTCGAGTGTTAATAAACGGTGTAACATTGTGCAACGTGGTTTTGAACAACGCCGTTGCCAGTACTCTGGTAGTGCTAGTCCCAAGCCTGCATTAAGGAGGAGGGCGACGTTAATTATCTTTGTTATGACGTTAAACAGGAACTACTACTAGACTGTGCTTTACGATTGCAGTTGTTGCACTCAATCGACGCCGAAAAGAACCGAAGATATTTCTGGGCATTCTGCGATTCTGTTACGGTTAATGATTTGAAACTTGCTTCTGGTGAATTCCCAGTGAATCGAGAGCAATTATAGGAGTGAAGTTGTGTGATGGAGGAAGGCCTGAATATTTACGAGTTCATCAGTTAACACGAGTGATTACGCGATTGTCCATCGGTTAATAAATCTCTGATAATCTTTCGATTAATAAATCTCTAATTTTCCATCGGTTGATAAATCTCTAATTATCTTTGGTTAATAGATCTCTAATTATCTTTAGGCTAGTAAATCTCTAATTTTCCTTCGCTTAATAAAATTTAATCTCTAATTATTATCATCCGGGTAATGTTTTCTTTTTTTTATTATTATTCGTTTATTATCAACTCACATTGACAAACCGCAACATGTTACAAATACATTAGTAATGCTAAGTAATAGAATAGCAAAGGATAAGGATTCTGGAACTCTCTATCACTGAGAGATTCTGAAACTTTAGACGAATGTTTCGGGAACCTTATTCCTCTGAATAATACTTGAATTCCAGGACCTGGTGTCACCGAGAATAACTCTCTGGATGATGGAACTCTCTTCCTGCATGTATGTATGTAACAATTAAGATTCTTAATATGGCGCGTTTTAAGTTCCTCGCAGTGCTGAATTGAGGGCAGTGGTGACTCTTTAAGTGAATAATTATGAAATTCTGAGCTCAATGTTGCCCTCCGCTTTAATTTTTAATGCAAATTCTAATGATTCTGAAACTCTAGCTTTATGATTCTACTACTCTGTTTCGCTGACAAATTCTGGAATTCTGTTCTGCTTACTAATTCCATAACTGCATTTCGCTAAATGCTTCTGCCAATATATTACGCTGAATAATTCTGGAACTCCAGATAAATGTCGGTCTTTTTGGTGAATTATTCCGGAACTCTCCTCCAGTGTATAATTTCGTAATTATCTACGAATCGTTTTGGAACCATCATTACGTAATTGATT